>CM020514.1:20973465-21010965 GCA_009823395.1 Thamnaconus septentrionalis | reverse complement strand
ACACACACACACAGTGCCTCCACTGTGAGCCCTCGTGCTAGCAGCGCTGCTGCTGCTGCTGCTGCGGCTGCTGCCACTGACGCTGTTTCACCTCGTTACGGAAACTAAAGACTTCGTCTCCAATCAGCGTCCAGACGACAAAACAGAGGAATCGGAAACCTGTGACTCAGCGGCCTGGACGCCGACACGTGTGTGTGTGTGTGTGTGTGTGTGTGTGTGTGTGTGTGTGTGAAAAGAAAGAGAGAGAGTGAGAGAGAGTCTGTTTGAAAGAACAACACGTGTGCAGCCAATAATATCTCAGCGCCGTTTCTTCCGCCGCTTGACTGGCAAATGGAAATGAGTGAAAAGAAAAGAGAAGCACGCGTGCATTCCATCCAGCAGGGGGCGGAGGGAGAGACTCTATGTCCTCTTTGCTGCACTTTTTCTTATTTTTATTTTTTTTTCTCGCAAGATTATCCAGAAATGACGTCAGGCTGCGGCTGACCAGCGGTTGGATCAGACGCCGACGTTGCGGTTAGCACGTTAGCACGTTAGCGACTCGACTTCATCACGATGAGTGAGGCAGCTGACAAATGTTCAAATCAGGGTTTTTTTGAGTTTCCGCCCTGAGATTCCTGCGACTTTGTGACGACGCAGCACACCAGGAATCTAACACGCCATTAGTCACAAGAAGCTGCAGGAGGCAGCAAGCGCTTCCGTCGAGATGTGAAAGCGCAGCGTCATCGTTTCCTCGCCAGGTGTCCCACTGCAGGCGCAGCCTGCTTCCTTCAGCTCGCTCAGCGTTCCCAGCGTTCCCAGCGTTCTCCTGGAAAAAAAAAAGCCTCAGGGGGACAAAAACACGGCCATCAAGGAGCAGCTGAGGGCCGCAGGTGGAGCTGGAGCTGGAGCTGCAGCTGGAGCTGACGGCTGTTGCTGCTGCTGTTGTTTCTGTGGTCAGAGGTCTGAGGTCAGAGGTCAGCCTCAGAAGGAGCCAAAGCAGATATTTGAAGTCATTATTTTTCGTGTGCAAACACATCTTGGTGTTGTTGTACTTTTTTTCAAGCCGGATGTTGTTCGACCCTTGCGACCGTAGGGGGCGCTGTGAGGGAAGTGACGTTTTTTTTTTGCAAACCTGTTTTTTTTCTCAACAATTTCAGAATTTCAAACTTCAACTGAAGGATTTGATGACGACCCAGATCGAAATTCCCAATGTCTCCGTGAAACCTCTGACCACTGGCGTTAGAATCACTTTACAGAACAGATGGTTTGTGGGTAAACAGTTTGAGCCTGAACATTCAGCTTTGCATTTTTTTCTTACTTCTGTATTCAAAGGATGAAGTTGTTTCTGGACGTACGAGGAATTGAAATTGAGAACAGAATGTTTCTCATCAACGGTTTGGGATGAAATTCCCCCCTTTTGGAAAAGTTTTTCTCTCGGGGATGAAAAAGAAAACCATGTTCTCCAAACATGACGACGGTGGTGTTGACATGATTAACGGCAAGCGGCGACCTGCCATCCATCTCCTGCACGGCTCATCGCTGTCCTCCTGCCAACTCTCCCCCTCTCCCTCCTCCCCTTGACCCCCCCCCCCCACCTCCCTCCGTCCTCACCCGCTCTCCTCACCCGCTGCGAGACAGGAAGTGGCCGTGATAAATGCCTCCGACGTGCCGCCGTCTCCGATTGTGATGGAGGTTTTTTTTTTTTTTTCTGTGAGTCCGCAGAAAAAACAACAGCAAGTTTTTTGCTTGTTCTTGAACTCGACTCACTCCAACAGGAAAAAAAAAAAAAAAAAAAAAAAAAAGTGATGGACGAGGTCGTTAAGTTTAGGAGTCAATTAGTCTCTGCCAGCCCATTGGCCGCTTCAATCCTCTCATTTATTCCGGTGGAGACACATCGACGTGTTTCTCGCTCCAACTAAATGCCACCGAGGAATCTCATTGGACGAAACCGCATCAATGTCTGCCGCTCCTGACTTCAGTGTCGCTGCCACAAAACTAAATTGGTGTGTGTAGGTTTTTTTTTATCCGCTCGGCGTTTGTTGAAATGTCATGAAATTTCATTCGGTTTTTGGTTGTTGTTTTTTTTTTTATTTCTCGAGATCAGATCAGAGATTTTTATGTTGCCATTCAAGACAGTTTGCAGGAGGATTTTATTTTTTCATTTTGCGTTTCAAAGCTACACATCCTGTCGCAACTATTCCGTCTTCTTCTTCTTCTTCTGGCTCTGTTCAGCATCTGCGGCTCACAGCCTTCAAGCCTGGAGATCTGAAATCCTGGATGGTAAACACACATTCATCGACTCCGCCGACATCAAAACACGTTGCAGTCTACAGCGAGCCACTAGAGGGCGCCTGCCTTGTACCTCCGTGCCCTCTGTGTGACTCTTCACCTCACAGTCTAATGGTTGTTACTTGTGTATTCGGGTGATTTGTTTTGGTTTTCGTCAGGGAGGTTTGTGCGATCGATTTTCTGTCTGTGGCTGAATTGTTTAGACAATTCAATCCGCCGTTCATCATCTTCAAACAAAAACCACCGACTCCAACAAACAAACCCCAAACATTTTGGACCAGAAAAGTCTCTCAGAATCAGTCGGCCCGAAAATGATTGTTTGTTTTTAGTTGTTTCCTCTCATTTGACCTCAGATTGTCGTTAGCTTCACTGGCTAACAGCTCGTGGCTAACACAGGGGGTGGGTAAACTGTTTGACTGGTGGGGCCACAGTGGGGTGTAAAGTGTGCCAGAGGGGGGTAGCGGAGCAGCAGCAGATGGATGGAGAACACTCTGTCCAAATCAGTGTCTTTGAGGGCATCACGGTGTTTAGCTCTTAGAACCTCCTAGAACCGCCCAGAACCATCCAGAACCACCAGGGTGCTTAGCTATTAGAACCATCCAGAACCATCCAGAACCATCCACAACCACCAGGGTGTTTAGCTATTAGAACCATCCAGAACCATCCAGAATCACCAGGGTGCTTAGCTATTAGAACCATCCAGAACCATCCAGAACCATTCAGAACAATCCAGAACCATCCAAAACCACCAGGGTGCTTAGCTATTAGAACCATCCAGAACCATCCAGAACCATCCAGAACCACCAGGGTGCTTAGCTATTAGAACCATCCAGAACCATCCAGAACCATCCACAACCACCAGGGTGTTGATGTCTTTATTGAAATGACTCTGGAAACACTGCAACCATGGAGGAGATGCAGCTGTTTGATGACTGACTGACTGTTAATATCATCTCTTCCAGGTCAGAGGGCCGGATTAAAATGCTTAACGGGCCCCCGGGCCGTAGTTTGCCCACGCCTGGGCTAACGGCAACGCTGTGACACGACGACGTGTAACAGTAGGACAGCAAACCTCTTCTGTGATTGGCCGGCCCAGCTACAACTCCAGGGTTTTGTGTCATTTTGCTCATTTTATCTTCCGTTTGTGATGTTTTTCTTCATTTTATTTTTCTCCTCTCCAACAGAGCAGCAGGATCTGCTGGAGTTATAATTAGAAACACTGCTGGAACGATGATGATGATGATGATGAAGCCGACTGAAGCTCAGTTTTCTAGATTCTTGTTTTTCTTCCGCGTCGTTGTTCTGAAGACCATCCATCTCCACCGTCGCTCGTTTATTTTCTCCTTTTCTTATTTTTCTCCACTATATTGCTTTTTTCTGCTCTTTTTTCATCTGTTTTTGATTCTGAAATGTCACCAATGTGACTCTTTTTTTTTTCTTTTTTTTTTAAACCCCACACCCTTACTGGAAGCACAGGAGGGGAAACTTCACCCTCGGCTCGTGCAAAAACAGTTCCAAGTCTCCGCTTACTTTTGTCTGTGTGGCAGAAATGTCATTATTGTCGCCGCCCATTAGGCCTGATTTCCACTGATGCTGAGCATCCATTTGTACTTCAGGCTAATGTCATTTTTTTTAATATCTCTTGCCGGGAAGCATATAGAAGAAAAAGCAACGACGGTGAGTTAATTAAATTTGGAACATTCCTGATTCTAATCATTGACTTAAAAGGTAGCAGAATGGAAAAGAGGGGGGTGGGGTTCTACGCTCACCTAAACAGGGTGGGGAGGGGTGTTGGTGGAGGAGCTGCTGCTGCTTCTTCTTCTTCTTCTTCTTCCCCGGGTTCAAAGGAAAAAGCTGAGGCGTTTTTAAATTAGACACAGGGCCCCGTTACCTCTTGACTGGTTTTTATCAGTAATTACATTACTCATCTCTGAATCACGCTCTCATCACGCTTAATCGAGCAAAAATTGGACACAGGAGGGGAGGAAAAGAGAAAAAAAAATAATGAAGGTGCCCTTTTTTCCATCAAAGAAATTCATTTATAAATACGGGAGGAGACGTTGTGCTGGGATCTATTTTTTTTTTTCCCCCCCTCCTCTCTCGTCTTCGTCTCCGTCCTCCTCGTCGAGCGAGAGAACACGACGCGCAGCTCCTTTCAAGCAATTTTCGCAATTTTCCTGCAAGAACACTTACTCATCAAGACGTAACTTTTATTAAAGTTTAAGAGGCTTTTTCTTTTTCCCTTTTTAATATGGCAGCCATTCCCATCTGCTGCCAAAAAAAAAAAACATCAATTTAATACCAAGAGCGAAAAAAGTTTGGCTGCTAATGATGTTTTCTGCATGTGCAAGAAAAAAAAAATTGGTCATTTCAGCCCGTAATGATTGAGTTTCAGCGGCCTTCCCACATTTTGTTCTAATCAAGTAAGTTCTCACAGTCGGCCCAGCGGGTTTTCTCTGCTGTGATGTTCCGCGTCTGAAAAAGTCAAGTCTTGATTTTTGAAGATTAGCTGGTCACTGACAACTTCTGTCAGCTCACAGAGCAACAGAGCAGGTCTGACAAAAACGCATCCGTCGCAGCTGCAAGCTGCAAACACCAGGTCCTTGCACTTATTTTTGTCTGTATTTTGTCATTTTTATTTATTTATTTATGTATTTATTATTTTTTTATACTATTGATGGGAAGTCAGAGCCCAGAGCCATGTTCTGTCTGTTCCCCTAAGCAGTCAGCTCCCGAGATGCAGGCCAGTTGAAGCCAACATGACAGACAGACGTCACTAGCAGCAGCAGCAGCAGCAGCAGCAGCAGCAGTAACAGCAGTAACAGCAGCAGCAGCAGCAGCAGCAGCAGTAACAGTAACAGCAGCAGCAGCAGCAGCAGCAGCAGCAGCAGCAGCAGCAGCAGCAGCAGCACCAGCAGTAACATCAGTAACATCAGTAACAGAAGCAGCAGCAGCAGCAGCAGCAGCAGCAGTAGCAGCAGCAGCAGTAACATCAGTAACATCAGTAGCAGCAGCAGCAGCAGTAACATCAGTAACAGCAGCAGCAGCAGTAACAGCAGTAACAGAAGCAGTAACATCAGCAGCAGCAGCAGCAGCAGCAGCAGTAGCAGCAACAGCAGTAACAGCAGCAGCAGCAGCAGTAACATCAGTAACAGCAGCAGCAGCAGCAGTATTCAGCCTTCAGCTGCAGACTTGTTGGGAAAAACATCAAGACGAAGGAGGATTCTGCAGCTGCTGTTTTTTTTGGGGTGGGTGGGTGTGTGGGCTGGGGGGTGGAGGGCGGTGGTGGTCTGTCTGTAAATAAAGCCGAGGATGGAGGATGCAGAGCTGGATGCTGTTTCCACGGCAACGGGCGGCAAACTAAAAGTTGATCCTGTGACTGGTGGAGCTGCTGCTGCTGCTGCTGCTGCTGCTGCTGCTGCTTCCTCCAGCAGAGACACAATTACACTCACTGCTCCGAGCATCGAAGGCCATTACGCACCGCCGCGTGTCTCTCTGTGTGAGTGTGTGTGTGTGTGTGTGTGTGTGTCCGTTGTTGACAAGCGGCGGCGACAACTTTGGTCTCATCGCTGTCTGCTGCTAAAGGTGTTGGAGATAGGACACACGTGGAGAAGTGTGGGCCGCTCTAATTACCTTTTCCTTTTTTCTCCTTTACAAGCAGCATTTAGTGTCTTTCATCTGGCCAGTACAGCCCCCCCCACACACACACACACACACACACACCCCTCTCCTTCTTCTTCTCCTCTACCATCGTCTCTTTGTTTAGCTTTTAATTAGCGGACCTTCATCCTGCTGTACAGTGAAGTTCTATTAATTCCTCAGCGCCACTAAAAGCCCCTTTAAAAAAAAAAAAGCCACCGAGTCCGTTTCATGAGTCACTCCTCCCTCAAGCGAACAGTAGGGGGAGGTGGTGGCTGGGGGGGCTCTGGAAAGATAAGGGGTGTGTGGGGGCACCAGTCTGGTAAATTTGAGCAACTTGGATATCAAGCCAATTTGGCGAATCCCTCATTAAAAAGTCTTCCTGCCGCTCGTCCTCCGTCAGAATGAATGTTTTATCAACGCTTAGCGTCTGGAGCGCAGCGGAGCCTCACACTCACTGTCTGTCAGGAGGAAGTGTGAAGGGCCCCACCACTGAGGATCCAATTAAGCCATCGGCCAATTAGAAGAAAGGCAAGGGGATGGAAAGACGGATGGAAGGAAGCGTCGCCCCCTAGTGGCCGCCTGGAGACGACCCCTAATGCCCCTGGTCCGTCCGATGCTTTCACAGGAAGAACCAGGATGTTCTTCTGGTAAGAGAAGGAACTGGGAGCCTGTCCGGCAGTCGCAGGACGTCTGGAGGTTCTCAGCGGTCAAGGTCGTGGTGGTCTTGGAGGTCAAGTCGAGGCAGCTGGAACCGGCAGGCAGGAACCAGTCCAGATATTTTCACTTGACCTTCAAGACCAGGTTGTTTTTTTTTTTTACTTGGGATGAACTCAGTAGAGACGGAGAGAGTCGGCTGCTCGGTTGGTTTGGTCTGACCCAAAACAAAATGTCAAGCAAGTCAGAATGTATCAAAAAAGTGGGAAAATAAAACTGCCTCAGACTGCAGGTCACATTCAGTGATGAACTATGAACCTATTGCAATGGAGAAGTTTCCTCATCAGTGCCGCTGTTTAACCTAATGTTTTATATCCACCAAGTGAACCTGTTTAATGTCACAATTCTGACTAATTATTGTCTCGAACCTTGACCTGTGGAACCTCAGGGTTGCTTGCAGTTTCCCAGGATGCAGCAGTGATGAAGGGAGCACTGCAGCTTCAGCTTCTTCCCGACGTCACGTCACTTCAGGACCAGACTGGTGGGTCGGCTTCAGAGGAATGAATGGATGAGTGAGTGAGTGATGAATGAAAGGCTGGTCGAGGAGGAGGAGGAGGAGGAGGAGGAGGTGGGGAGGAGCCTCCTGAATCAGGCGGCGTCCTGCTGGAGAGCCGCTGACAGGTGGTCGACCATCAGGGAGGAAGCAGCGTCAGCAGATGGAGGACGACCCCCAGCCCCCAACTCCCCACACACACACACACCTCCCGGGCCGGAAGGGTTGGCGTGAGACGCGACGCAGCGGAGGGGCGCCGTCAGGCCCCCTGCTGGCCAGCGTGACAGCCGCCAGGTGGAACCCAGTTGACGGGCGCCAGTCGTCCTGTTAGCATCACTGCTGCTGCTGTCCTGGTGCTTCCAGGTGCACACACACACACACACACACACACTGTGGAAAATATATATAAACATTTACATACAAACATCCTCCTGTAATCTCAATAATTATCCAAAAACACTCCATTGGATAGATAGATATAGATAAATAGAAAGATACATAGATACATAGATACATAGATAGACAGATAAATAGATAGATAGATAGATAGATAGATAGTTAGATAGATATACATAAATAGATAGATACATAGATAGAGAGATAGATATAGATAGACAGATAGATAGATAGATAGATATAGATAGATAAATAGAAAGATACATAGATACATAGATAGACAGATAAATAGATAGATAGACAGATAAATAGATAGATAGATAGACATAGATAGATAGATAGATAGACATAGATAGATAGATAGATAGATATAGATAGATAGATATAGATAGATAGATAGATAGATATAGATAGATAGATAGATAGATAGATAGATAGATAGATAGATAGATATAGATAGATAGAGCCCTCTGTTTGCTGCTTCCTGCTAACTCTGGACCCTCTACATGTTTGGAAGGAGACAAAAATGTCAACAAAAAAAAACAACACAATTTTGCGTGTTTGAAACTGCAAATTCCTAAAAACTTAGGCCAAAAAATACATGCTGCCGCTATTGTTATATATGTACTGTATGTATATGTATATATGTATATATACATACATTTATTTCTGAAGTAATTGTTTGCGTTGTTAAGTCTTTGGCGTGGGGAGTTTGGCTGAGAAAACTCTCTGCGTGCCGCAGTCTGAGGCGGCTGTGTTAATATTTTCCCTGCGGGTCAATGTGTCCGACGCTGTTTTAGTCCCACTGACACATAATCGTTTCCTCCAACCGTCCAGCAGGGCCGCAGCAGCGGCAGCGGCGGCAGTCTGGCCTGGACGTAAACACCTTTGACAGCAGCGCCTCCCAACGAAACCTGATCGCAACAACAGGGTGGGGTGTGGAGGGTGGGGGGCGCCCCCTGGAGGCCACCACCACCACCCCAACCCCCTGGCTTGTTTAGAGGACGTCTTTTCACACCTGCAGCGCCACGAGGATCAAACCACCGTCCAGCCGGCCCGGGCCAAGGCCATCGGGGGCTGGGGGGTCAGAGGGCTCCAGGGGGGCTCATCTAAGATTACTGAGAAAACATTTGAGTCCAACTTGAGCGAATGAGACTCTTGAAACTGGGTTTAACCCGCTGGAAGCTTGTGCGATTATTAGAGTCGCAGCAGGTTTGTGCAGTTTGTCTCTCTCGTGCTTTTCGCCACAAAGGTGCGCCGCCCTGGTGGATTAGCCCAGAGTTGCCCACGGCAACGACGACGACGATAGCTCCATTCTCATTTTTCCAGTTTCAACCGGGAAAGAAGGAAAATACCAAACGAAAACTCTGGAAAACCAGCAGCTCCCAGAGTCGCAAACCGTCGGCTGAGAATCCGCCAGAATAAAGGCTGCGGTTTGAAAAATAAATAAAAGAAAACGGCTGCAAACAGCTTATTGCAGATACGGAACAGAGCTGCTCTTCATTTGGCCTGTAATTACTCTAATGGAACTCCCTTTGTCGCCTCCGGTTGCTTCCAAACGGCGGCGCTGAAAGAGGACAGGGCCTCTGCTAAAGGGCTCATTGTGCTCGCTAAGCCCCCCTGGCCTGGGTGGGGGTTTGGGGGCGGGGGGGTGGCGGTGGGAGGGGCTGTAATTAGCAGCAGAGCTCCTTCGCGTCTTGCCAGCAGAGGGCTTTGCCCAGTGAAAGGTGTCTCCACAGGGCTCCGAGGCTGAAGGAGGGCGGATCATCCAGTGGGGGGCGGGATTCCTCACCTCCGGTGTGACACGCTGGGACTAAAGTGGACCGAAGGAGGGGGGAAGTCACATGACCCTGGCAAAGGGAGCTCATTAAGAGAAGGACGAGCAGGTCCTGGCGCCGGCTTCCAGTGTGACCTTTGAAAGCAAAGGTCAGGGGCTGAGCTCCAGACTGGTGCTTCTTCTTCACCTTCACGCTGGTCCTGGCTGTGGAGATGATTTGTTGGAGTGAGTAAATGGAGGGATGAAGCATCGGACGCACGGACGGAGAGACTGGGATTCCCGCGTCGGGATGAATCGGTTCTCACCGACCCGGAGCGGCGAGCGGCCAATCGAGCTTCTCACTCCCACCAGCAGGAGGAGCTGCAGCACCTGCCGGCCTTCTTATGCAACTCATGCACTTTCTGGCTGTGACATACAAAAGAGGGCGTGGCCTGGACATGACGGGGGGGTGCATAATTCACTTCCTGCTACAGTTTTTCCCACCGCTGCGTGTTGTTTGCTTTGACCCCACTTTGTTTTTTGTTGTTTTCTTTCTCCTCATTTTCAGTCTCTTGTTTTTTTCCCACTGCGGGTGTTATTTTCTCTCTCTCTCTCTGGGGGTGGGGGGGGGCGGGACCTTCACACCTCGGCGAGCAGCCTCAATGCTTCACCCGACGACGTCGTCGCCCATTTTTCCCAGCAGCCTTTTGCCCCCCGTGTGAATGGACAGCGACTCCCCTCATTTAGCCGCAGCGCTGATTTGAATGGAGGGAAAATAAAATAAGCTCCCCTCACTTTAATCAGCCGGGGCCCAGGACCAGGGGGGGGCGGTGGGGGTTGCTGCTGCCTTTGTGGCCGGCCTTGACCGTCTTGATTCGGTCGCCACTTCCTGGCCGGCTGCGCCGCCGCCCGCGGCCTTTTTAATTTGCTGGCTATTGACTCGCTGTTAATTGGGTCGCTCGGGGATGAGATGCGTCTTAAAGCCCCTTTGCTGTTGTGTTTTTGTCTCTTTCATGGACTTTAGAAAAGGTTGGACTGGGGGTGTGGGGGGGGGCAGGGGGGGTGTGATGCACAGGGGGCGCTGTTGGTTCTGTTTGTGGCATTTTCCTCCCTTTGTTTTCACCCAGTTTAACTTTGTTCCCACCTCACTGAGGCCAGGATTCACTGACAGCAGCAGGCAGTAACGATGAGGCTGGATCACACACACACACACACACACACACACACACACAGCTTTAATGAAATTTGATCAGAATTGTATCTGGAAGTTTAGGCAGTAACCATGAACTCCGACTCCCCCCTCAGGAATCCCGGCAGTGCTGCACTCACACGGGTCACATGGTAGATCGCAGCGGGAGCAGATAACGTTTCCACTGTGTTCCTGCAGGATGTCAAAATCAAAATCCTCCACTTCAAACCTAATAACGCAGAATTCCGGATGAAAACCTTCAGTGTGTGGAGCCTCGGTTTCGAAGGCCGTGGTCGTCGTTTTAAAGGAAGGTGGAGAACACCACGCTTTCTTCAGATCTTTACAGGAGAATAGAATTAATGTGTGCTTCACAGTTCAGACTTTTTATTATCTTATATTATTTTTTGGGGGGGGGGTTATAACACATTAATATCGTTGCTTCCTCCCTGGATAAACACTACAGTTTTTTATTCCCGGAGGGGATTTTTATCTCCATCTTCTACATTTCAGCAGCTCTCTTTTTTTCACTCACCATAACAATACCAACCTTCAGAAAGGGGGGAAAGAAAAAGAATAAAACCCTCGTCCATCCAAATGGAGGACTGGAGGACTTTAGCGAGCGAAACAACGTCAGAAGAAGCTGGTAGCCTAGCAACTGTGACGCCAGGAGCCGGTCTGGCAGCAGCAGCAGCAGCAGCAGCAGCAGCAGCAGCAGCAGCAGCAGCAGCAGCAGCAGCAACGCTCTCCCAATTTGATGATGGGGGAGAAAATAAATGTTCCGTCCCTCCTCACCTGCACCCCCACCACCTCCAACCCCCCCACTCCCCCCCACACTTCCCTTTGGTTTTATTCTTAGGCTCAACCGTTGCGTTAGCAACATGGCTGCAGCTGTTGCTAGGAACCGACGGACAGCGCCGACGGACAGAGCCTGAGCAGCAGCAGCAGCAGTCTGTGGATTGAAAGAAGAAATGAGTTTGAAGTGTGTAAAGTCGACACACAATCCAGGAGGGAAGCAGCACCTTCAGGTGTGTGTGTGTGTGTGTGTGTATCTGAGGTCTCCTCAGGTTAACAGGGTTGTGTTTCGGGGACTGACGCTGCGGTCAGACGGCTGCTGTCGCTGTTTATCAGTTTGTCGTCTGAAGTCGACAACAACAGAATCCCGGAGTTTTCCGGTGTTTTTTTTCCCGTTAAAAAGTAACCATTAAACCCCCCCCACTCCTCCAGCCTCCCCCTGCGAGGATTCCCATTAATGCGCTCCAGCACACGTCGATGATGGCGCCGCCACCTCACGCTGTTGTTTTTTCCTTCCGAGGCGGCGGCTCCGTGGAGGATTTAACTGGATAATGGTATCGGTTTCACATCAGCTCGGGAGCAGGAGGACCGGGGCGGAATAAACTGCCAGGGCCAGCCGCTCTCGGCCCAGTAATTATTCCTTAAGCCCACCTACCGGCACCAACAGAAATAGCATTGATCTCCCATTATGTGGAGCACGGCTCCCTGCTGCCGTCGGGGTGAGCGGGCCTGACCTCCAGGGGGCAGCAGCCTGGGCGCTAGCTGAGCTATCGACCGCGTCCGTGAGCTCCAGTTTCCCCCCCGACGACCGCCGCCGCCGCCGCCGCCACCTGACACGGCAGAGGGTGGCGACCGCCCGCTGGCCGCCGTTATTGAGCTGCGAGCGGCGAGAAGTTGTGGAGGAGCTGGAGATGAAAGGCGGAGGTGAAGCCCAAACATCACCGGCTCTCTAGGAGGCCCTTCTCCTGGAGAGACCGCCGGCGCTGGAGGTCGCAGGTGAAGCTGTTCCAGTGTTTGGTAAAACAGTGGAGGAGGGAGGGGGGAGGGAGGGGCCAGATCGCTCTCATCAATCAGTCAATCAATCAGCTACGGTTTGTGAAGGTTCTAAATCGCACCATGGGCGTCTGGAAGCTCTTGAAACACAATCAAAACTCAGCCCGTGATGCACCAAGATCTGCCGTCAGGCCGCCTTTCATTGGAAGCGTTGGGCTCCATATTGTCGCTGATGACAGGCAGTAATAAATGAATCAATGAATCATAACTCTCTTCTTTTCTACAGTGAAGTGTTTGAAGTGAAAAGACGCAATGAAAATCCTCCAGGAAGATCATAAATCTCTGAGATTTCGCATTCGTGGTCGAAGCAAAGGAGGAGGCGGAGCTTCAGCACAGAGGCTTCCTTCACTGTGACAGGAAACAGGAGGCTGCCGGTAAAATTCGTCCAATCAGGACTCTAGAAGAAGGAAGGAAAAAAGGTCCTGAAGGCTTTTCTCTGCTTCTGATTGGCTCAGGAGACACTGTGGCTGGAGCTCCGCCCAGCTAATTCTCCTTTAGCCCTGATTGGTTGTCTGGCTGAAAAAAAAACAAGAACATGTAATCAATGCAAAAAACTTTTTTTTTTTTTTGTTTTGTTTTCCAAGGGATTAAAGAATCATCTGAAGTTTCTGATCAATATCTCCACAGTTTTCCAGCAAAAATTACTATTCAGCAGAAAACAAAAACATCAAAAACAAAGACGAGGCCCGAGTGTCGTGTCAGAGACAAAGAAGCCTTGTTTTGTTTTGTTTTTTTCGTGTTGTTTTCCTTTTGAAGCAAAGCTTCATATTTATTGATTTATGATAATGGCGCTGTGGTTGTGGGGCCTGGGCAGTCAAACTCTTCAGACTGCGTTGGCCTGGAGGCTCGGAGCTGCAACTGCAAATCATCCGCCAACTCATCGACTCCACATCACGTCTGATTATTATTATTTATTTATTTTTTCAAACCAAATTCACTCTCAGAAAGGAGCAACAGCATCTTTTCTGGCTTCATTTCACATATTTGCCTTGTTTAATAATTCCGATCCATTAATCACAACCCGGCAGTCGGGTTTTTTTGCGTGTTTTATGGATTTTTGTTCGATATTTTTTTTTTCCTGTCATTTAGTCGTCGTCTTGTCTTCCCGTTCACTTCTTCACCTGCCTGCAGGAAGTCCAGCGAGTCTAATAAACGTCTTGTTTTACAGCCTGGGCAGTAAATATCCAATAGAGAACAGACCAAAAAAATCATCAATAAATAACTTCTCCCGCAACGTCTGTCAGCTGCAATCAACTCATCCCGGCTGAGTGAATCAATCTTATCAAGCCATCAAAGCGGGTTAGCAGCGGATTTCTCTTCTTTTTTTAAAATCTTGGCGATTTTATGCAGGAAACGGCGGAAGATTAAAACTCGGTTTCTTTTTACCTCGGCGAGAACATTGGTGTACGTGGCTGATGGAGGGATGCCAGGGAAAACTGGAGCCATGTGTGTGTTTCTAGTCTGTGTGTGTGTGTGTGTGTGCGCACTTGTCTTTTCCGTCGTGATTTATTTCAAAGGAGAATTTCTCTTCTTCTTCTTTGACAGCACTCCCAGCCAGAGACACGTTAAAAAAAATGAGCTCCAGCCGCTGGTCTGTATCATCCGGCAGCAGACCACCTTACTTTTGAACCCCCCCCCACCCCCTGTGTAGAGAGACAGAGTATATACTGTGTAAATGTATATGTATATATTTGTGTGTTTAAATTGAAAAATCAATAAAAAAAAAAAAGGTTATTAGAGAAATTAAAAAGACCACTGAACCATCGCTCGTGCAGAAGGTGGCGACGCCCACGTGCCACGGCAAGGAAGCCGTGGCGCCACCTGACCTTTGACCCTGCTCTGGTTTTCTCCTGCCACGCGCCGTCCGTCCACGTGGACTACAGCAACTAAACTTTGTTGCGTTGTAATCTCCTTCAGTCGGCCCTGCAGGACGCACTGATTGTTCCCTCTCCATCCTCTCCATCCTGTCCTTCCTCTCCTTCCTAAGCAGGTGCCAATCACAGCAGGTCTACCCGCTCAGGGCCCCGGGCGAGCGAGGCGGACAGAGAGAGAGAGAGAGAGAGAGAGGCGGCTGGAACTCATTAGGACAATCTGGACGCGTTTCGGCCCAGGATTCATCCCAATGTGAGTCATTCCTGGAGGGGACGGAGGAGGTTAATCAACCAGGGCAGCGGGAACAATGAGCTCAGGGGGGCAGCAGGTGGCGACGGAGAGAGAGGGTACGTGGAGGACGGAGCGGCGGGTCGACTGTGAAATGAGGGGACGGCCGCTTTGATTTCAACATCTGCTGCGGGTCAAAGGTCGGCGCTGCGAGTGCGAGTTTCCCTCCTCCAGTTTCATGAGTTTGCCGTTCACATGGACAAACTGACCTGCGCCACGGTAGTAAAGTCACGGCACCTGAAGTTCAGCCCCGCCCACCTGAACAGCCGACGGGGCCGACTGACTGGCCGTCCATTTCGCAGACCTTCAGTCTTCATCAGAATCAACTGCTGAGGCCTCTTCAGGGACACAAGCCTCTCTTTCTTTTTCGGGAAACATTTCCCAGTCAAGACGCCGGAATTTCTGGACAAACGCAGCAGAACTGTGTAAAACCGCTCGCCACGCCGGACTGGCTTCACTCTCTCTCTCTCGCTCTCTCCACCCATGAGGGCGAGCGAGTCGTCATCCCACAGCTGGGCGGATCTGCGGCGTGGCGCCACTCACTGTGACCACCGGTGGCGCTCTGCCCAGTCGCTGTGAGACTCGCCTGTGGTCGGGACTTTTTTTTCATGAGATTTTTTTTGAAATGGGTGGAGCTTCGGCTGGGTTCTCCATCCAGTTCAGTCTAGTCTAGTCCAGCCTAAAACAGTCCAGTCTAGTCTAGTCCAGTCTAGTCTAGTCTAAAACAGCCCAGTCTAGTCTAGTCTAGTCTAGTCCTGTCTAAAACAGCCCAGTCTAGTCTAGTCCAGTCCAGTCTAGTCTAGTCTAGTCTAAAACAGCCCAGTCTAGTCTAGTCTAGTCTAGTCTAGTCTAGTCCAGCCTAAAACAGCCCAGTCTAGTCCAGTCTAGTCTAGTCCAGCCTAAAACAGCCCAGTCTAGTCCAGTCTAAACCAGCCCAGTCTAGTCTAGTCTAGTCTAGTCCAGTCTAAAACAGCCAGTCTAGTCCAGTCTAAAACAGTCCAGTCCAGTCTAGTCTAGTCTAGTCCAGTCTAAACCAGCCCAGTCTAGTCCAGTCTAAAACAGTCCAGTCTAGTCTAGTCTAGTCTAGTCCAGTCTAAACCAGCCCAGTCTAGTCCAGTCTAAAACAGCCCAGTCTAGTCTAGTCCAGTCTAGTCTAGTCTAAAACAGCCCAGTCTAGTCTAGTCTAGTCCAGTCCTGTCTAAAACAGCCCAGTCTAGTCTAGTCCAGTCCAGTCTAGTCTAGTCTAGTCTAAAACAGCCCAGTCTAGTCTAGTCTAGTCTAGTCTAGTCTAGTCCAGCCTCCCAGTCTAGTCTAGTCTAGTCTAGTCCAGTCTAAACCAGCCCAGTCTAGTCCAGTCTAAAACAGCCCAGTCTAGTCTAGTCCAGTCTAGTCTAGTCTAAAACAGCCCAGTCTAGTCTAGTCTAGTCCAGTCCTGTCTAAAACAGCCCAGTCTAGTCTAGTCCAGTCCAGTCTAGTCTAGTCTAGTCTAAAACAGCCCAGTCTAGTCTAGTCTAGTCTAGTCTAGTCTAGTCCAGCCTAAAACAGCCCAGTCTAGTCCAGTCTAGTCTAGTCCAGTCTAAACCAGCCCAGTCTAGTCCAGTCTAAAACAGCCCAGTCTAGTCTAGTCTAGTCTAGCCCCCCACCCCCATTTACAACACTCAACCACTGTGGCGAGCGCGTTTGCATCCTGCTAGGCTAACAAAGGCTAATGAAGCTCTTCTTCACTCGTTCCTCAGCCAGAGAGACTGCGAGCGAGCCAGCATGTGGGCGGAGCCGGAACACATCCGCCGCTTATTCAAGGCTACTTTTATCTCCGTCCACCTGCAGGGCGCCGACGGAACGACTTCAACTCCCCCACGCTTTGCTCTGCTGCTGCAGCTGCTGCTGCGTGTGAGCGAGCGAGGGAGCGAGCGAGCAGCTCTCCGCTCCCCTTGGCTGTGTGAAGTTTATCCATCTGGCTGCCCCACCTTGATGCTGCTGCTCATCTGGAGAGCAACGTGGGCGTCTCCCTTCCTTCCTGCTGCTCCGAGGTTCGCTGCTTTATAATGGGATGATGCGTGCCTCAAAGGCCACGATGCTACGCTATCCTATGCTACGCTAATTCTTTTCTTAACTTTTTAAATGTTGGCAAAGAAAAGACAAACGATCCCAGTGAAGCCCGCTCTCAGTAAATTGGCAAGAAAAGTCACAGGGATTATTTATCATCACCCCACGTTCGTTTAAATGCTTGTTAGCATTGTTAGCGTTGCATCACACTAGCCTGTGGAACGAGAGGGCCGAGGCGCTGGGGGGTGTTTTAGGACGCTGAACTTGGAAACCTCCTGGAAGAGAAGCGGCCCTGTGGGAGGTTCTATTAAAGTGACATCAGTGCGGCGGGCTGGAATGGCCCTTTAATGCGGCGGTTTTGGACGGAGCCACACGGTTTGGTTTCGACAGCATTGACAAATCCCACGTTCGCTCCACCGTCCTGCTGCTGCTGCTGCTGCTGCTGCTGCTGCTGCTGCTCTCGGCCCAACTGAAAGCGGCCCAGTGAGCAAACGCTGACTGAAGAAAAAAAACTCAAATATTTGCCGTCCTTTTAGGTTTTAATGATGTGTTTTGGACGAAGGTTCTCCGCCCCGCTAATGTCACTTGGCCCAGGCAGGAACCTCATCAGTCCTTCAGCGGAACACACATGTCATCATATTGCTAATGTGGAGCTAATGACAACTGGACCAATTTCAAACCGAACATTTTTTTATTTATTATGATTTTTTTTTTGCCAGGCAAACCCTGTCCTGTGTTCCACAAAGTGACCTCAGCCAGTTGGGAAATGTTTTTTTTGTTCAGTTTTTTTTTTTTTTTTTTTTCCAATTAGAATTTTGTGTTTTTCTTTCTGTGGTTCAATTTTCATTTTTCACAAAAACCTCCTTCAGACGTTCATTGTAAACGAATGAATCGACAATTAAAGGTCAATTTCATTTCATTTCATTTTATTTTATTTTCCCGGGAAAGTCCCATCGAGATTGAAAACCTCGCTTCCAAGGGAGAAGTGATTCCTGGCCAGAGGCAGAAAAACCACACGTCTTCATCCGTCAGCTGCTCACAACATGGCACCGACCAATGGGGGTGGAGGCGGGGCTTCGGCTTGACAATGGCGCCCACCTTTGGCCGTCACTTGAGCTGCCCTGAAGCTAGCCGCCAGCAGCGTGACGCCACTTCTCACCTGCAGGGGGCGGCGTGATCTGGGCCGAGGGCCAGGCGTTGGACGGAGCGGCGGCGGCGGCGGCGGGAACTTGGAGGTGAGCCAATCACGAGAAAGAGAAGGGTCCTGAGCAATTCCTCACAGTAGTTCAGGTTAGCCGCCGCCGCCGCTGTTAGCATTGACTTACGAACGTTTGCGGAGTCGAGACAGCAGGGGGCGAGAGAGAGAGAGAGGAGGGAGAAGCTGCGTTTCTATGACGCCTAGAGCTGCTCAAAACCTAAATATGGAAAAAAAAAAAAACGGATGGGAGAGATGAAATATTTTTTTAGAAATAATTAAAGAGAAAAATAGAACAACCAGTCTGGACAGCAAACAAATGTAACACAAACAAAAGAAAAGGTAATTCTGGTCAAATCTGGTGGCACGAGATTTGGACCAGAATTACGGCTGATGATCTTCACACCATTCGATGGAAACACCTGCAAATCGCAACTGTGCTTTGTGGAAATTTTTGGAAATATTGCTTTTATTTTGCGAAAAACTGTCATGGAAACACGGCTAGAGAGAGAGAGAGCAAGAGAGAGAGAGAGGGAGAGAGAGAGAGAGAGAGAGAGAGAGAGAGAGAGAGAGAGAGAGAGAGAGAGAGAGAGAGAGAGAGAGAGAGAGAGAGAGAGAGAGAGAGAGAGAGAGAGAGAGAGAGGGAGAGAGAGAGAGAGAGAGAGAGAGAGAGAGAGAGAGAGAGAGAGAGAGAGGAGAGAGAGAGAGAGGAGAGAGAGAGAGAGAGAGAGAGAGAGAGAGAGAGAGATCCATGACAATGGTGCAGCGCTGGGAGGTTGATGAATGACGGGCGGGGGAGGGGGGGGTTGGTGTGGGGGGTTTGGGGGGGGGTTGATTCTTGTTCACATGGTGTCACACATGGCTGAGGCTTTGTGCCGCCGCGCTCTCATTGGCCCCCTGCCTCGCCCGTTAATTTGACTGCCAGAGTCTGGCTGCTCTTGGCAGCCCGGCTGGCCCCGCCCACTTTGTCAAAGGTATAGAAAAAAGAAGGCTGAGTCCCAGAGTGGATGAAGGAGTGGATGAAGTGGAGGAGACTCCAGTGAGCCTAGCGTCTCACACCCGGAGTCAAGTCGGCGATTCCGCAACAACGGCGCTCGTTCGTGTATTGACTTTCTGGTTCCATCCGCGCACATTTTTTTAATCGCTCTCTCTCTCTGGACGACACTGCAGGGTCAAGTAGAACATTAAAAAGAAACTGCTCGGGTCAAACCCCACCCCTCCCCCGAAGGCTGCGGTTGGGTTTTTTTCCCGGCTAGCCGCTATTGCACACAGATGATTTGTGAAAGTTTGTCAGTGATTTAATTAGTGGAGAGAGAGAGAAAGAGGCATGACAGCATGACAGCCGGGTCCTTTGAGGGGAATCGAAAAGCTCTGGATGAGCTTCAAGCAAAGTGAAAATAAATAAATGAAATAAATCTATGATCTGGCTCTTTGGGGGTTTTTGGGTGTGTCCTCCTGGTCCCAGATCCTTGACTTAATTATGGCGCTCGTTTGGTTTCATCTCCACAACCGTCATTTAACTGCGAGACGCTAATGCTAGCCGCCGCAGCAGCAGCAGCAGCAGCAGCAGCAGAACAGAGGTGGGAGGACACGACAAATAGATTTTGGAACTGACGAGCCGTGAGAAAGCAGTCAAGGTGTTTTTTCATTCTGTTCTGCTTTTCCTCTCTTTTCCTCGTCCTGCAACCAAAGACTGTGGCAAAAATTTAGCAAAACCTGAATGTGGCAATAAAACCTGGTGGTGTAAACAGCTCCACTTGGAAAAACCTCTCCAATATGGCTGGAAGGTTTTGACTCTCATCAGGTGTTTTTATTTTTTATTTTTTTTATCCATATCGCGGAATATCGCAAAAATCTCATGGAGACACTTTGTTCACGTTGACACGTCAGCGGACGAGACGTACGGGGTCACGTGACCAGTTCACTGTCCAGTGAAAATGGCGCGTTGTGATTGGACGGAGGAGGATGCGGAATATTTTTTTTCCAAGTCATCAAAGGGAAAAATGTTGCAACCATTCTGGACAGCAGACAACATGGAAATGCAGCTAGAGAGGAAGAGTTTGACATGATGCTCACTGCCAGAGTGTGTGTGTGTGTGTGTGTGTGTGTGTGTGTGTGTGTGTGTGTGTGTGTGTGTGTGTGGGTTGGGTGCGGGGGGTTGATGAGCAAGCAGAGTCCCAGTATCCAGGGGTTGTTCTGGGATCGCAGGGATGCGGCAGCCAGCTAGCGAGCTAGTTAGCTCCCTGGCTAGCTGGCTGGCTGGCTCTCTCTCTCCTTGTTCTCGTTGGATGAGGTCCGGCGGGCGGGCGGGCGGGCGGGCGAGCGAGCCAAGCCAGGGGGAGGCGGAGTTAGCCGAGGCCGAAGCCAGCAGCAGCGCCTTCCCAGCGTTCCCAGCGGTCCCACTTCTCATCCTGCCGGGCCGCTAATCCTGGACGGACACCCGCAACCGCAGCTGCCTGGGGCGCCGTCCCTCTCATTCAACCAATCACTCCTTCATCCCTCCAAACCACACCCTCTTTTTTTCATTTTTTCTTTCTGCACCGCACATCTGTCTCTGTCACTTTCCACCACCAGCGCCGCCGCCGCCAACCTTTGGCTCTCTGGCGGCCTCTTTTTGCCTCTTTTTTTCTTTTTTTTGGCACCTCCGCCCGTCAATCTGCTAAATCTGTTGCGTATTACTGAGCGAGCAGGAAATGTGGTGCAATGCAATAACACACAGGGAGGGGGGCGGAGGGCGAGGAGGGGGCGGGCTTTTCCCGAGGGCCAGGATGAAACCGGCTCTATTTACGAGCAAAGAACAAATAAAGCAGCGTTTGGTTGGTTGGCTGCTTGGCTGCTGCGTCTGGACAGCGTCTGCAGCGCCGCCGCAGCCACTGGGCGAGAGAGAGAGAGCGAGAGAGAGAGAGAGAGAGAGAGAGAGAGAGAGAGTGCAACGCTTGTCCCGCAACTGGCGGCAGGGGAAAAAAATCCATTTTGCGCTCATTAGCGAGCTCTTTACCAAGGCGGAACGTCACGGTTAGCCGTAGCTCGCTAATGTTTTTTTTTTTTTGTTTTTTTTCCGCCCACTCAGCCCGAGGCCGTGATGATTTCAAGCTGCAACACGAGCTCCCCTCCACCCCCACACCCACGTTCCCCCAGGGGGGAGGAGCTTAGCCACAATATCTGCTCGTGTTCCTGGACGCTCGGCGTTAGCGTTCAAGCATCATCAGCGGTGGTAAAAAATGACAGGTTTCACTGTGCGAAAGTGGCGAGGATGAAGCTCCGCCCTCCTCCTCCTCCTCCTCCTCCGCCTCCCTCAGACAGCTGTGAGAAACGCTGCTGCTGCTGCTGCTGCTGCTGCTGCTGCTGCAACCACATCGCTGCTGCAGTGAAGCGCCACAGATTTTTTTTCCTGTGTATTTTCGTGACACACGACCTAACTGTTAATGTTGCTGACAATAACAACACTAATGTGAACACTAGGTGACGCAATACATTCCATTCTTCGTCCATCACTAATCTTGCACAACCCCGACCCCCTTTTTCATTGTGTTTTCTTTAGGTTCTCCAACCGTTGCCTCTGCTCAACGTTGCCCACCTGTGGTTTACGGCGGGTACTGCCGTGTTTCCACTAAGAGTCTAGCGGAAGCATTTCTAGCCTCCCTATTCGTCCGCCTAGTCTGTCTACCTCTATCTAATAGGGCTGTCAAACAATAAACATCATTTCATCAAATTTAATCTCAGACTTTTTAGAATTAACCACGATTAATCGCATTTTCACTCCAACATTTTACTTTTAGTTTGACGTTGTTTTATATACGGTACATATATCAATTCAACGTCAATGTATACGTACATTGACGTTGAATTGCACCTGCCCCCTCCCAGATTAATGTAATAATAAAATATATAATAACATCGTGACTGTGGAAGACGGTAAAAAAAAGAAAAGTTCAGTCAGACCACTGGAGCGTGAAGTCGACGAGGCTCCACCGTGTCGTGATTCCTCCAGGAACGCCATGGTCCTCCAGGGAGGGGTGCGAGGACTCCGTGGTGGTGGTGGTGGTGGGTGGAGGTGGGTGGAGGGGCAGTGGGAGCAGCCAGGGTGTAAAGATCTCAGCATCTCAGCTTCCCGCTTTCCCATCACACACCTCCGGCTCTGGCTCCGTCCGAGGATTCTCTCTCTCCCGCCCGCCCGTCTCCAATAGTGAGGTCAATCATCCGGACACGTTTCTCCGCCCACCCACCCACCCACCAGGCCGCCCGCCTGCCTTCCCGCCGCCTCTCCTCTCGCCCCAGACCTCCAGCAGGATCTTGGGGAGCACCTGTTTCCCCATCGCCGTCTTCCCCATGTTTGACTCTTCAGGAAAAAGGAAGGAGCGGCGGAGCGGCCGGGAACAAAGCGTGATCAATCACACGCCTGCGACCCGTGTCCAATCCTCGGGCCGGATGGAGAACTACACCTGGGAGCGTCTGCAGCCGTCTGGCATGACGTGACGCAGCCGCCGAGATTCCAGGAGGGGAGTTCACCGCCGAGGAGTTCACGACTCCTTCATTTATTATGAAAAAGAAGACAAAAGACGCAGTCAAACACACACACACACACACACACACACACACACACAGAGTGGGCTTGGGTCTTTTTATCAGTGGCAGGTTAATCCAGGGTGACAGAGTGCTGCTGAAACCCCTCCAGAAGAGCAGAATCCCTCCCCAGGAAATAGGTCAACATTAATCCCAGGTTTTCTACAACTGTTTTCTGGCAACCGACCACAAACACAGCAGCAGCAGCAGCAGCAGCAGCAGCAGCAGCAGCAACATTCTTGAAACGCGTTGCCGGAGCTGGAGAAAGTTTTTTTTCCTCCTTTTTCTTCCCCCTCTCCAGCCTGCCGCTACTGTAAACTCTCTCTTCTTTTTTTTTTTGCTTCCCACTTTCCCAGAAAAAAAAAAAAACAACTCAGCAGCAGCAGCAGCAGCAGCAGCAGCAGCAGCAGCAGCAACAACTCTGCGACTGATGTGAGAATCACGATAAGCTATCATTAAAACCAATTAGCCGCATGAAGTGGATTGCCAGTTATTGTGTTTTTGGATTTCGGTGTTTTTCCTCCTGTGTGCGACAGGCGTGTCGGCCTCAGGCTGCTGCCTTGGGAAGAAAAAATAATAATAAAAGATAGAACCAGGAGAGAAAAAACACTACTACTTATCACAAAAGATAAATAATAATAATTAAAAATAACATGATAATGATAAAAAGAAACAAGCGTGTGTGTGTGTGTGTGTGTGTGCACGCGCTTCATCTCCCGGGAGCTCGTGCAGCGCAACAGATGGCGCTCGGAATGACTCAGCCGCAGACAGCCAGTCGCGCACGGTCCTCTACTGCCACCCGGGGGTCAGAGGAGCAACTGCACGGCCGTTCCAGTTTTAGAAGCAAACAGGAAACGCGGGCCTGACTGGCGGACTTTATTATTATTATTATTATGATAATTATTTTTTCCATCTTGTCACCTGGGGAGCTGCTCACACAGAGACTTCCTGTCTGAACGGCTGCTTTCACCTCAATGAATCCACTTCACTTCAGCCGTCCAATAGCGGACGTCCACTGTGAGTGATGACACGGAGAGTGGGGGGGTCTTAATGATCAACACATGTGAGTCTTCCCACTATCTGGGCCAATCACAGGGTGACAAACAGGCAGCAATCTGTCACGGGTGTACGAGCGGCGGCGGCGGCGGCGGCGGCGGCGGCGTTGAGGAGAAATGACACAAAGCAGCGGCGGTGATACAAAGAGTGGGTGAGAAAAATGACAGCGGGTGGGGGAGGGGGAGGTGTGGGGGGGGGTGAGGAGGTGAGGGCAGACGGATTAGGAACTATAAATGTGCAACAAATGGAGGGAGCAGCGGAGGTGGGGAGGATCTCAGGACGCCTCCATCCATCAACTCCTCCAACAAGACAGGGGGCAGCGTGGCGCCGCGGGAAGACGGAGGGGATTCCTGCACAGGCTGTCGGGGCAGAGTGATGTCAAGCCGGGTGAAGAAGAAGAAGAAGAAGAAGAAGAAGAAGAAGAAGAAGAAGAAGAAGAAGAGGAGGAGGAGGAGGAGGAGGAGGAGAAGAAGGAAGGAGGAGGAGGAGGAGAAACCATGTTCTCCATGTTGGTTCTGCTGACTGCACAGAACTTTGTGTTTGGACTGGAAACCACACATTGTGTGTGTGTGTGTGTGTGTGTGTGTGTGTGTGTGTGTGTGTGTGTGTGTGGTTTTTATAGCAAAAACAGGTTTTTTCTCACCAGAGCAAAAAAAGGAGATTATTGTGAGCAGT
Source organism: Thamnaconus septentrionalis (assembly GCA_009823395.1). Lineage (NCBI taxonomy): Eukaryota > Metazoa > Chordata > Actinopteri > Tetraodontiformes > Monacanthidae > Thamnaconus > Thamnaconus septentrionalis. Next base: position 20,986,967 of record CM020514.1, on the reverse strand, counting down.
GGAAATAATTTCTTCCCAACGTTTTCCACTTTAGATTTAAAAAAAAAAGCAAAAATCTTCCTCATTGTTTTTTCCTGCCAATTATCTCAACCTTCGTGCAGCTCAGCCAGGCGACTCCCCGGGCGCCCGCGAGCAGCCGGTCCTTGACTTTGACTTCTCCTTTTGTTTTTTTTTCCTCCCTCCGTCCTCGGAATCGAGGGTTTGAATAATAAAATCGAATAATAAGTGAAAAGGCGTGAACACGTGCTGAGTGTGAGCTTTGAGCTTTGAGCTGGCATGGCTGTGGGGAAAGCAAGCACATCCACAGTGAAGAGTTCCCATCAGAAGTCAAGTGTGTGTGTGTGTGTGTGTGTGTGTGTGTGTGTGAGGTGATTCCAGCTCAAGGCTGAAGTTCACTGCTTCTCTCTTCATCGCACCAACATCGACTCTCAGCAACTTTTATTCAGCGCTGGCCGAGCCTTGAGGTTTGTTTATCCGTCTTTGTGTTGGGAAGGTGTGAAGACACACACACACACACACACACACACACACACACACACCTCGGCTGGAGGAGAGGTAACCTCCCAGGTCAGCGTTCAGGAGTTCTACCCACCCCAGCCTCCACCAAGGCCATTAAGGCTCTGCCTCACACACACACACACACACACACACACACACACTCCCAATCCTCTCGCTCTCCTCCGCCTCTTTTGTGTCTCCCACTTTTTTCTGCCTTTCATTCCACAGAGATGATTTATTTTGTTTCTCCTCTCTCCTCCCGCAGTGCCTCAGCCGCCCTCGGGGTCAGCGCCAAGCTCCATCACTCTGTCTGGATCCTTAATCCCCACACTGGAGACGCCCGTGCCAATACAGGAGAAGAACAGATTAAAAAAAAAAAAAAAAAAGAGAGGGAGAAAACCAACCCAGCAACAAGCCTCCTCGACTCTCCGTCCCGCCTGCCTCTTCCTCACTGCAGATAAGTGGGAAAAATCAACTTTCGTCTTATTGTTGTTGTGTGTGTGTGTGTGTGTGTGTGTGTGTGTGTGTGTGTGTGTGTGTGTGGTGGTGGAGAGGGGGGGGGAGGATGATGACTGGAGGGATGACGGAGACGCTTCCAGCGGCGGCGCTTAATGAAGGTGATGCGACAAAAGCAAGGTCTCCTCTGCAGAGGAGCCCTGAGTTATAACGCCGGAGCCTTGGGAGGCGTGGGGGGAGGGGGGGGCCGAGGGGGCTGGGGGGGGGGGCGGGTTCCACTTGGCCGCAATTGTCTGAGGAAGACGCATGACCCACAACACCCCCCCCCCCACCCTCATCCTCATCCTATCCCACCTCGCCGGGACGAAAGTATAAAAGTGGCGGAACATAAAAAGTGATGAAATCCCGGCGCTCCCATTTGCACGTAACCAAAAGTAATGGAGCCGCCGCGATATAGGAGGTCAATGTCACGTTTAATGGATGGAGGAGAAGAAGGAGAGGAGGAGGAGGAGGATGGGTGGCGCTGTGGCGCTGTGCTTAATGGAGAACGTCAGCGAGGATCTTAATATAGGGAAGCTAAAAATACAGAGGATACGGGCTAACCTTGCACCGCTGCCGCCCGCCGCCGCTTGGCCGGGATTTCAGTGGTCAAATCTATCAGCAGGAAGTGGCGGCTGCCAGCTGCCCTTGAAAGCAACAGAAAGAAGAAGAAGAAGAAGAAGAAGAAGAAGAAGAAGAAGAAGAAGAAGAAGAAAAGACAGGAAGTGCCAGCGAGCCTCGCACGGATGGATTATAAGAACTGGACTTAGTTTCCAGTGGCCATTCGAGGTACTGCAGTCAAAAAGACCATTGTGGCCCAGAAAGCATTTTTTTATCCCCATGAGATTGCAATGCAAAGGTAAACGCCTATAAAAGGGTTGACAGGGACGACCTTTGACCTGGAACAACAATGATAAATGAGTGAATATTTCTGCTGAAGATTTTCAAGACCTGGACTTTTAATAATCAGGGTTAGTTCTTACCCAGCGTGACATCACGCTGCTGTCTCTCAGCTCGCTCTGATTGGCTGACCAAGTGACTTCACACATGACTTGAGAATGTTGGATTTGTGGTTCGCGACTCCATCGAAATGAACGGAGCCTCAGCCGCTGCCGCTAAAGAGATCAGGGTTTTGTTTTTGCACTAGCAGCAATTTTTTTTTTTTTCAAACACGCTTCCCTTATTTCCAGGAGCGGCAACAAATCTCGCAGACCAACGCCGGCTTCGTCTCACCAAGCAAGTCTCTCCTGAGCAGACCCCCCCCCCCGCCATTTCCCAAACACGATCCTATACAGATGAACAAGTGAAATAACTCCAGAGGATTTAGGAAAAGCCTCCGTCTGCTCCGTCAGATTATACAGAAGCAGCGAAAGAGGAGCTAAAAAAAAAAAAAAAAGAAAGAAAGAAAGAGGGGATTATAAATGCCAGCGAGTCGGTCGGTGGGTCGCTGGACGCAGGAGGTCTCAGCCTTCTTTCCCAGGTCGGGCCGCTGATCCGGGACCAGCTGAGCGCTGAACCCACGCTGCCATTTTGCATGACTTTACAAATCCAGCCGCTGACCTTCACCCGAGCGCTTTGACAAAAGCCACGGCGCCTCCTTTCATTCCGGCGGAGGAGATTCCTGGTCCTCCAGCGAGCGAGGGATGAGCCGAGGAGGCGGATCAATGGACACGATGGAGGGAGGAGGAGGAAGAGGAGCAGGGAAGAGTGAGAGTCTTCCTCTTCCACCAGGCTTCTGATGAGAAGTTTGGCTGAGGACACTGTGGTGTTTCTGTGTTCTATAAATTAATTCCACGATTTGATTCTTATTCTATTTATTTTATTCTATTATTCTTTTTCTCTTTTGTGTTTCTTCTTCTGTTTGCTTCCAGCACAACGCGACCCCGCTGCCCTCTACTGCCACCTTTCTCAGACTCCAAGTGACTAAAATACTCATTTAAAAAAATAAAAAGCACCTCAGGCTGGATCTTCTCAAGACGGACGAGCCTGGTTTCTTTCTGAGCGAGTGAGCAGACCTTGGAGGTGTATATAAATTTCCACACAAAACGCTCCACGTTTATGTTTGTCAATATTTTAGCCGACCTGACGGTGAAGCTGCGTCGACCTCCGCCTTTAAAACACTCACTCGGGATGAAAGCAGCAGCTCCTCTCTGCCGGCCACCTTCACGACGCTCCGCTCTTGAGCGCCGCCAACCTGCCGGGATTGACTCCGCCTCCCCGTGCGAGTCCTCCCCCGACCCTGCAGAGTGAAGGATGAGTCTCCCTGTGCGGTCGCCGAGTCTCACCGCCGCTGTTTTGAATACGGCGCCCGGGGCGTCCTCGCATGATTTCGGCTGGGAGGAGACGAAAGTGTTTGGCTTTATGACGGAATGGTGTGAAAACATGAGAGGACGGAGAAGCGGCAGAAAGAGCTTCTTATCTTTCTGCGGGGCCGTGTGAGCGTTGCCTTCCTCCCCTCCGCTTCACTTCGTCCTTTGTGCCGCGTGTTTGTCAGACAACTGATCATCAACCGGCAGCAGACCAGAACGCATTGAGATTAGAGGGGGGGACGGGGGAATAAATAAAAGAAAGAAGTAAAAAAAAAAAAATGAAAAGCTGACGTCAGCAACGTGATCGTCACTCTCTCCAATCTCAACGTTAGATTGGAAGCGGAGCAACAACAAAAAAAAAAGACTCAGCGGCGGCGCATGGGATGGAAATTTAAGAGCGAAATATATTTGCAACGCTATGACCTCGACTGAAGACCCGCAAAGAAAAAGAAGCTGTTTTGAGAGGTTCTGTTGCTAATGTAAAGGAACATTTAGCTGATTGAGCAATTTGGGTAAGAGCAGTAATAATGTTTCATGTTATTTTTATATAGAAATAAATATGAAATAGCTGCATTGGAACTAAGTCGAAGGCTTGCAAACACAGGGCTTCTGTCTCTTAAAAGAAAAAAGAAAGAGAGAAAAGCAGATGCATCAAAATGTTCCTGCAGAGTGGCACGGCTTTTTTCAATCTAATGAGATTTAATTTGCCCAACTCCAGATGATGAAACGAGTCTTGCGCGCAGCGCGGCGCCGAGGCTGAATACTAAACCTGCCGCTCAGCCCTGACACGGCGCCACTGTGAGCAGAATCTCAAAGAAAAGACGGCGGCGACGGCGGCGGCGGCGGCGGCGGCGGGCGGCAAACAGCCGCATTCCTGCAGGAAACGATGATCTGGCGGCGCGTGCCAGACATAAAGTCAAGGTGATCTTCGCTCTCACATGACTTCCAACCTCGCAAGAAGAGAAGGGAAAGAAGAGGGAAAAAGGGAAAAGAAGAGGATTTGACATTCAGGTGGAAACGCAGCGGCGCTGGCAGTCGAAGGCAGCAGGACTGTCAACAAGTGGAGGCTGTGCCACTTCAAAGCTGCTGTTCCAGGCCAGAGCGCAGCAGCAGGTTAGCACCCAATAACTACCAGCGATTTGTTTTTTTTCCCCCAGTGGCCACTTGAGGTACTGCAGCCAAAAATCCCATGTGGCCCAAAAGCATTTTCCCCCCATCGTACAAAAATAAATGGCTGTAAGAACGGCTGACAGGACGACCTTTGACCTGAAACACGGTTTTGATGTTGATTTTTCAGCCCTGAACTTTTAACATTTCTTAAGAATATATATATATATATAAACAAATGTATGAAGGCCAGAAAGTCTCCAGAAATGAGTTTATTCCCGCTGTGATGTTGCATCCTGTGTCCTGGTTCCATCATGTGAGAAACAGAGGCATGATGGGAAGCAACACTCGTGCACAGCTCGCTACTGAACATTAGATCCTGAGCAGCCCTCTCCAGACCTTCCGCACATGGACTCTCTGTCAGCGGGAAATGGAAAGGAAATCAGAGGAAACTGGACGAAATGAACATTCCAAAGTGAAAAATGAAGACCTGAAACCTCCGGAAGCAAACACTCCTGGCCGTCGAGGAAGACGGCGGCGGCGCTTTAGTCGGAGGCCGGGCAGACGGTCGGACATCTTCTCGGGATGAAAGACGCTCCAAGGGAAAATCAATAGTGGAATCAGCGAGCGGGGCTTGAGATTCCTTCCTGCGTCCTAATCCCTCATCCGTCTTCCTCCCCGGGGTTGAAACCTGGAGCTGTCACCCCGACAGGCCGCGCCCCCATCGCACGCCGCTTTGTTTCGCTTCGCATTTCCCACTTCGCCACTTTATTTTGCCAAGATTGCTTCCTGCAAGGTCATTACTCTCCATTCACCCCCCCTCCGCCCCCCTGCATCGACGCTGCTGCTGCTGCTGCTGCTGCTACTTCTTGGCCGCAAAGTCAAAATCAATAGCCAGCCAGCGCTGAGTGGCCGGGCCTCTAATACCCTGAGAACAACACCTGCCAAAATATTTACGCCTGCGTTGAGTGGAAGATGCGGCGGGAGGCCGAGGGGCCGGGAGACGGCGCCTGCGGCCGCTGGCGTTCCTGTTTTTAACCTCCCACGCTGCTGGAGCGGCTGATTATATTTAGAGGATGTGACACATCCGCTCCTGCTAAGCTGCAGTGGAAATGCATTTATGTACTTCCACTCAGGAATCAATAACCAATCAGCTTCTTCTTAGTTGTGGCATAATGGAGGGTGGCGGCCCCTGCAGGCAGCACCTTTAAAGCAGCCCTGTTATTGCCGAAGCGACTTTTCCCCAGCTCTTTGACGTCTTTGTCTGCGCTACACAACGAGTAGGAAAAATGACCACCTGCGTGACTCTGTCCGCGTTGCTGGGCGGAAACCGGCTGTTTGGACTTTACGCCACCTTCTACATCACAAGTTGAGCCGATTATCGCAGTGAAGCCAAAAACGTGTCTGAGGCCTCTCTGGATGACAGCGCGTAGCCAACTTCATGTATAATATGTAGCATCTGGAATATGCTAATTGGTGTCTATACACTGTATAATATTCGCAGTGCCAAGGTACAATATAATTTAAAATACAGTAACATAGCGCTGTAATGCAATAGCAATAAACTTGTAGTAATGTAATAGTTGATTATGTTTAACAGTTGCATATAATGTCTTGTTTTGAAACATTTCCATAAAGCCTGCAATGAAATGGGCCTTTGAATGAGTTTTGTACTTCTTCCGACTCCTTTCCCAGCATTCCGGTGTCTGGATGTTTCTTTTCTGTGAGTGTTAAGGCTTGTATTGTTTTCTCTTGTTCCAGTTATGTTTTTCGTTCAACTGACTATGTACTCAAATAAAGAATTCAATTGAATTCAACTCCCCCACTGGCCGCCGCTCGCTGCTAGCGCTAGCAGTGAGCGGCTGGCCATTCACAAGGCAGTTTGGACACAGTTTAGCAGTCAGATGTTTTGTAGAAGTCTTGAAGTGCTGCTAATCATGTAGAATTGTGTATATAATAATCTGACTGGATGCTGTTCCTGTCCCCAGACTTGTTTTTATCACTGGCCCTGATTTCCGTAAGAAACATTTTTTTTTTCACGGAGCCATGAAACCAATAAAAGTTTGATTTATCATGCATATATATTTTTTGGCTCTTTGACTCTTTTCCATGTCACATTTGGCCCATTAAATGTGTGGAATGTGTAAACTTTAGATTCTTTTTTTACCCAAATTTGGCAGCCAGTTTTCTTGTTTCCATTACGCCAAGCCCCTCCTCCTCCTCCTCCTCTGGACAGAGTGTCGAGGGGGTCGGGGGACGTGAGCGACCCTAAATCATTCCTTCACACACTCACGACACGCGTTTGTGTTTGGAAGCGTGAATATTATTGATGTGCCAGCAAATCAGCTCGTTTGGAACGCGGCCGCCTGTGCCTGTCCTCCTCTGATTGTCCTGTTTACTTAACGGCGAGAGTAATGAAAGTTGGGGAGTGCCAGGAACGGGGTGGGGAGGGGGTTTTGAGGAGGTGTCGGCTGGGGGGTGGTGGCAGTTCAGACATGATGAAGCGATAGAGCAGCGGTGGGGGCCAGCAGCAACAGTGAGGCTGAGGATGAGGATTCCTGCCACAGGTGCCGGGGGCCCGACCACAGCCTTCGAATGGTTGTCGGGGGGGGGTGGGGTGGTGTTGCCCCTCCGGCCAGATGGAACAAACAGCCGCCGCTAATCTCTGGTCGTCTGTGTCGCCCTGCAGGCCGGCGGCGTGTGTTGGCTTTTTGCAGTCGGGGCATATTGATGGTTTGACCTCCTGACTTGATAAACTCCTCTGCACTCCATCCTGGCTGGCTGGGCAAACAAAGGCAAGGAGACACAGAGAGCGTGTGTGTGTGTGTGTGTGTGTGTGTGTGTGTGTGTGTGTGTGTGTGTGTGTGTGTGAGGGGAGGGGAGGGGAGGATGGGTGCTGTGTGTGACTTTGTGTTGCAGGCTTTTTGGTATTCTGGCGGGCGAAGGTCCCATTGTGCCGGTGTCACATGACCGCGGGAGGTGATGGGAGGCTGAGCAGGCGGCGGCGGCGGCGGCGGTGGGCGTTGGGCGGGGCCCCCCAGTGGTGGTTAACATGCAGACGAGCCGTTTAATGAGACGGAGAAGTTCACCAGAGGTCAAACGCTGTGTGATAAGTCAGTGTCACATTAAGTCAGCACGTGTGTGTGTGTGTGTGTGTGTGTGTGTGTGTGTGCGGCCGGCCTGCTCGCAGCTGCAGCTGGACTGTCGGCAGGTTCTACCCCAAAAAATCTTCCCGTCCTCGGTGGTCAAACATCAATCAGACAAGAGATCAGCGGCAACAGAAGCCAAAGACCAACAAAGAACGAGTGAATAAAGAGGGCAGGAACGCAGGGTGGGCGGCGGCCGGGGCGGGGGGGGGGGCGGGGGTTGGCCCTGGTTGTTTGAGGACAATCGATTGTGTATGGAATCTTTTTCATTTTATTGATATGCCCCCCGGGGAGGTAAATGCCAGCGTGGCCCGTGCCTGTAGACGTCTGCCTGCCGGACAATTGATTAGTCTGGCATTTGATCCCCTGGCTCACGGTGAAGGATGGGGGCGAGGGAGTCATGGCAGCGCCCTTCCCCTCCCCCAGCCCTCCTCCTCCTCCTCCTCCCCTCCTCCCATCATTTATCCGTCCCTTCTGCCCACTTTATATCCCTCACTGTCTTGTTCACGGGCGCCTCTTTAAAAAGCCCCGGTGAGGTGGCTGCTTTATGAGCTTTAAAGGGCTCTATTGTGCTAAAAGCCACATAAATGGCTGACACCCGTATTAAGGGGCCGCCCATCAGCTGGCCACGCTGCCCATTCCCCCCCCTCCTCTTGCTCTCATCTCCCTGCGTAATAAAGAAACATTAAAGTAATGCGGCAAGCAGCCCTTCATTTGCTAAGTAACCCGAGCAGCGCCCGGCCACTCCTCTCTCTCTCTCTCACTCTCTCCTCTCTCTCTCTCTCTCGCTGTTCATATTTCACGTGAGATGCTTCTTTAATGACGCACAAACAGCGAGGGGACGGCGGCGCGGCGCAGGGAGAATGATTTGATCACGTATTTTAATTGCAGACTTTTCATAAGACACTGGCTTCCAGTTATTTCGGAATTCTCTTCTGCGGTCAGTGGATTTATAAAGGGGTGCAGACACATCGGCACATAAAACACTCCACTGCATCAGGGGGAGATATGAGAGCTGTAATTGGATATGTGTGGATTAATTTGCTCGGCGAAATGCACCATCAGGCCATAAAAAGCGCCTGAAGCTGGCGGCGCCGGTGCTGTCGGTGGCCTGCACTGCCACCATGTGGTGAGAAAGGGGGGCGGGAGACCAGAGACGTTTCCCTGAGAGTGTCCAGGGCAGACCTGGGCAGAGTACGGCCCGCAGGCCACATCCAGGATCCGCAGGTTATTTTCTGTTATTACAGTGTTATTATAGTGTTATTACAGTGTTATAACAGTGTTGGCTGAGTCTCGACTGGTCTGGATCAATACACTCCAGTCCGTCCAGTACCAGATCGAGACCAGGCCCAGTAAAAAATGCCTCACAGTCGGAGACGAGACAGAGACCCTTGAACAGTGCTCTGGAGACCAAGACCAACCTCCAAGACTGCAACACGAGTTAGGGTGACATTAAATGTCTCTCTTTGAGTGTTTCCCCAAGCACAAAACCAAGGCCAATCATCAAGTCAGAAATACATGTTGTAAAAAGTAAGATACTGTCCATCAATCAACAGAGATATGACATGATGGGACGGTGTAGTGTGGAAGTGTGAGGCCTTTTGTCAGATTATCCCCCACTGGCCACCGTCTAGTTCCGCCCCTGATAAAAGGGTTGACACAGAGTGGATAACACTGGTTAGTTCTGAAGCGTGTCAGCCTCTCTCCTCCCGGATACTCTATTTATTATCGTTGTTATTATTATTATTTATCTCCTCTCTTCACACGGCGGAATTCATTGAGGACGAGAAACTATTTGGGAAAGGCGCAGAGATTAAAGAAAAAAAAAAAAAAGGCTAATCACATTTGTGCTCGTGAGCCTGTGAAAACCTGAGTGCCTCTTTAGCGCCACAAAAACTCCCATTTCCTGCCGAGCTGGAGCCGGAGCTGGAGCTCAGCGGGATGGAATGCGAAGTGGGAGAGAGTCGCTGCTATCACCGTCACCTCCCCTCCACAAATTTATGAAGACGTTTCTTTGGCGCGCGCTTCATAAACGTCAGCGTTATAATCCCCGCTAATCCACGCCGAGAGGGTGATGGAGGATGTATGTGACAGCCATGACTGTGTGCTTCCCCCTCCGGCGGACCGCAGGGGCTTTTCTCTCCTCCTGCCAATGCAGAAAGAATGTTTCTGCGTGCTTTCAGGAGGAGCGGCACATCAATTTGAATAATGCGGCTGAACTCCGCGAGATTGTGTCCCCCGTGCCCTTTCGCAATATTAGAATAGCACAGACGTATGAAATCACGCTCAGCCTCTTCGGGATGTCATTTTATGCTCCGCTACTTTTCTGTCTGAAAGTGTTTGAGACTGTAAGACAAGACTGAAATTGGACATAGTCGAGTGTGACCTGGGGTTTTTTTTTTTCCCTAATTTGTTGAGAACCTTCACAAAATTTTTAATAAATAAATAAATAATAATAATTTAAAAGAAAAAAATAATGTTTAACTTTTTTTAATTCGTCAAGCGGAACCATTTGTCAGCGGTATGTTTTTATAGTCGGAGTATTTTGAGCGCTGCACCAACATGGCGGTCCGCGTCAATTCTCTGAGTCCGAAGGCTTAAAACTGGTCCACAATATCCAACTGTCACACGTCAGTGTCTTGATATTCACAATAGGCGGAATGGACGTGTCTAAATAGAGGTGAGTCGATGACTTTGTCCAGTGTTGACCTTGTTTTACAGCACGTTGTACGTTACATGCTAATGTGTTGCTAGCTGGCTAGCTACAGTGCCGGTCAACTGTGTGACGCTGTCTGTCTTGAGGTACTACAGGTACAACTGACAGCCAACCAGCCAGGAGACTTACTATGATTTATTTGATGTAGATTTTTGAATATCATCAAGTGGAACAGAAAGATTGGTTTTTGTTTCCCCTGAAGTTCTACTGCATCTATAATTTAATCAAGTTTATATAAACCATTTGACACACACAGTTTTGTGCAAAACCATTGTTTTCTTCTTTTTTTTTTTTTCGAGATATTCACCAGGGTTTGCAAGTCCACATTTCATAATAAAGCCTAGGTTTTGTTGTGTTTTTGTTTTGTTTTTTTTCTCCCCTATTGAACGATGAAAATAGTAGGAAATGCTCCTGGACCTCCTGCTAACTTCATGGGGAGTATTTGTGTCTTCTACAGCAATGTTTCTTCTTGGCCTGCTTTGGTTTTGATTGTCGTCTTGTCCCTGTCGCACCTCCAGCAGGTCTGAAAGCAGCAGAAAAGATGTTTGTCGTGAGGCCGAGCTGGCGCTTCCGGCCTGCCGGTGGAGTGACTTCCGCCGTCTGCCGTCGAGTGCGGCCCGTCCATAAACTGGCGTCTCTTCAGAAGGTCCCAGCGATGCCTCCAAACAAGCTCCACAACCTGCTTTACCCCTTCAGCCAGCTGGAGCCGTACCTGGACAGGTGCCCTGTTGAAACAACCTTTATATTCAGTGCATTTACAGCATGATTGTAACCTTTTCGTCCACTCCAACGTCACGTTCCAGGTCTGTGGATCGGACCCAGTTCCAGCTCTTCCACCCCAGCGTGGAGGACATGGTGAAAGCAGAGAAGCTCTTCTGCTCCACGTCTCATCGCATCGACTACCACGTGTCTGCAGAGCGGATGGAACACGCTCCTGCTCTGAAGCAGCCAGAGGTTGGTACTATTGTTGTCGCAAGGGAATATACAGGAACTGCCTGAAAAATGAGAATATCAAGTAGAAGTTGTTTTATTTTGGCAATTTAACATCAAAGATGAAAGCAACACATTTTATTGAGCCATTCCACGCAAATTGACATCTCAAGCAGTTCCTTGTTGTCACTTTGCTGATTAAGATTTTCAGCTTATTAAAACCACAAACCCACAAACTCAGAAAATTATTATAAAATTTGAGGGGTTTTTTTAAGCTGCAAGACCTGATCAGCAAAATCCAAAGAAATAAAAACTTGAAATATATTGATTTGCATATTATTCCTTTATATAATATGTCACATTCACCTTTTAAGTTGAACTGCAGAAATACAGCAACCTTTTCAGGATATTCTAATTTTCTGGGTAGTACCTGTATATACATGTAGTGGAAGTGGAATGACTCCCTCTGGTGGTTGGATAAATTATCAGCAGATTCCATGGACGCTGCACCGCTGAGATACTGGCAGATCTGAAACATTTCATCGCTGATGCAGTAATGAACTGTTTGCACAGCTTGGCCCTGAAGGCACCTGGCCATATTGAACTTCCTCCTCTCTGACTGGGAGGATTTACACCGAGCAGGTTGTGCAGTGAGAACGGCGTTGGCACGCCGAGGTGCTCGCCACTCTCCCACCGCTTCCCCTCCAAGTTTAAGTGCAGCAGCAGCAGCAGCAGCAGCAGCAGCAGCAGCAGCAGTGCTGAGAGTTCCGTCAGCCTCCATCCATCATCCACCAGACCTCAACGTCCAGGAGATGGAGGAGCCCGAGCGCCGCGTCCTGCTCCTCCCATCACTCATTTGTTATTATTCGGGAGTGATGAAACATTTGAGTAGTGATGAAGTGCGAGTGCGGGGGGGAAGTTCTCACTCAGCAGAAAACCTGGCAAGCAAAGAAAAATGTTGCTCATTTGTGTTGTTGTTGTTGTTGTTTCAGGTGTGTTTCATTGGCAGGAGCAACGTTGGCAAGTCGTCGCTCATCAAGACTCTGTTCTCTCTGACGCCGGAGGTCCAAGTCCGAGTCTCCAAAACACCAGTGAGTCGTTTTTGCAGAGTTGCATCACGTTTCACCTGCACAGAATTGTTCATGTCGATGTAACACTGGGAGGCAAGTGGTGAAGAAGAAGAAGCAACGCCAGGCTTCCAAGTCATGTCTTCTTACAAGGAACGATGACGTGCTCGTGCTGGAAGAGCAGACAGTGCTTGTCGATCGGTGAACTGAAGAAAAATATCAAAAAATGAAATTGCAATAGTTAAACTTTCAAAAACTCGCCGAGGTCAAATTGAACAAACCGTCACGGCCGCTTAGTTTGAAGTATATTGACTCTGACTCTGAGGCTTGGCTCAGCCCCAGGACAACATCAGCTAGCAGAGGATGTGCAGGGCCAGGCCTGCAGCATCCACGCTGACGCTGCTTACAAGCTCACAGCCACTTCCACTTTGAACCAGTTTCAGCTCAATCCTTTCTGTAGCTCCGCCCCCCTGGCGCCCCCTCTCCAAAGGAAACCCCTGATTGGTCCGTCCCTCCATCTCATGTCCTTCTGTGACTCTTCTGTTTCTGTTTCTTTCACTGTTTGCTTGTCTTTGTTTTTTTGTTTTTATTTTATTGTTGTTTACATGTTTGAAATAAGTAAATCAATGAAATGCTAAATGTTTTCTCACTGGCCAGGGTCACACCAAGAAGATGAACTTCTTCCGTGTGGGCAGAGCCTTCACCCTGGTGGACATGCCGGGCTACGGCCACCGAGCGCCCCGCGACTTTGTGGACATGGTGGAGCCGTACCTTCACAGCAGGAAGAAGTGAGTGTGTGTGTGTGTGTGTGTGTGAGATGGATGCGGTTCTAATCCCCTGGCAGAGTCCAGGTCGACTCCTCCATCCTGGGGAGTGGTGCTGGGCCTCCTGGAGCTGAAACTCCGCCAGGAGGCCCAGCAGCAGTCGTCCTGGTGTCAGAGGGAAGACGCGGCGCGTTAGTGATGGTCTGCCTGCGCTTGGGGGGGATCCTCACCGTTTATCCATCTTCATTCATTTCTCTTCTTTTCTTTTTCAATAAATCATCAGTGAGCTTTAATGGGCGCCGCCGCCAGCCAGATGACGCCAGACTGAGCGCACGCTGCCAAACGTGCTAATGGTGCCGACAGACTAAAGGATGGAGTCAATTTGTCCGGAGGGAAACTGAATAAAAGTGATTTAAAGCAGGCGCAGAGTATTAAGGAGACATAAACACCACTTCCTGAAACAACGCTTC
>CM020514.1:20958465-20968465 GCA_009823395.1 Thamnaconus septentrionalis | reverse complement strand
TCTTTTCCGTGCATCATTAGCAGAATGTAGCTTCTGGATCATCACCGCCTCCCTCAGACGCCACACAGGAGCAAAAGAGCATCAGAGAAGCATCCGTAGGTTCAGTCAGAATCCTGCTTGTCTGGTCCTCACGCGTGGAAGCAAAGCTTTTTTTTCATCTCTAATTTCTTTCATAGTTTAAAAAAAAAAAGAACAACTTTTGATTAATATCACAACATTTGCTTTAAAGCATGGCCAATGTTTTCTCTCAAAGAAAGAATGACATTTCTGCAGTTTTTTTTATTCATTGATTGATTTGAACGTCAAACACTCCCTTCCTTGAACACTCCAACATAACCTGCGTAACTGAGGCAAATAAGTCATTATTTGACAGTGTTGGCTGGATGGTTGTCCTTTAACTGGCGGGTTTAGGTATTATTCCCCGGCGGAGACAACGAGGGTTCCTCAGCCTGGTAAGAACAACGCAACCTTTGAAGAAAATATCAGAGAAGCTCTGCTCAGCGCAGGTTTCAGGCCAAGCTGTCTTTCTCTCCACCCCAGAAAGAACGACTAAAAAAACTATTGTGTAACTATACAGCCCAACAAAGATGTTATTTTTTATTATTGCTTCTGAACTGGTATGTGTCGTGCTTGTTGACGCAAAGTGTCCATAAAGCCGGTCACTCCTTCCCGCTGCTTTCACAGTTTTATAGTTTAACGACGACTCTTTTGTTTGGAAATAATTAAGCTTTTTGTACTTAAAAACCATCAATAAAGTCAACGTCTTGAAGCGATCATAAATTTTAATGGAAATACGAGGTGCAGATTCATCATAGCAGCGTAATGACAAACTAAACAGTCAGGATGAATACGCACAGCCCGTAGAAATTCAAGGTTGGTTTTTAACAATTAAATTCTTCCGTATGTTTGATTCCACTGATAACTAAAAACTCTGGCTTTTGTGTGCATTTCATGATTTTGTTTTTGTTTTGTTTTTTATTTGAAAATGTTTTAGTAATTTTTAGTTTTAGTAATTCAAGTAGCATGAATAATATCAGTGTTTCAGTGCTCCAGGAATTAAACTTTAAACAGTTAGGTTGTTAAACTTGATACATAAATGGTGTTTGCCATCACAATGTGAAGTGTGTGTGTGTGTGATTGATTGATTGATTGATTGATCCCTGAGTGGAAGTTCTCACATTCCAGCAGTGAACAGAATCAAGAGCATGCAATAAATACATGAAATCAAATGAAATTGAAAATCGAATTTAAAAAAAAGAGTAGTTGTGAATATTATTTACATCTTTTTAAAAGACGTTCTGTGACAGCACCCAGCCAAATGGTCTATTACCTTCTTGAGGTTCTAAAGGAGACGTGTCTTTATTATTGATATTATTATATTATAGATAGATAGATAGATAGATAGATAGATAGATAGATAGATGTATTTTGTGTGTGTGTGTGTGTGTTTCCAGAGGGCTGCAGTCTCTCTGGTCGTCTTTAGTTCCTTGAAGTGGTGGCGAGATGCTGAGCAGGTGCTTTTCCCACACACTGACTTGCAGTCTGCTGCCGCTGTGCTCCGCCAGGCTGTTCCAGGCCTCGTGGAACCTTGTGCACCTTGTGTCTCTTTCTTGGCGTTAAAGGCTGATGATGATGCACAGCGTCGCCGTCCCATAAAACCTTTAATAGGACAAAGGGCAATAAAAAAAGCTGGAGCCGTCCTCAGATCACACACACACCTGGCATCGACAAAATGATTCTCCCTTTTTATGTGCTGGGCCTTTCTGAACGCTGACCCCATAAAACTCGGCGTATTGGTTAATTTTTGATTTTTTTTTTTTCTTCTTCTTTCTGACGGTTTTCTCCTCCCACTTTTCGTTGGCCACGAGAGACATTAAAAAGAGGGCACGCCGGGCTTCTTCTCTGCTTGGATACCAGAACAGGAGAGCGCTCGGAGTCGCTGAAGAAACCAAAGAATCCGTCTTTGCACTCAGCGTCGCCCCCTGGTTCTCGCCCTCGACGCCCGCCATGGCCGCCACGGTTCCCCCTGGCTGCGAGCTGCTGGCCACCGTCTGCTCGGGCACCGACTGCCTGGTGCCCCCCAGCAACTTCAACGCCATCCTGGGCACGGTGCTGAGCACGGTGCTCACCGTCATGCTGGCCATGGTCATGTTCGCCATGGGCTGCACGGTGGAGGCCGCCAAGCTGTGGGGCCACATCAAGAGGCCCTGGGGCATCGTCATCGGCTTCCTCTGCCAGTTCGGCATCATGCCCTTCGGCGCCTTCGCCCTGGCGCTGGCCTTCCAGGTGCAGCCCGTGCAGGCCATCGTCATCATCATCATGGGCTGCTGCCCCGGAGGCACCGGCTCCAACATCATTTGCTACTGGCTGGATGGAGACATGGACCTCAGGTGAGAGGATTGGTGGGGGTTTGCTTGTCATCTCAACTCAGAAGGTGTTGAAGGTCTGACCTTGAGGACTCAAAGGACCTTTGGCAGATTTCTTATTTTCAACAAGGACTCAGGTCCCTCATCTGGTGATTCTCTAGAAAGTGGTCCAAAAGTAAAAAGCAGTTTTTAGAATCTGGACCACTAATCTGTTCTCATGCAAAAAAACAAAAAAAAACCAAAACAAAAACAAGCTTCTCTGAAGGTCCGCGTGAGAAAAGGTGTGAGGGATGGTTGCTCACAGCTTCAAGGTTGTGACTCAGTGGTATATAGACCCAGTTTGCTATTGTCATGAACAAATTGTGGGGAAAGTGTGAAGATTCCAGATCACTCCTACATTTTCCAACTTGGTTCTGATAATGATAAAAAAAAACATCACCTCCAAAGTGATCATTTCAAAGTCCTGGAACGAACGAGTGTGTCCCTTTGCAACAGCATCAGCATGACGGCCTGCTCCTCCATCCTGGCTCTGGGGATGATGCCCCTCTGCCTGCTCATCTACACCACCACCTGGACCTCCTCCGGGGCCATCCAGATCCCGTACGACAGCATCGGTAGGTGGCTCTCCTCAGAACTCTGCTCCACCCCCCTCAGAGCCGTCCTCCTCACTGTGAACCTCTCGTCCTCAGGCATCACTCTGGTGGCTCTTCTCATCCCCATTGCTTTTGGGATATTCGTCAAGCGCCGGTGGCCCCGTGCAGCCAAGAAGATCCTGAAGGTCTGAGGGACGACGGTCTAACACGCAACGTGTCCCCGCCAATCCTGGGCGCCGATGTTCACACGGCTCCCTTTTCATTTGTGGCCCTGCAGGTCGGCTCCATCGCAGGCTTCGCTCTGATCATCATCATCGCCGTGGTGGGCGGGGTCCTGTACCAGTCCTCCTGGGTCATCGCCCCCTCCCTCTGGATCATCGGGACCATCTTCCCCTTCATTGGTTACGGCCTGGGCTTCCTGCTGGCACGCTTTGTGGGCCAGCCCTGGCACAGGTGAGGCCGCTGACCTTCTGATCTTCTGACCTTCTAATCTTCTGATCCAAACATACAACCGAATCCAGAAAAACATCATTCATCAGCTAAACGCGTCAAGATTTCACCTCTGTTTTTACTTTACGGAAAGCCAAACCTGCATGTCGTGCTTCACCTCCCCTCCTCTTCCCCTCCCCCAACACCCCCAGGGCTCGGACCATCGCTCTGGAGACGGGTTTCCAGAACGCCCAGCTGTGCAGCACCATCACCCAGCTGTCCTTCAGCCCCGAAGAGCTGGAGATCATGTTTGCCTTCCCGCTCATCTACAGCATCTTCCAGCTGGTGGTGGCCGTCCTCCTGGTCGGAAGTGAGAATCCGCTTCATTTGAATTTGGTTTATTTGATTTGATTTGATTTGATTTGAAGAGGACAACGCATATTCACTTGCATTCCTGTCAATGTGCTGGTGTTAGCCAGAGGCTAATTTTCTACCGCAGTCCTCCGGCCTGATGTTAAGAACCATAAGAAACACACAAAAGGGACACAGGAGACAAGTTTGAGTTAGTTAACGACACTAAATAGGAGACAGTCAATATGGTACCACCCAAACAGAAACAACAGGAAGACAGTAACACACAGCAGAAGCCAGGATGAAAGTGTCAGGGAGGGATGACTGAGACACGGAGGGTTAGTGAGGTTTCGGGTTCGGTGAGGGTTGGAGACCACAGCAGCTCTCTGGTTGGATGGACTGAGAAACACAAACCAAACCAAAGGCGTCCGGTGTAATAAAGTGCTCCAGCGCTTCAGCGCCTCCATCCTCTCAGCCACTGGAGCCGACGTGAACGATCTGTGCGAACAACATGTGACTGTCACAAGTTTCACCGCAGCGCAAACACAGACTGAACAGAACTGGCATCGCTGTCGTGGTGGTGTTGATGAGTATGAGTAGAGTGCTTGACCCGGGCATCGGTACCGGTACCTGCCGGTGTTCAGAGGCACGGTGGCACTACCAGGTGCTTTGCATAATTTTCCTCCATCGTGTTATGCAATCATCCTCTAGGACTAATTTGCGTTAAGCTGCTTGAGCCTTTTTATAGGTATTGGAAAAAAATGCCTATAAAAAACGGTGAGGTCCAGTGAGATCAAAGAACAAAGGCCAAAAGCATCAGCAATAAAGCGCTTGATAAGAAGTCGTATAACTTATAGCTTGTATAATTTGTTGCCAGCCAAGAGCCATTGATGTTATGATGTGTGATTGTGATCATAGCGTTTCCTTTTTTTTTTTCATGCTTGGGCAAATATTATATTTTGCTGTTGCTGCTGTTTCCCCAACATTCCAACCTTGCGGGAGCTCCTTTGCTGGTTGACCAAAGTGACGGTGTCCCATGTTTGCACCCTGACAGGCTACCAGTGCTATAAGAGACGCTGCGGAGGAGGCAGCTCTGACGGCGAGTCAGCGCTGGAAGGTGGCCAGCAGAAAGGCAAGGACTTTGCTTTGGACAACGATGCGTACGAGTACGACGCAGAGAACGCCGACCACGACGGCGACACAGAGAAACGCAAAGAGAGCGACAAGAACACCAGTCTGTGAGGTGCTGTATGAATTGAAGCGGATCATCAGGCTTGTTCACGGGCAACCGACTCTGCTCTCACATGAAGGAGCGACAGCAGCAACAACGTTTATTTATCAGTCCGGCCTCCTGCTGTCTCCTGGATGAGGCCCTGACTCTCCGATTCCACATCTCACAACCAACACCACCACCACCAGCTGAGCTGTGAGCACACACTGCACTCTGCAGGCCGCACACACACACACACTACTCAATATTTGCAAGGTCAACCATGGTGGGAAACGACCTCCCTGTCTTCCTTAAGTTATTCATATATTTCATTTGATTTGATTTCATTTAATTGAACTTTATGTAACCGGGAAAAATGTGTTTTTTTTTTTAATGTACAATAATGCGGTGGCAAAAGGCAAAGCCTGGTGTGTGGAATTTAAAGAAATACATGACAAATACTCAAAGTGATTGAAAAGCACCGAGGGCCACAGAACAGCAGCGGCATGCTGGCTGAGGTGCTGGGGTTGACTGGAAGCAGCAGCTTCATTGGTGTATATTACTATTAAAACAACTTCACTGTGTACTTCCCCGTCCTTGATCAATATATAGATTAGCTGATGACTTGGTCACCAACTGGTTTCCAGGACGGACTATTGTATTGAGCACTGAGCGCTTTTGGCTCAACTTATTTATACTTTCACAGCGCGTGCGGAATGTTATGTAGCTTGTATTCAACTGTGGATTACAACTGTGTGGAAATGGCTGATAAGGAACAGCAAAAGTGTGTGTGTGTGTGTGTGTGTGTGTGCCCTGTTCACTGCCCATCGGGAAGACAGTCTTTGGAACATTTTTTCCACGTTTGTCCGAAAGCGAG
Source organism: Thamnaconus septentrionalis (assembly GCA_009823395.1). NCBI lineage: Eukaryota > Metazoa > Chordata > Actinopteri > Tetraodontiformes > Monacanthidae > Thamnaconus > Thamnaconus septentrionalis. The sequence continues at coordinate 20,962,639 of CM020514.1, read as the reverse complement.
CAAACTGGTCGTCTGATGTTTGTTGTATATTTAATGAGACATTTTCACACTAACTTATTTTTTTTTCTTCTCCTCCTCTGGGTTAGGGTTAGGGTTAGGTTCCTCTGTGCGAACGTGACGTGCAAGATGCGATTTCACTTCCAGAAAGTTTTTCCATCTTTTCTCTCTGGTGTACAGAAACACAATGCGTGTCACAACATCTCCACTGCGACCCGCGTCTTCTGTGGAGATCCATTCCGTCCTAGCTAATAACTGTACTTTGTTTGGTGATTTGGTGTTTTGATATGAACATACCATGCTCAATAATAAACCTGTTTTTAAACTCTTTATGTGGCGTACATTCTTTTCATTGACATTTCATTGAGAAAAATAAGAGAAGTAAGAAAGCCTTGAGAAACAAGAAGGTGAGTCAGAGCTGTTCCCTGGAAAGAGGACGGAAGAGCGGCAATTCTGTCCATTACGACAGGGCGAAACTCCTCAACATTTACACACACAATCTCTGTTCAAGGTCAGATGCGATTGGCTGTAAAGTGATAACATTTTAAGTGGTCCAGTATTCCGAAGTGCAACATTGAGAACACACAGTCATCAACTCTGCACTATACGGCCGTCATGTGATCGTAAACACTTCTTTTCTTCTGAGAACTCTCGTTTTCCCACTCAAACTGCACTCAAGTTCCCTTCACTGACTGCAGGACGTTCAACAATCTCTTTATCTGCCCAGGTTTAAAAATACAAAGAAATGCAAAGAAAAAGAAAAAAGTCATTCAATCTTTGTGTGTGTGTGTGTAAGGGTGACCTGGCTAATCTGCCACGCACCGGAATTTACTGAATTCAAGCAAAAATAAAGTTCATTTTATTTGCTCAACGGCAAATCAGTAATACAGAAAAATGTTGGAAACCGCATATTAATAAAAAATAAAAAAACAATTAAAAATTAATTCAAAAAACAAAAATGTCCAAATCCATTGCAATATTACACACAACTAAACACATCTTGAATCAAAAGTTACTACAGTACATCTGACTGTTCTCTCATAGTCCCATACATTACCTGCTGTGTGGAGATATGGGGAAACATATTCCGAACTCACCACCCAGTTGACCTACTACAGAAAAAAGCTGTACGAAGTGTGCATCAATCAGATTATTTGGAACCAACTGATGCATTATTGATCAGTGTAAGTCCACACTGACCTGCTTGCTGGCTGTATTCAGAGGCTGTTTGAAAGCAGAGAGAGTCAATCTGAAGTCAGGGGGAGCAGGAATGTTTCAGATGTGTGTCTGTTAAAGGGGTGAACCTGCGGGATGGTCGTGACCACGGATTAAAAAAAAGCGTAGTTCACGCTAGGTATTACAAAGAATGTTTAAAAATAAGGTGGTAAACAAATATAAAACTCAGGAATCTTTATGGAAATTATTTAGAACCTTTTGTTTTTGATGTCTTGTTCATGTATGGAATATTAAAAAAAAAAAAAAAAAAAAAAAAATGAGCCGCTTACATGGAATGCAAAAGGGGAGGTAACATAAACTGATGCTTCAGCCTACACTGCTTCAATCCAATATCATTTTGTTGCTGCTGTATCCTTTGTCATCTGTTCATTTGTATACGTGCAATTATGACGGAATAAACTAAAGTGAACTGAACGCCACACAGCAACGACACAACAATAAATACAGCAATACATGGCGGACTGTAGGGAGAAGAGAACAGGCCAGGTCACGAAGAGACCCAACTCTGTACATCGTTCCAAGATGAAAGGGCAACAGATTGAGGAGTTTGGTTGATTTCTGTTCTAATTGAACGGACTGCAGTCAAGCATGACGTCGGACCGGAACGAATTTCTATATGAATACATAAAAGCGGGCTACCGACCTCGGATTTGCGTATAATTAAAGGAACGCGTGATGTGATTCCCAGCGCGTGACTCACGTTGCACATCACATACGCTGCAAAAGATACGCTTTTACCTCTTAGCCTTCTTTTTCTTCTTCTTCTTCTTTTTTTTTAGACGACTTTCTTTCGCGCTCTTTCCCGCTTTCCGACGGGGCCTTGAACGCAGCACAAGGCAGCTCCGTCCCCCCACCGGGGGGAGGTAGGCGGCACAGCGGCGTAGCTGCGGCGGCGACGACGAAAACGAGAGAAGCGCTGTCGTAAGTTATCGTTTCATCCTTCGCGGAAGTGTTTTTCAACGCAGAAAGAGCGCCGCCGTGCTGTTGTGAACGCTGTTGAATGTTTTCTGGGCGGTGAGATAGCGGCTGGAAGGGCTGCGGACCAGTCAGCTTCCACAAGTTTTGCCCGCGTTTCCTCCTCTTCGTCTTCTTCTTCTACTACTTCTTCTTCCTCTCCGTGTCAACAAGCAAGCCAAACACATCCGTCGCGATGACTTTATTATTAAAGTCACCGAAGTGAAAACTCAGGAATGTTTTTCTGCGTTAGACTCGCCAATGCATTTTTTTTTTTTTTAAATGTATTTATTGAAGGTCAACCGTGATGGGTGTTTCCCTCGAAAGGGGGACGCGGCTAAATAACGGGTCGCATTCCGTTTCTAACTCGGCTGTCATGCCAGCCACCAGCTAACAACCCCCCCTCCCGGTGGCCGAGGAGCTCCTCCCGCCACGGGGAAGTCAACCAGGGGCAACTGGATAAGAGTCGGTGGAGCTACAACAGCAGTTGACTGGAAGATGCCTCCTAGTTTAGATGTATTTACAGTAGGCCTCCTCTGTATGGATGGGAAGGAGTTACGTGCCAGTTAAAACCCAACACACAAGTTGTGAGATGTTGTCTCAGAGGCAAACACAACATGTTTGGAAATTAAATGACATAATATCTCGATGACAGGTTTTTAAGGTGCAACACTGAACTTTGTACGCAACGGCAAACTGTTGGCAGTTTCTCGATGGATGGTTTTTCTGTCTGAATCTTTTCCTCGGACTGGTTCCCACCTGTTTGGGTTCTTCCATGTGTCGAGATTCCAGTGGTTTAAAGCTCACAGGACGTCCTCTGCATGTTGGGTCCTAAAGCCAACGCAGATGTTGGTCTAAAGCCTTGAGATAAGCTGCTTCCTGGTCATGGAAGGACCGGCAGGAGGATCTGGGAGGTTCCTCAACTCATCGCTTTGGGGGAGTTTCAGTCCATTTGGAAGGATCGGGGGAACCGGTTCTGTTGGGCCGTGTGCTTGTTTTTAAGTTGTTTTGCTACCGAAACGTTTTAACACTCTTGTATTAATGTAAGTCGTTTGTGTTCCTAACTATAGTGTGCGACTTCTGTTGTTGTTGTGTGTATTGATCGTGCTATAAGAAAGTAATGACTCTGTTTGAGTCTTACAGGACAAATGTCTTCTAAATAGCACCTGGGCTATATTAACAAATTAATTGTTCACAAAAATAACTCTCAAACTTGTCAATTTAAATGTTAATTACTTATTTAATTAAAGACAATGAAACCAGGACATCTGTTTATGAAAGGAAAAAAAACAAGACGCGGAAACAGGACAATACTTAAAAATTTTGAAAGCATTTATTTTGAAAATCCCCCTGCCCAGTCCTTGGTTATTACCCTTAAATCTGTGTCTTCTCAAAGTAGTTGCAACATTTGCGTGTGTGTGTGTGTTTGTCGTGATTTGCTGCTGAGCAACCTCGTGCGTCACAAAACGCTGCAACCACAACTTATTATATCGCAACGTTCAACGGAGCTTTGCAGCGCAGACGCGCCGTCTGCCGTCTGCCATGGTTGGCACAGCGGCGGTCACACACATCAGCTGCCTCACGCCCAGAATGATGATGATGATAGGTGGAGGACCAGGAGGAGGAGGACCAGGAGGAGGAGGAGCAGGAGGAGGACGAGGAGGAGGAGCTCCATAAAGCACTTTTATGAAAACACTCTATTGTTGCAGTTGGGTGTTTCTCTCCTCGTATTCCTTTTATTTGTCTTGGAGGGTTTTAACTAGCGCTGTTATGACAGTCCACTGGTGAGTGCCATCACGCTGGACTGCTTGTCATCACAAACACTAATCAGTGTGACGTGTTGAGGCCACACGTCATCCAGGCTGGGGAGATAACCCACCAGGAAGAACCCACACTCACGCTACCGTGCGGAGGTTGAAGGCTGTGATTGGGCGCTTTTGTCTCGTGGTGACACTGCATCCTCATGAACATCTCAACACGGGATCGC
>CM020514.1:20875965-20955965 GCA_009823395.1 Thamnaconus septentrionalis | reverse complement strand
CTGGGATTATAATGAATTGAATTTGAATTGAATTGATGAGTTGTGATGAACAAAATGTTTCATCTAAAATATGAAACTTGTTGGAGTTATTTCACACTTTTTTGTTTCATACATACAGGTACTACCCGAATAATTAGAATATCCAGTAGAAGTTGTTTTATTTTGGCAATTTAACATCAAAGATGAAAGCAACAAACTTTATTGAGCCATTCCACGCAAATTGACATCTCAAGCAGTTCCTTGTTGTCACTTTGCTGATTAAGATTTTCAGCTTATTAAAAGCACAAAGCCACAAACTCAGAAAATTATTATAAAATTTGAGTTTTGTTTTTTTTAAAGCTGCAAGACCTGATCAGCAAAATCCAAAGAAATAAAAACTTGAAATGTATTGATTTGCATATTATTCCTTTATATAATATGTCACATTCACCTTTTAAGTTGAGTTGCAGAAATACAGCAACCTTCTCAGGGTATTCTAATTTTCTGGGTAGTACCTGTAGTATTCCACATGTGTTGATTCATCGTTTTGATGCCTTGAGTGACAACCTACTATGTCAATAGTCCTGAAGATGAAAGAAAAACCTTCCAGTCAGAAGTATGTGGCCTAACTTTGACAAACTAGTGTCCACGAGCCTCGCTGTGGATGGTTCTGGTGCTGCTCAGTGTGTGTCTCACCCCAGGGTGCTGCAGAGTGTGTGTCTCACCCCGGGGTGCTGCTGTGTCTCCCCAGGGTGCTGCTCAGTGTGTGTCTCACCCCAGGGTGCTGCTGTGTCTCCCCAGGGTGTCCTCTACGTGTTCGGGGGGCTGCTGGACTCGGCCTACACCAGGCCCACCTCTCCGCTCTGGCTCTACCACGTCAGCCAGCCAGCCAGCCAGCCAGGGAGCGCTTGTTTTCCCTGCAGTGGTCGGGCTGAGCGTGTGGCTGCATGCCGCTGCCGGGGAGTCGGAATGCCACGGCGCTCTCCCGCTCTGAGTTCCTTTGGCCGTCAACGCCTGAAGCACATCGTTATTGTATCGCACTGTCCTTGATCGACACGCTGATAAAAATGCAGAGGTTTGCAGCCCCGGCACGAAGCCTGGGCTCAGCCCGGTGCTGGGAGGCGCACGCGTCCCGCCCGCTCGGTCAGGAAAACAAGCCCGGGACAAAAGTATCGGGACGCTTCCTGCTTTGTCAAAATGCCACGGCGTGTTTGTTCCTGCCACACCGCCACCCACCTGGAACAACACCTGGGCCGTAGTGTTCCTCACGTGACATCACTGTCACGAGCTGCCTGGCTTTTGATCTTTGATCGGAAAACTCGTTGCTATCATCCCGGGAATCAGTGTGTGTGTGTGTGTCTGCTGTGTGTCAGCGGCTTCATCTGCTTGATTTGATTTGTGTGCAGGGCGCACGCACCAGTGACAAAAGCCAACTGAAAGCACCTTTGATTCAAACAGGGCGAGGTTCCCAGAGTCAGGAAAAACACACTAATGTGTAGGTCAATAATCAGGTCAATCATTTAGTCCAGTAGGTTCGAAACAAAGTGTCCAATTTCCATCATTTGATGATCCAACTGAATTTCTGCTCACAGTTGACCCCCATGTTGACCCCTACGATATATAACCTCATTAGATTTTGACCAAATCCAGCAAGCACGTCAGGACCGGTGAAAACATCTTTTTAATACAAAAATGAAAACTCAAAGGTGCTCTATAGCGCCACCAACAGGCAAAAAAAACAAAACAACGATACCCACTCTAGAAAAATTCTCACGGCCAGTACGAACTGCCGTAGCGACATGGAACCACAACCCAGGCGTGCACGTGACCCTAACCCTAACCCTCCTCACCTGCGTTTCAACGTCCCCATCGACCCGATCGGGCCGAGCGGCGCCACCTGCAGAGCCAAAAACAGCCGCGACTGCCTGCAGCTTTCACTTCTTCTGCTTTTTGGTGTTTTGCTTCTTTTAACAATATTGATGCTATCTTTCCATGGTGTGTTTCAGCCAAGCAGAAGTGGCTCCAGTGTGGAGGGAGGAGCTCCTCCTCCTGCCAGGTACACAGCAGGAGACCTGGGCTGAGAGCAGGGCAGGGCAGGGCAGGGAGGCCCCCAGAGGGGCCACAACAACTCACTCTGTGTGTGTGTGTGTGTGTGTGTGTGTGTGTGCAGGCCCACACTCCGTCCAACAGGAAGGCCCACAGCGCCGTGGTGCTGGGCTCGGCCATGCTGCTGTACGGAGGCCTGGTGGACATGAAGGGCTCCTCGCAGGAGTTCTGGAGGCTGGACTTTGGTCAGTTTGCGCCTGGCAGGAAGCACTCACACAATGACACCTGTAGGCTTGTTTTGGTCTTACTTTGCATCTCTGCAGTGGTTGAAAAGTTGCCTCCGGCTGCGTTTCCATCACAGTTTTTGGCACAAAAATAAAAGCCATATTTCTAAAATTTCAACAGAGTGCAGCGCCTGCGACAAGACTGACGAGGATTTTCACTGGTCAGTCAACTGGTCACGTGACCCCGTGCGTCACGTCCACTAACGTGTCAATGTGAAAAAAGTGACTTTTGCGATATTCCTCCATATGGATGCGTGTGAAAAAACACCTCGTGAAAACCTTTGAGCCGTGTTGGAGAGGTTTTTACAAGTTTATCTGTTTCCATCAGCAGTTTTTTATTGCCATATTTAAGTTTTACTTCATTCTAGGGCTCATGGATACGCAGCCTCTCTCACTCGCTCTCTCTCTTTTTTCTCTCTCTCTCCCTCTCTCTTTCTCTTTGTCATTCTCTCTCTTTCCCTCTCTCTCTCTTTCTCTCTTTTTCTTCCTCTCTCTCCCTCTCTTTCTCTCTCTCTCTCCTCTCTCTCCCTCTCTCTCTCTTTCTCGCTCTTTCTCTCTCTCTTTCCCTCTCTCTCTCTCTTTCTTTTTCTCGATCTTTCTCTCTCTCTTCTCTCTGCTCGCTTTCTCCCTCTGTCTCTCTCTCTCTCTGCAAACAGCTTTTCTCTCTCTTTCCCTCTCTCTCTCTCTCTCTCTCTCTCTCTCTCTCTCTCGCCCCCTGCTGTTTCAGACTCTGTCGATCTCTCCCTGCAAACAGTTGTAAGCCAGTGCTAATGGCGGTGGCTAGCACCGCTAACCTGAACTTTACCTTTACACACCAGGTTTTTATTGCCTGCTCAGTTCTCGGGCTCATGGAAACACAGCCACGGACAAATTACAGCAACTCTTCAGTAACCTTGTGTGTGTGTGTGTGTGTGTGTGTGTGTGTGTGTGTGTTCCTGCAGACAGCCTGTGCTGGTCCCTGCTGAGCAAGGCTCCGGCCCCTCAGGGCCCCTCACCGCTGGGCCCCGGCCCCAGACACAGCCACTCGGCCGTGGCCCACCAGGGCTGCATGTACCTGTTCGGGGGCCTGAAGGGCCTCAGGGAGCAGCGGGACCTGTGGAGGTGGAGCTCCAGCAGCCACACCTGGAGCTCCCTCAGAAACAGGCCAGTCAGCTGACAAATGAGCCACTGTTTAGTCCTCTTCCAGACTGTCGCTGTCACCGCAAGTGTGAATGGAGATGACGAGATTATATTTACGATTAATCCTGCAGCTCTAATTAGTCGATTTCAATTTCATTCGATAAAATCCTTTTTTTACACGAGCTGTGGTGTTAGCCAGGATCATGTGGCGCTACAGCAGGGGAGGGCCAACTTTTTGACTGCTGTGCCACAATGGGTTATGCATTTTGACAGAGGGGTAGCGGAGCAGCAGCAGATGGATGAGGTGTTTTGGTGAGCCACCTTATAGGAGGAAACGATATAGTTTGCAGTTTCATAGTTTACCCATAGCTAGCCTAGACCCACCTAGAACAATCACAGAACCACCTAGCATTTCCTAGAACCACATAGATCAACCCAGAACTACCTAAAACCACCCAGAACCACCACATAACTACCTAGAACCACCTAGAACCACAATAGAACTACCTAGTACCACCCCAGAACCACCTAGAACTTCCTAGAACCACAATAGAACTACCTAGTACCACCCTGAACCACCTAGAACTTCCTAGAACCACCTAGATCAACCCAGAACTACCTAAATCCACCCAGAACCGCCACATAACTACCTAGAACCACCTAGAACCACAATAGAACTACCTAGTACCACCCCAGAACCACCTAGAACTTCCTAGAACCACCTAAATCAACCCAGAACTACCACCCAGAATCCCCCCAGAACCACATAGAACTTCCTAGAACCACCTAGAACTACCTAGTACCACCCAGAACCACCTAGAACTTCCTAGAACCACCTAAATCAACCCAGAACTACCTAGAACCTCCCAGAATCAACACATAACTTCGTAGATCCACAATAGAACTACCTAGTACCACCCCAGAACCACCTAGAACTTCCTAGAACCACCTAAATCAACCCAGAACTACCACCCAGAATCCCCCCAGAAGCACATAGAACTTCTTAGAACCATGTAGACAGGGGTGGGCCAACTTTTTGGAGGGAGGAAGGAAGGAAGGAAGTGTGTGTCCTCTGCTGTCCAGCTGGACGATGCCTTCAGTCAGGGTTGTGTGGTGACTTCCTTCCTGCTGGTAACGCCGCTCTCTCCCTGGTGGTCCTGCAGGTGGGGCCCCTCCAGGCTGACGGGCCACTCGGCCGTGGCCTACAGGGACTCCATGCTGCTGTTTGGAGGCGGTGAGAGCCAGAGCGCCCCCCAGAGCAGCCTGTGGCGCTACAGCTTCAGCAGCTACACCTGGACACAGGTGGCCGCCCTCCCTGGCTGCGCCCCCCCGGAGAGGATCCACCACTGCTGTGCAGGCCTGGGCCTGGGTTACAGCTCCACCTCCACCTCCAGCAGCAGCAGCAGCAGCAGCAGCAGCAGCTCCTCCACCGCTCAGCTGCAGGACAGCAAGCGGCGTCCCTTCAAGAACAAGTGCTTTCCGGCGCCGCTGACCTTCCTGGGGTCGGCGGTGGCGACGGAGGAGGAGCAGCAGCAGGAGGAGGCCATCGAGCTGGAGACCTTCAGACCCAAGACCAGCTTGGAGGTGATGGGAGGAGGAGGAGACGGTGTTGGTGGAGCGCAGAAGATCATCAGCTGTCTGACTTTTCAGAACAAGGCCTTCAGGACGCACAGCATGGAGGAGGAGGAGGCGGAGGAGGAGGCGGGAGGAGACATGAGGCAGCACCTCCCTGACCTGCTGCTGGTGCTGGGAGGCCGACCCTACAGCATCCACGACCCCATCTCCGTCTGGCAGATGACTCTGAGTGAGTCCTAGCAGTGCTGACGGAGGGAGGGAGGGAGGGAGGGAGGGAGGGACTGGACACACGAGTATTAATATTTGTTTATTAAAACAAAAACAAAACAAAGGGAAAAAAGCATCAGTGTTGAAGGTGATATTTTCACACACCTCTGTAAATAAGAAGTTATATTGAAAAACATATTTTTAAAAAAAAGTATTTTTGTAAATATTTTTAATTTTGCTGTGTGCCTTCTGTTCAAAATGTTCTGTCTTTAGTACACACACACACACACACACACACACACACACACACACACATGCTTTTGAACTGTTCCATCATCAGAATGCAAACTAACACTGAGTGAACTGACTGCTCTTCAGTGACGTCTCTCCATGTCATTTGTTTACTACTACTCTCCTTTATTAAATGTATTTATTCACACTCATCACTTCTGCCCGCTTTGTTTTTCTTTTTAAATAAAGGTTTTACTTTTATTTCAGAACTGAACTTTATTTGTTGGCGTTGCTTAAAATACTGCGGAGCGACTGAGGGAGTGGCACAAGCCGCCCCCTGGTTTGAGGAGCTGCAGTTCCACTCAAGTGGCAGCAGGTGGGGCCACAAGTCAGTGGCCAGCTTCCCTGAAGCACGCGCCCACATAGTGTGTAATGGGTCGACTTCGCCGCTAGATGGCGGTGTTGACTGATTTATTGCTTCCGCGGGTTGTCAACTTCAGATCATCTACCAGATGTGTTGTTGTTGTTGTTGTTGTTGTTGTTGTTGGTTGTTGTTGTTGTTGTTGTCGACTTCATTCACCTTTGGTGCACTTGTGGATTTATGTTCCACGTACTTTGCAACCACTTCACGGCACTCCTTCGCAATTTGGAAACAACTGAAATGGTTGCTTGGGAGTTTATTATCATTATCATTATCATTATTATTATTATTATTATTATTATTATTATTATTATTATTATTATTTCTTGTTTGCTTCTCGCCCGGTCAGAGATGTAGTTGAGTGGAGTTTTTTGGTGTCTACAAGCAGCCAAACTGCGGTTCTTCAAGTGGAAATGTCGATGATCGCATCGTGTCTCACCTCTCATGATGCGCGCGCCTAAAGACATAGTGGAGGTGTGACAAATTAAATAAATTACGCAACTGTTATGATAACACAGCCTGATCCGTGGGTGAGTGAGTGGGTGGAAGACGTAGTAGAGAGGAGAGTCCTAATCTTGCAGCCAGTTGGTGGAAATCCCCACGTGGTTTCCTCCGCTATAAAAACTTTGGGTGCGCGGAGCCCCTGGTGTCGTGCACGCACAGCAGGGAGAGCGGAGGGGTCTCAGAGGCAGCAGCAGCAGCAGCAGCAGCAGCAGCAGCAGCAGGAGACTCACTCACGCACTCACTCACTGAGACAAAAAGACGCGGGAGTCGTGCGTGTTGGAGCCGCGCGGTGTCAGTTCGCAGCTGCAGACTGAATGAGAGCCGAGTGGATCCACCGCGTCCCGGCCGCCCAGGAGCCGCGAGACTACAATCAATAACTTTACTCTTTTTTTTTTTTTAAAGACACATATCACATTCAGCGGCAGAATGTCACAGGCGCGTCAGTCATCGGAGGTGAAGAGACGGACCAACAAGCACAGGACCGAGCGGAGTTAACCGACCAAGAGAGAAGAAGAAGAAGAAGAAGAAGAAGAAGAAGAAGAAGAAGAAGAAGAAGAAAGAAGAAGAAGAAGTGAAGAAGTCTTTTCTTCTCTCCTGCTTCCAGCGCCGCTCCTCCAACACTGACCGGCTCTCGGACTTTGGAATATACATCTCTCTCTCTCCCTACATATATTTCGATATTTCACATCAAAGTCCAGAGGCTTGGAGCGCCTTCCTTCCATGGATCCCCCGAGGAGGCGCCTGGTTCCTGGAGCGCGAACGGATCTTCTCCCCCCGCTGGAGTTTGTGCGTTAAAGAGAAGAAGCACCAGAGAACCCCGCGTCTGAACGTCGCTGGTGTCGCGCAGCAGCAGCAGCAGCAGGAGCAGGAGGAGGAGGAGGAGCAGCAGCAGCAGCAGGAGCAGCAGCAGCAGGAGCAGCAGCAGCAGCAGCAGCAGGAGGAGGAGGAGGAGCAGGACAGCAGCAGCAGCAGCAGCAGCAGCAGCAGAGGCAGCGGCTCGAGGCGCACGCGGGGACGATGAGCGCGCTCGGCCTGGCTCTGTCCTGGCTGCTCGCGGCGTCGTGCGCGCTCTCCGCCGCCGGCGGCGAGTCGTGCGCGTCGTGCGGCCTGCGCGCGCCGGACCAGTCGGAGCGCGTGCACGTGGACCTGGTGGAGGCGGTCAAGCGGCACATCCTCAGCCGGCTGCAGATGCGCGAGCGGCCCAACATCACGCACCCCATCCCCAAGGCCGCCATGGTGACGGCGCTGCGGCGGCTGCACGCGGGCAAGGTGCGCGAGGACGGCCGCGTGGAGATCCCCAGCCTGGACGGCCAGGCGGCCTACGGCAGCGAGCCGCACGCGGAGACGTCGGAGATCATCAGCTTCGCAGAGTCAGGTAGGCAGCGCGGGAGGGAGGGGAGTCACGCGGCGCGAGCGAGCGAGCGCGCGTCACTAACCCCGCCGTGAACCCGCTCACCTCGCGACTCGGGGGTATTAGCCACACACACACACACACACACAGAGCACCCACGGGCTACCAGGTGCGATACCCCCCCCCCACACACACACACACACCCCATCCAGGGAGGGATTTTCATTCATCACTGTGAAGCTTAGTGTCCACACACACACACACACACACACACACACACACACACACACACACACACACACACACACACGAGACAAAGACCATCAAGTTTTTCTATTTTTTTGCCCAAAAGCCATAAACTAATTGCATGTCCGTCATTTACATCATCTGATTACGTCACAGTGGCAGCCTGACGCTGGTGGTGGTGGTGTGTGTGTGTGTGTGTGTGTGTGTGTGCGTGTGTGTGTTTAAATCCTCCTGTGTCAAAAATGCAACAAAAGACCTTTAAAAATGGATCAAAGGAGGAACTTCTGAATCCATCCATCCATCCATCCATCCATCCTTCCATCCATCCATCCTTCCATCCACCCATCCATCCATCCATCCATCCATCCATCCATCCATCCATCCATCCTTCCATCCATCCATCCATCCATCCATCAGCTTCCTCCTGCTCTCAGGGTCTGCTGGAGCCTCTCCCAGCTGTCACTGGGTGAAGGCAGGGTGACACCCTGGACCAGTGGACACTTTGTTAGGGACACTTAGAGACACACAACCATCACACACACACACACACACACCTACTGACAATCTAGAGTTCCCAGTTCACCTCACATGCGTGTTTTTGGAGAGAGTGGGAAGACGCTGGAGAACCTGGAGGGAAGCCAGCAGACACAGAGAACCCCCAGGCCAGGAATCGAACCCACGACCTTCTTGCTGCGAGGCAGCAGTTTAGCTGTCCTCAGTCGGCCCTTCGTCCCTCCTCCTCTGGAGGTGCTTCAAACCTCACCCTCCTTTCTTCCTGCGTATGCACGACTTTCCTCCACTCAGTCCAAACCACTCAGTCATGGTTTCAGCACGGTGGGACGTCGTCGTCGTCGTCGTCGTCGTCGTCGTCGGCCCTCTGACCAGCTGGTAGTTTGTCACCAGGGGGAGAACAACAGGGCAAACAGGCCGTCAGAGGCGGCTGGCGCAGGTTCCCTGGAAACACACGGCAGCCTCCATCTCCACTGAGCCTGGATGGAGGTTTAATGGCCTCGGCTGAAAGATCTCAGCACCTTCGTGACAGGAGGAGAAAAGCTGCTGCTGCTGCTGATTACTGAGAGACATCATGGGAAACAAAAGAAATCAGAATAATTCATGAGACAGTGAAGCTCATGCAGGGTTGGACTGAGCAGATCACAGTTGTTTTTCATTTTATGAATTCGCTGGACTCCTTCTCCTTCTTCTTCTTCTTCTTCTCCTTCTCCTTCTCCTTCTCCTTCTCCTTCTTCTTCTTCTTCTCCTTCTCCTTCTCCTTCTTCTTCTTCTTCTCTTTCTTCTCCTCCTTCTCCTCCTTCCTTCTCCTTCTCCTTCTCCTTCCTTCTCCTCTCTTCTTCTTCTTCTTCTCCTTCTCCTTCTCCTTCTTCTTCTCTTTCTTCTTCTCCTTCTCCTTCTCCTTCTCCTCCTTCTCCTTCTCCTTCTCCTTCTTCTTCTCCTTCTTCTCCTTCTCCTTCTCCTTCTCCTTCTCCTTCTCTTTCTTCTTCTCCTTCTCCTTCTTCTCCTTCTCCTCCGTCTTCTCCTTCTCCTCCTTCTCCTTCTTCTTCTTCTCCTTCTGTTTTTCCTCCCCCTCTTCTTCCATTCTTCCTCACACCTTTGAGTCTTTGTGCAGCATTGTACCATGGAGCTGGCTGGGCTCCCTGCTCCCGAGACCCCTTCTGCCTCCTGGCCAGCTGGCTCATGCCCCCCACCCCCACCCCCACCCCCACCCACCCCACCAGCAGCTCCACCCCCCTGATGGGATGCTGCCAGCCGGGTGCAGGGGCTCAGAGGCCAGGTCTTGGGTGGGGGGGGTCTGAATCGTCGTGGCGACCAGTTAGAATTGGGTGGGTTGTTTAGTTGGGGGGAAGAGGGGGGCTGGCATGTGTTGAGGCTACAGCGTTGCAGTACATGGCTAGGGAGGTGTGTGTGTGTGTGTGTGTGTGTGTGTGTGTGTGTGTGTGTGTGTGTGTGTGGGCGGCGAGGTCAGGCTTTGTTCCCGCTGGGAGCTGCTTCCTTGCTTCCTTATCTCCAAACCCCTCCACCCCCTGGCTGGGTGGGGGTGGGAGGAGGTGCAGGGAGGGTGTGTGAGAGTCCGGGGGGCATCGTGCCAATCCTCCGTCTCCTCCTGCCATGGTCTCGTGAGCCCACGGCCGAGGGGGGATTCGATGTCCCGTATCCACGGGAGCGAAGCAGGAAACACAAGCAGGAGATGGAAGGATGACAGGGGGGGGAGGAGGAGGAGGAGGAGGAGGGAGAGGGGATGGATGGAAGGCTGGATGGATGAGTTCACACGGGGGCCTCTCTCCTCCTGCGGACCCGGTGAACCTGCAGGACGCTGGTGGTCCAGATGAAGGTCATTAGCTGCAGCCTGGTTGGTCAGTTCACTTCAGGACACAGAGTGGTGGTGGAGGAGGAGGAGGAGGAGGTGGTGGTGGTGGTGGAGCGCCTGTCAGTCACCACTGGAGGCGGTCCAGACGTTTTCACACAGTCACTTCAGGTTTGAGTCTGGAGTCCTTGGAGAAGCTGGCTGGGACCTTCTGGCAGCTCCAGCTTCCCTTCAAGCCTCTCCGCTGTGCAAAGGCAAAAAAAAAAGAAAATTCATTTGCCAGAATTCCTGGAGCGACTGCAGGACGGCAGCCGTGAGTGATGACCTGAGGTGCAGCCGGCCCCCTACCTGCCGCCTGCCTCCACCGCCTCCACAGGTGGGGACACGCTGGAGCAGCAGCAGCAGCAGCAGCAGCAGCAGCAGCAGCAGCAACAGCCCACCCAGGTGTCCCGACGCTAACCGTTTAGCGCAGCGAGCTGTTTTTTCCGTGGCGGAGGTCAGGCGAGGCGTGTCGGGGCCAGCTCGGCATTGTAGCAGCAGCAGCAGCAGCAGCAGCAGCAGCTGGAAAAGAACAGTTTGTTCTGCTGGAAGGAGGAGGAGGAGGAGGTGGTGGTGGAAGTGCGTGGAGAGGCATGTTGGTATGTGCTCAACATACAAAGAGAGAGAGGAGCCATATGATGGGACGAGTGTGAAGCGTGAAGGAAGCGAGCTGAGGCCGAGAGAGAGAGAGAGAGAGAGAGGGAGAGGTAGAGAGGGAGCGAGGTCATGCAAAGGGCTGCTGCACAAATCCATCCAAATATTACTGCAACAAAACGCCAGATGAGTGCAGTAGCCGGTGGTTCCGCTCTCTGCTGGATTCCATCACATCGTGTTTGGAAGCAGCGGCTCCACTCTGCAGCTGCCACCTCAGACCTCAGGCCAGTTTCACTTTCACTTTGGCCTTCATCTCCGTCAGACTGTCAGCGTGGCTTCCAAAAGAGAGAAGAAGAAGAAACCCCCGGAAAAATCCCGCAGTTTCCGAGGGGTTTTTGTTTCTTTGTTTTTGATCCTCAGTATGAATAACAGCTCATTTATTAGCACAGGGGCCCCGAGTTGAAGCCGGCTTGTCTGTGAATAATTGTTTTTCATCGTCAGTGAGTCATATTGACGGCAGAAAAAAAATAAATCACACACAGCAGTGGTTCCAGTTATTCCTTCAGGCTGTAGGAAACCACCAGGCACGATGAACTGTTTCCTGATTCCAAAGCAAAGCATCGGGAAGTTGATGGCTTATGGATTATTGTTATCATCATCATCATTATTATTATTATTATTTAAGCAAAATGCCCAAACAGTGGATGAACTGATTTTCAACTGGAAATCCACAACGGAGAAAAGGAAAGAATTCCCACACAATCTGGAAACTCTCGCCTCCAACTCAGGAAATGATCAGGAAAGGGTTTCACTGCTGGAAAGTGACGCAGGCCAAAGCTGTGAAGGAACTGACCGCTTGATTTTAGACAGACTGACAGACGGAACGACAGACGGACAATATTCCAAAAACAGGGGTGTTTCCCAGGTTGGGAGGCTTGGGATGTTTCCGTTGAGCGGCGTTCCCAGGACGGATGGGACCTGATACTTTGTAGAGGATCATTGAGGAGGACGACGGAGATCATGATGAACTGCTCGCCGCTGGGCGTGGGCGATCGAGATCCCAGCTGAGAGAGAGAGGGGGGGAGAGAGAGAGAGAGAGAGAGAGAGAGAGAGAGAGAGAGAGAGAGAGAGAGAGAGAGAGAGAGAGAGAGAGAGAGAGAGAGAGAGAGAGAGAGAGAGAGAGAGAGAGAGAGAGAGAGAGAGAGAGAGAGAGAGAGAGAGAGAGAGAGAGAGAGAGAGAGAGAGAGAGAGAGAGAGAGAGAGAGGGAGAGAGAGAGAGAGAGAGAGAGAGAGAGAGAGGGAGAGAGAGAGAGAGAGAGAGAGAGAGAGAGAGAGAGAGAGAGAGAGAGAGAGAGAGAGAGAGAGAGAGAGAGAGAGAGAGAGAGAGAGAGAGAGAGAGAGAGAGGGAGGGAGGAGAGAGAGGGAGAGAGAGAGAGAGAGAGAGAGGAGAGGGGAGAGGTCTGAACAGGTTCCTGTGTGAATTTAAAGCCTGCGCTTCACAGGAAGGAGGCGTGAGAGAGAAGGGAGGGAGGGTGGAGAGGGGTGAGGGGGGAGAGAGAGGGGAGAGAGGGGAGAGAGGGGGAGAGAGCTATTGACAGTGACACACACTAATCAGTGGGCAAACAAAGTCATTTAGCCGCTTTCAAAAGGTTCCTTCGCTCGCTCATTGTAGCAACATCTCCTGAAATAGAAACCTTTCAAGTCAGCTCATTGGCATCATTAGGGCTGGGGGTGGGGGGTGGGGGGTGGGGGCTGGTGCCAGGCAGAGCCACTCCTGGGGCTGGAGGAGGGGGGGGCTGGTGGTCTCCTCATTGTGCCGCCCTCAGAAAGTGAGCAGTTGTGATGTAAATGGAGCCGTTTTTGTCACTTTTGCCTCATCATGTTTTTCTGCTGCAGCCACGCAGCAGCGCTTGAATGCAGCGGGCCAGAATGGGCTGTCTGGCCAGGGGGGGGGGGGTCACTCTCAGGGGGGTGAGGGGGGTAGGGGGTGAGGCGGGCCCACGGGCGGTGCAGGGGGGGGTGTGGGTTCGCACTTGATGCGAACTCAGTGAACCCCCTGGGGGTCTTGGCACTCGTCCGCTGCTCCGCCCCCGCCCCCCCCCCCACCCACCCACAAAGGGGTGGCGGCGGGGTCGACCACGACCACTTGGGCCGGCTCCCAGAAGTTGCCGCGTCACCCCGCCGGCCTATGGGCAGCTTCCGCCCAGGTCACCTGACCAGCTGATGGCACCAAGACAGAAAGAAGGAAGGGGGGGCCGGGGGGGGCTTGGCATTGTGTGTTTGCTTGTTTGTGTGTGTTTGTGTGTCTGTGTTGCATGTGGCTCTTTTTTTTCCACCTGCTTTCTCCGTCTTTCAAAATAAGATCCCAGGCTGCTTTCTTTTTTGTCTTCACTTCTTCACTGCGAGTCGAGTGGAGAACCTCAGTCTTTCACCACTGTCCTGGTGAACCTGGTGGGATTCACCTGTTTGCTGCAGTCTACCGCTAACTGTAGCTAGCCGGCTTCGTCCGCCGTCCAGCCGCTCAACTCGCCGGTCTGTTTTTTTAACCTCGACTTTATTCACAGAGTTTAGTCTTTATTCAAGAAATTTCAATTTCAAACTTAAAGTGAAAACTTAAATCAAAATCTCAAAATCTCTTGTGGCCCCAATCCTCTTGAGGGTTCGGGCCTTTATTAATCCTACAATGGGGAAATTTGCATAATTACAGCAACTGTACAGTGCAAAAAAGATGGAAAATTAGATTCATTAAAAGAAATAAGATAATTAAAAAGTAACCAAGTTATCTCTCTGCATTTGAAGTGACGGTGATTTTGGTTTCACATTTGCATCCTCCGCCCGCCAGTCACTCACCTGCCGGTTGTCTCTCCCCGCAGACGAGCGAACGTCCTCCAAGTCGGGTCTCTACTTCCTGATCTCCAACGAGGGCAACCAGAACCTGTACGTGTCGCAGGCCAACCTTTGGCTCTACTTCCGGGTGCTGCCCCCCGCAGGTGCGGAGAAGAGCCTGCGGAGGAAGGTGACGGTCAAGATCCACTACCAGGAGGGCGGAGCAACGGAGGGCGGCGGTCCCGTGGGGGGGCGGAGGAGGCGGAGGAGGCGGCAGCAGGCGCTGGGCCCTGGTGGAGAAGCGGGTGGAGCTGAAGCGCAGCGGCTGGCACACCTTCCCGCTGTCGGAGGCGGTGCGGGCGGTGCTGGGCGGCAGCGGCGACGAGGCGCCGGCAGCCGCCGCCGGGACCTGGAGGTGCACTGCGGCGGCTGCCCGGCGGCGGCGTGGTGCCCACCCTGGTGGACCCGGCCGACCCGCCCACCGCCCTTCCTGGTGGTGCGGGCGCGGCAGGCGGCCGACGGCAAGCACCGCATCCGCAGCGCGGGCTGGAGTGCGACGGCAGCAGCGGCGGCCTCTGCTGCCGCCAGCAGTTCTACATCGACTTCCGGCTCATCGGCTGGAACGACTGGATCATCGCGCCCGCCGGCTACTACGGCAACTACTGCGAGGGCAGCTGCCCGGCGTACATGCCCGGCGTGCTGGGCTCGGCCTCGTCCTTCCACACGGCCGTGGTCAACCAGTACCGGCTGCGAGGGATGAGCCCCGGCTCGGTCAACTCCTGCTGCATCCCCACCAAGCTCAGCACCATGTCCATGCTCTACTTCGACGACGAGTACAACATCGTCAAGAGGGACGTGCCCAACATGATCGTGGACGAGTGCGGCTGCGCCTGATTGGACGGTGGGAGGGAGCTCGCTCGGACGCCAGACATGCCAGGACGCTACGGCTAGCCGGCTAACGTTAGCCGCTATTGGTTCCTCCTCCTCCTCCTCCTCCTCTTTTCCGGGAACTTGAGATGCCAAGCAGAGGAGAGAAATGAAGAAGAGAAAAAAAAGGCCTTTTCTTTGGTACAAAGACTTTATATCAATATCGCCACTGTACGTGCGAGCGACACACACACACACACACACACACACACACACACACACACGGACGCGAGCGTGGATGCTAGCGTTTAGCACGCGTGCCGGTGCGTCTGTCAGAGTTTCTGGCTTCTCGACGGGACGAGAAGAGAACCGGCTCTGGCTCTCTGGCTCCGAGTTGTTTTCAAAGCAAACTTTGTCGTCATCGTCATCGTCATCTTCATCTCCTCCCAAAATGAGGACCGCAAGCGCTTAAAACACAACCACACAAAACGACAGAACGACACAAAGGAAACAAAGTGAGCGGATTCAAACTGCTGGGAGTCTGGCTTCCTTCCTTCTGACCCTCTTCACTACTTCAAGCACATGACAGACTATTTTCTTTTGTTTTATTATTGTTATTATTATTATTATTATTATTATTATTATTATTATTATTATTATTATTTTGTAAAGCACTGACAATTCATCATCAGCTTATACAATTCACAGAACACCAGCACTTCCCTGCAGTCGGACGGACTGCCGCAGTCTGACTGTGACTCTCTGCTGGAATGATGAGACTGGCAGCGCTTAGCGGCCCCGCCCACCGCCATCCAAAAGCAGAGCCGCCGCCCACTTTCCCCCCGACCCCTCCCGCCACCACCACCAGGTGATGATCGATGTCACAAGTGCACTTGACTGAGTGCACACTGAGGGGGGAGCCGTGCGTGTGCAAGAGAGCGCTCGGCTTTCCTGCCGACCCCCCCGACCCCCCCTCCACCCCTTCCTAGTGGACTTGAGGGGGGGTCGGAGGGGTCGGGGTGAGGGGGGTGGGGGGGGTCAACCGCAGGGCAGTAGCAGCACTTGCAGAAAAGTGCAAGGTGCGGCGCCCTGAATAGCACTTGTATAAAGAGATGCCTTGCGAGGAGAGCGAGACCTGTCGCTGACTAAAGTGCCACAGAGCTATGCAATGTAGAGTCCACCTGTACCTGAACGCAACACGTACCTGAACGCAACACCCCCCCACCCCCCCATCCCCCGCTAGACTGAACTCTCTCTCTCTCGCCTCCGTCCGTCCCCGCCTCCTCCTCCCTCTGCCTCCTTCAGACTCTTTATCAATACTTGAAAATTGTAATCTTTCGCCTCGTTTTTTTTTTATTTTATTTTGTTTTTTTTGTTTTTTTTTTCCCAAAGCGATTGATTGTTTTGTACGGAAGAGGATTTGGGCCACAAGAAAAATGAATATCGTTTTCAATTCAAAATAAATGAAATTTCGAGAATAAAGTTGACGTAAAAAAAGACGAAATTTCGTCAATAAAATCGAACTTTTGCCATCCATGTCGACGTGAAGTCAGTAAAATGTGGAGAATAAAGTGTCAAGGCTCTGCGTGCAGGTCTAGTGGAGAACTTCAGTTTCCACCAGTTCACTGTTGACTGTGGCTAGCCGGCTTCACCACCAGCCAGCCAGTCTACTCGCCAAGTTCCACTTTATTTTCGTCAACTTTATTCATGAAATTTCGACTTTTTTTTTACGTTGACTTTTTTCACGAAATTTTGACTTTATTCCCAAAATTTCAACTTTAAAACTCAAAATGAAAACTTCAATAAAAATCTCCCTCCTGTAATATTTTTTTGCTCTGCTTGTGGCCTTAATCCTCTTTCGTAGTTTTGTGACGTTTGCACTGAAAAAGTTGCGGGATTAGAAACAACAAGAAGAAAAAACTGCCATTGAGAGAGAGAGAGAGAGAAAAGAACAAGAAAAGAAAAGGAAAGAAAAAGTTATTTTTATAGAGGTTGAATTGAATTTTTTTTGTTTCAGATGTATTTTACCTAATTAATGGAACCAAAGAGGCCAAGATCTGTTTGTTTTTTTCTTTTCCGCTGTTGTAGTGGAGCTGTACGATCCTGTGTGATCCTCTGCAACAGGCCTGCCACTGTATCAGGGTACCATCCATCACTTCACTTCTTGGCTCTATTTTCATTCTCCTTTGATTTTTGTTTTGTACCATAAAGCGATGCGTCATTGTTATAATTATGTTTTGTTTTGTTTTCGTTTTTCATCTTTAATTCTATTTTTTTTTTTGTTTTCTATTTAATAAGAAAGTTATTTTTAGTCGCTGTCTAAGAATCATCTAGTCAAAAATAAATGATGTCACTTGTACAGTTTATGTAAAATAAAGGAAAAAAAGAACGTTTTCTAAAAAAAGAAAAAAAAAGAAAATCACCTTGCGGTCGATTTGTTTCTTTTCCGGGGATTGGAGGCCACGCCCCCTTTCTGTCGAGGGGCCAAACACGGCGGTTGGGCCCTGGAAGAGCTGACACTCACACACACACACACACACACACCCACACAGACACTCAGTCGTAGATCAGTAATTACCGCTGTGACTCCCAGGTCGGCCATAATTGTCGCCGTGTTTTTTTTTTTTTTTCCTTCCAGGAAGATTGGCAGCCGGTGAATTCGCTTGAAAAACACTGTTCTTCTCCCCTCCCTGCCCGCTTCTCTGCCGTCACGGTCAGAGAGAGGCACAAACGCACTTGTGCAACAAGGCAACAAAAACAAAGCAGAAAGCACCGGCTACAGCGCCACCTGTTGGTGGGGTGTCGGCGGCCCGCGGCAAAAAAAAGAAAAAGAAAAAGAAAGATTCTAGACGTCAAGTGTCACAAAAAATATGGCTGTTGGGAGATAATGGCTCTAAATGTGTCTAAATGTGTCTAAATGTGTCTATTACGACACGCTGAGGTGCAAAAATGTGATCGGCTGCATTTGACTGCCTGCAGGGAGGGGGGGGAGGCGGAGGGGGGAGGCTAAATGGGTGAGTCGACAGCAGCAGAACATGTCAAAGGAGCAATAAAACATCACCATTACTGTGTGTGTGTGTGTGTGTGTGTGTGTGTGTGTGGCAGGCGGCCGAGGTGAAGATGGATGATCTGCCAGCAGTGATGGCAGCTTGTTTTTCATCTACCTGCCTGCCTGCCTGCCTGCCTGTCTGTCTGTCTGTCTGCCTGTCTGTCTGTCTGTCTGTCTGCCTGTCTGTCTGTCTGTCTGTCTGCCTGCCTGTCTGTCTGTCTGTCTGTCTGCCTCTCTGTCTGTCTGTCTGCCTGTCTGCCTGCCTGTCTGTCCTGCCTGCCTGTCTGCCTGTCTGTCTGCCTGCCTGCCTGCCTGCCTGTCTGTCTGTCTGTCTGTCTGTCCTGCCTGCCTGTCTGTCTGTCTGTCTGTCTGTTTTGCCTCCTGCCTGTCCACCTTTCTGTCTGTCCACCTTTCTGTCTGTCTGTCTGTCTACCTGTCTGTCTGTCTGTCTGCCCTCCTGTCTATCTGTCCTCCTGTATGTCCTCCTGTTTGTCTGTCTGTCCACCTTTCTGTCTGTCTGTCTGTCCTCCTGTCTATCTGTCCTCCTGTCTGTCCTCCTGTTTGTCTGTCTGTCCACCTTTCTGTCTGTCTGTCTGTCCTGTCTGCCTGCCTGTCTGTCTGTCCTGCCTGCCTGCCTGCCTGTCCACCTTTCTGTCTACCTGCCTGTCTGTCTGTCTGTCTGTCCTCCTGTCTGTCTGTTTTGCATCCTGCCTGTCCACCTTTCTGTCTGCCTGTCTGTCCTCCTGTCTGTCCTCCTGTCTGTCTGTCTGTCCTCCTGTCTGTCTGTCTGTCCACCTTTCTGTCTGTCTGTCTGTCCTCCTGTCTGTCTGTTTTGCATCCTGCCTGTCCACCTTTCTGTCTGTTTGTCTGTCTGCCTGTCTGTCCTCCTGTCTATCTGTCCTCCTGTCTGTCCTCCTGTCTGTCTGTCTGTCCACCTGTCTATCTGTCCTCCTGTCTGTCCTCCTGTCTGTCTGTCTGTCCACCTTTCTGTCTGTCTGCCTGTCTGTCCTCCTTTGTGTGTGTGTGTGTGTGTGTGTGTGTGCTGGCAGAACCTCCAGCAGCAGGAAAGTGAGATGTGCGAAAGCTGTCTTGTCACGCTTGGCAGCGCATGCCAAATTCTCCACAGCTGGAATGTTAATGGCGTCGAGCGTGGGCCCGGAGCGGAGCGCCACCCGCCTGCTCGCTGCTGGGGTGGGGTGGCGGAGGAGGCGGAGGAGGCGGAGGAGGCGGAGGAGGAGGAGGGGGAAAGGAAAAAAAGCTGCATGTCCGCACGTGCGGTAAAAAAAAAAAAAATCAGCATCAATAACAGTGGCAGCAGTTTAGCACATTCTGCTGCAGATTAATCTTCTCCGCCTCACATGTCCTCTCTCTCTCCCCCTCTCTCCCCCTCTCTCTCCCAAAGCTGCGTTCACACACACACACACACACACACACACACACACACACCCTCTTGTTATCAGCTTAAACAAACAGTGTCCCTCAGCTCGTAGCGCCACAGGTTGAGGTCATGACAGCTGCCAAGTTGACGGGGTCAGCTGGTTTATCACCTGACCCCCCCCCCACCCCCCGACCCCCCAACAGAGTCCGTGTCCACTAATGAATTTATGACCCCCCTCGGTAGGAGGGTGTGTGTGTGTTTGAGGGGGGGGGGGGTCCCTCGGCTTCTACGATGACGATGTTTCTTCTCCCCCGGTGGCTGAATGTGGTAGTGTGCACGACCAGAACCACTCCAGTGAAAGAATGACATTGGTGACATGAGGAATATTATCCCTGGCCCCCTTTTGGCTGGAGGATGAATTGCAATCAACAGGACGAGGGTGCCTGAAGGTTGTGACCTTTTGTGGTTGTTTTGCCACAAAAAAGTCACGCAAAAAGCAGTGAAATGCATGAAAATGGCACAGAGTGATGACATCATCATCCTCATCATCATCTGGGAAAATTGTTTGTACACTGAAAAATGATTTTTTTTTATTTTATTTTTAAGGCTGAGACTTTATTCCTCCCCTGTTTATTTCTGCCCACAAGCCACCGTGACCTTCTGACCTCTGGAGCTCTACCTCTCTCCACCTCTCTCCACCTCCCTCCACCTCTCTCTCTCGCTCACTCGCTCGCTCACCGGAGGATTACTGGAGTGAAAAGCCTCGGCGACTTGAAAGCATAGTTGTGAGCACTAATGAGCAGCAACTCATTAATCCAGTCGTTCCTAATGGTCCTGTTTGTTTTTTGTTTTCGTAACTCCCACCCCTCTCTCTCTCTCTCTCTCTCTCTCCTCTTTTTTTTTTAGAAATTGTGGCAAAATTCTATTTCCTTTATTTCTGCACCTGCTGTTGTTTCCTTCAATGTATTTTTTTTGCCCCAACAAACATCCGGCCTTGAAACAGCCTCCATACGCTGCTGTCCAGGGGGTCCGACACTCTGTGTGTGTGTGTGTGTGTGTGTGTGTGTGTCTGCGGGCTCTTTTTGTGAGTCCACAATGTCATAAAGTCACCGTTGTTCGAAAGCATTTTTTTTTGGGGGGGCCGAAACAACCGAATCCTTGTCACCAAATTCAGTCCTCCCCCCCGTCGGCCCCCCTCCTCCCACCTTCCGCCGCTCTGACCTCCTGACCTCCGGGGGCACTGCAGGCAGACGCACTCACTCAGGAGCCACAAAGCTCTCGTTTGTGTCTGCGAGGCTGCCGAGCGGCGACCGTGGAGAGGAAAGTGAGGTGACGGATGGCGAGCGAGTGGCGACGGAGATGATTGGACGAGCCCTTGGCGTCGCTTTCGACACAGTGGTATGAGCTTTTCTTATTTTGTTTGTGCAACACGCTCCAAAAGTCACCGAGTTTGGAAGAAAAAAAATGGCAAAAAATTGGACTGACTAAATGCCAAAAGCTGCTCTCTGGCGCCACCTAGAACCACGATAATGGACCACAGTGAGTGTGGCCCCTACAAGCTACATCAAAACCAACTAACCATAGACTGATACCCCCCCACCCCGACCCCCACCCCCTCCTAGAGACTAAAGGTCATTCCAAATGCACATTTACAAAATGCACTTTTTTTTCTTGTTTGTTTGTTTTTGCGAGCCAGTGTGAGGAAGTCAACCGCCAACACTTGACACCTGTCAGCGCCCCCGGTGAGTTCGGCAGAGTGTTTGAAAGAAGAGCGTCCCAAGCCAGTCAGCGGCAGAAGAACCGCAACAGTGTTTGTCTTCAGGGCCCTTTGTTGTGTTGTGTTGTGTAACTCTGAACCCGAACCACAACCAGCAGATCTTCACATCACAGCAGAGCAACAGAAAAAAAACTCAACCCAGGGCTTCACTGCAACCTGGGACTTGAATTCCCAGCGATTTATTATTTTATTTTTATAAAGTGTCCGTCCTTCTGCTGGAAAAGGGAGTGTGTGTGTGAGTGAGTGTGTGAGTGAGTGTGTGAGTGAGACAGTGTGTGAACCTGTGTGGGTTTCCCCTGTGACGTGTGCGGTGGTGTGGATGGAGCAGCGAGCTCACGCAGTCTGCGGCGACAAAAGGCCAAAGAGGAAACATGTTTATCTGGAAACTTCCTTGTGAGAGGCGTGTGTGTGTGTGTGTGTGTGTGTGTGTGTCAGAGAGGGGAAATTCCTGCCAGGGGGGCAGGGGGTGTGGCCCAGGATCATCTCTGACCACTTTAAAGCAGCAGCAGCAGTAACAGCAACAGCAGCAGCAGCAGCAGCAGCAGCAACAGCAGCAGCAACAGCAACAGCAGTAGCAGCAGTAACAGCAGCAGCAGCAGCAACAGCAGCAGCAGCAGCAGCAGCAGCAGTAACAGCAGCAGCAGTAACAGCAGCAGCAGCAGTAACAGCAGCAGCAGCAGCAGTAACAGCAGTAACAGCAGCAGCAACAGCAGCAGCAGTAACAGCAGCAGCAGCAACAGCAGTAGCAGCAACAGCAGCAGTAACAGCAGCAGCAACAGCAGCAGCAACAGCAGCAGCAGTAACAGCAGTAACAGCAGCAGCAGCAGCAGCAGCAGCAGCAGCAGCAGCAGCAGCAGCAGCAGCAACAGCAGCAACAGCAGCAGCAACAGCAGCAGCAGCAGCAGCAGCAGCAGCAACAGCAGCAGCAGCAGCAGCAACAGCAGCAGCAGCAACAGCAGCAGCAGCAGCAGCAGCAGCAGCAGCAGCAGCAGCAGCAGCAGCGCAGTAGCAGCAGCAGCAGCAGCAGCAACAGCAGCAGCAGTAGCAGCAGCAGCAGCAGCAGCAGCAGCAGCAGCAGCAGCAGCAGCAGCAGCAGCAGCAGTCACTCCTGCGTGACTCTGGGCCTCCAGCTGCAGTGACTGTGGCTCTTTCTTCTGGCAGGTGCCCTATTGTCCCCACACACACTCAGTGCTGGAGGCCTTTCACCAGCATGGAGGGAAAACACAAGGGAAAAAAGAGAGAAAAACATGCAGGGAAGAGGAGGAGGAGGAGGAGGAGGAGGAGGTGGTGGGGGAAGAGGAGGAGGAAGATGGCAAGAAAGAGGAGGAGGCGTATTAGGAGGAGGAGGAGAAGGGAGAAGAGGAGGAGAACAAGGAGGATAAAGAGGAGGAGGAGGAGGAGGAGGAGAGGTGAAGTGAAGTGAAGTGGAGAAGACTTTGTTCAAGGGGAAGAGGGGGCAGGGAGGGGGAGGGGTGAGGAGGAAAACCAGGATGGCGTGATGACGCTCGGTGGTCAGCAGAGCGGCGGCTCGCTGGTGGTGGAGGCCACTTGAAAGAAACCAAGAGAAGAATCCAAAAATCCTGGCGGTCAGAAGCTTCCTGTCCTTCCTCCTGCTGTCACTGCGCTGAGGAGGCAGGATGAAGATGAAGAAGAAGATGATGATGGTGATGACGATGGTGATGATGGTCATGATGATGGTGATGATGATGAACTGGTGTTGTCGTCATTTTGGGGGAAACACCAACACACACACACACACACACACACACGCACATCTCCGACTGTTTCTGCTTTATGTGTTTGTTGCTTTTTTGCCTTGTTTTTCTTTCATTTTGATTTTTCATTTTTTCGCTAAATGCTTCGCTGACCCGTTCATACCGGCGTCCCTGACAGCTCCGCTGCTGACACAGCGCCACCATCTGGCCCGGCAGCGGACTATTTGATGTTGTGCTTGGCAACAGGTGAGCCGGCCTGCTGGCATCTCCCAGCGACGACTGGCAGCCAGAAGAAAGAACATTCACTCCTGCTATTAAAGACACCCCAGCCAATTTTTTGATTCCAGCGATGAAATGATTTGAGCCGCTGAACCTGGGTGGCCTGCGTGGGTGGCGGCGCTACAAGGCGGCGAGCGGCCGACTTGAATTCATTTTCGCAAGTGTTGCAAGACTGTGTGAGCAGAGGAAACACTGGGAAAGCAGCGCCAGACCCAGGTAGCAACAACCTCACTGGAAACAAGGAGCTAGAGGAGGAGGAGGTGGAGGAGGAGGTGGAGGAGGTGAAGGAAGTGGAGCAGGAGGAGGAGGAGGAAGAAAGTCTTCAGTCTATCAGATGAGACGAGCACCAAGAGAGCATCAGACATTCCTGTTAAATTGTCCGTGCTGGGATGGGACCTCCGGGAGGGCGGGGAGAGAGAGGGGGGAGGGGGGGTGTGGGGGGGGGGGTGCCACGGTCGCTTAGGGGCGCGGTCGCACGTCCCAGGATGCTGCATATCACCAACATCAAGACGGAGAGAGAGGCCACACACAGCCTGAGGAAGTGATGCAGTGGAGGAGATAGCATCATGGTAGCGTCATGGTAGCATCATGGCGTCATGGTAGCATCATGGTAGCATCTGACGCTAACATGATATAAAACTCTTTCCAAAATGTTCATTTTGTCTCCGTCTTTGTTCAAAGTCTTTCAACTGTCACCTTGTTTTGTCGCCTCTTGGCCACCGTAGCTGCTGTGTTTGCCCGCTGTGTGTTGCAGCTGTGGCTCCTCCAACCTGATTGGTCCTCGGCGTCATGTGTGAAGACCTTTGCTTTCTGATTGGCCAGGGGTTTGTGGGTAATTCCTCAGGAGTCACCGTGATGTTCCTGATCCTGACTGGAATCTTTCTGTTGGTTACAATCACTCTTGGAAAAATCGCTTGTCTTGGTTTTTGGCCATATTTCTTTTTATGTCATGAATAATAAGGACCTTGTTATGGACTTCCATCTCGGAACCTGAGGGGAATTATTTTATTATTTCACTTTAATTTATTTTTTATTGATGAGACCAACCAGCTGGAGCTGGACTGTGACCAGCAGGAAGACCTCTGACAACCACCAACCAAGCTTCAAGGACACGTGTGAGGACGTCAACACGTGTCTCAGTCTCGAGTGTCTTCAGGAAGCAATGAAAGGAGAAAAGGTCACGAACAGTCAGACAGACAGACAGACAGACAGCAGAGCAGCGTGCGATGGCGGAGGCGACGCACCTTCAGCACTTTGAAGCTCCAACGCTCAACTTTTCTCGTTAAATGAAAGCCGAGCGTCCTGAACAACTGACTGATGAGAAGACCGGTGAGTGTTTCTGTGCGTGTGTGCGTGAAACCATCAACTCAATATTGACTCTCCGCCCTAAACAAGAGCGGGCACGGCCTCTAATTACACACACACACCTACACAACCTCACAATCACACACAAATCATGACTCACACTTTTCTTTTGATGCCCAAGCTCAGCCGTTGCCTAAAATAGGAATCCTCACCTCCACCTCCACCTCCTCCACCTCCTCCTCCTCCTGGTGGGCCTGCAGACTGAGGTAATGCCCAGCCAGAGATTCCTGATGTGTGACATCATCACAGCCGTCCATCCGTCTGTGAGAGAGAGAGAGAGAGAGAGAGAGAGAGAGAGAGAGAGAGAGAGAGAGAGAGAGAGAGAGAGAGAGAGAGAGAGAGACCCTCCTCCTTATCTGGGCCACTTCCTCCTCCTGACCGCCGACCTATCAGGCGTCAGGACGGAGCGACCCGGCCGGTGGCGCTGAGTGAGTTGATTAGATAGCTGCTCGTCAGTCAGCTGCTCCAGCAGCAGCTGGAGTGGATGGAGTCACTCTGCTATTTTAGGAGGAGTGAAGTCATCAGGTGGAAGACGGTGACGTGCTGAGAGGAGCATCCACACCCTGGAGGGTCTCCCCCTCCTCTTCCACCTCCACCTCCACCTCCTCCTGCTCCACCTTCTGCTCCCATTCCTAATCCACCTCCTCTGTCTCCTCCTCCTCCACCTCCACCCCCTGTCCTCCATCAGCATCCATTGAAGGAAGTAAGGAAGGGAGAAGATGCAGGAGTCTTCTCAAGGTGTTTTTTGCTCCTTCCTCATTGGTCTTCCTCGCTAACGCCTGTTAGCTTTGATCTCGCGGTGGTTCCAGAAGAATGCGAGGATGCGTCACAGTAGCAGTGGTTGGTAGTCAGAGTCAGTGATGTCATCGACAGGTCCGCCAAGTCTCTGATCCATGTGACAGTAACAATGGAGTTGAAAGTGAGAAGAAGAGAAAAGAGGTGAAGTCTTTTTCTCTGATGATGGTTGCCAGGTTGGTTTGGTTGGTTGGCTGGTTGATTGTGAAGACACTCATCCATAGCACCGCATGGTGAAAGAGCCTCGTCCTTCCACCAGTGTGAAGGCAGATGCATGAGTAGATAAATAATGAGGTAGATGAACAATAAAAGGCAATGAATCAGACAGAAAACAGGTTGAAGAGACTCTGTTTTGTGTTCTGTGTCTGATCTTTGGATCTTGAGAAGTTTTTCCAAGTTGAACTCTTTCCATCGCCAGTCCTTTTATTGCCATATTTAGGTTCTGCTCAACTCTAAGGGGTGATGGAAATGCAGCTCCTCTCCCTTCTGAACCCACTTCTTCTTCTCTTCCTCTCGTCAGTCACGGGTCAGTTTTATCCGCATGTTCCTGAGCAGCAGCAGCAGCAGCAGCAGCAGCAGCAGCAGCAGCAGCGGGATCAGTGGCGACTGAAGCTCTTTCCTAGGTTGCGGCCTCACTGACAATCCCTTGCAATAACAGGGAAGGGTTGTGTTTAAGTCGGGCCAAGCGCTGCTAAAGCCAGGGGGGGATTTAGCAGAAATCCCACGCCGCGCTATGATCGTACATGCTAAGCGCTAAGTTAACGACGTGGTGCCTCCGGGTCACGCTGATGGGCTGGACTGGACTGGAAGACCCCTCCAGTTCTTCTGGAACGTTAGAGCTTGGAGCTGCGGTCGTAGGTCACCGTGTGTCAGCGGTGAACCAAGCCTGCACTTCATCGCTCCGTGTCGCCTTTCCATGACTGAACCCGACCCGTTGCCCCATGAAGACCTTCTCCAGAGTGCTGCGGCATTCTTAACAACAGCACTTTGTAAGAAGAACGAGGGTGACAGCGGCCGTCCTCAATATGACTGATGACGGAATTCACAGCTTTTTTCTAAAACACAGCCTTTTTGATTTTAGTGTGTTCTGTTGCATTGTGTTGTGTGTTGTGTTGTTGTGTTGTGTTTTGTGCAACACTCTCTCAGGTTGCCTCAGTCAGAAGTTGATTCCATTATCACGATTGTCTGGTAGACTTGCTGTGACTCACAATCGGTTGGAGGAAAACCACCAGTAATCCCCCAAATAAGACAATCTACTGTCTGTGTGTGTGTGTGTGTGTGTGTGTGTGTGTGTGTGTGTTTGCATCAGTGAGTAAGACAGCGCACAGGTGCTCCGCCTCAACTTGTGGGACGAGCCGGCTGAGAATGACGCCACTTGTCTGGCTGCCCACACACACAGACACACACACACACACACAGAGAGACACACACACACAGACACACAGACACACAGACACACACACAGACACAGACACAGACACACAGAGGCAGGCGTTCACAGGCAGGCAGACGGGGACACGATGTGGAAACGGCTGCAGACTGCTGCGAGCCTCCAGGCTGGGGGGGCAGCGGGGGCTTTAACGATTAGAGCGCCGCTGACGACTCGCAGACAGACACTCAGTTTGTTTCATAACTGCGGTGGTGACGGCGGCGGCGGGCGGCGCTACGTGTAGGTCACCGAGACCTGGCGTCTTAAAAACAAGGCCCTGCAGGCAAACAGGCCCTAATAAGGCAGCAGCAGCAGCGGCGGCAGCAGCGGCAGCAGCAGCAGCAGCAGCAGCAGCAGCAGCAGCAGCAGCAGCAGCAGCAGCAGCAGCAGCAGCAGCAGCAGCAGCAGCAGCAGCAGCAGCAGCAGCAGCAGCAGCAGTGCAGCGCGGCGGCAGCGGCCGTGGCGGCGGCAGCCACGCACACGTCTGACACACGTCTGACACACGACGCTGGAATGCCCCGCTTGGCATGGTGAAGCCAGACAGCTGCGGATTAATCCGATTAATCACACCTGCGGCCAGCGGCTGGCGCGTGACGTCTCAGCCCGCCCTCGTCTGAGTCCAGCGGCTGTGATGTCGTGATGATGTCATCTTCTGACGGCGGAAAATTTATTTCATTCACGTCGGTCTGATGGAGTTAAAGAGCTCCACTGCTCCTCCACTGCTCCTCCACTGCTCCTCCACATCTGGGCTGCACCTGCATCCAATCACAGCCCTGCGTCACAGCATCACACCCAGCTGTCACTGTGTAGCCCTTCACTACAGTCTTATCATTGCTGTTATTATCATTATGGCCAACATGGGGGTGCAGTGGTCAGCACTGTCGCCTCACAGCAAGAAGGTCGTTGGTTCGATTCCGGGCCTGGGGTCTTTCTGTGTGGAGTTAGCATGTTCTCCCTGTGTCTGCTGGCGTCTCTCCAGGTACTCCAGGTTCTCCTCTCCAGGTTCTCCTGGTTCTCCCTGGGTCTGCTGGCTTCTCTCCAGGTTCTCCAGGTTCTCCCTGTGACTGCTGGCTTCTCTCCAGGTTCTCCTGGTTCTCCCTGGGTCTGCTGGCGTCTCTCCAGGTTCTCCAGGTTCTCCCTGTGTCTGCTGGCGTCTCTCCAGGTTCTCCTGGTTCTCCCTGGGTCTGCTGGCTTCTCTCCAGGTTCTCCTCTCCAGGTTCTCCAGGTTCTCCAGTTTCTCCTCTCCAGGTTCTCCAGGTTCTCCAGGTTCTCCCTGTGTCTGCTGGCTTCTCTCCAGGTTCTCCAGGTTCTCCTCTCCAGGTACTCCTCTCCAGGTTCTCCTCTCCAGTTTCTCCCTGTGTCTGCTGGCTTCTCCCCAGGTTCTCCAGCTTCCTCCCGCACTCCGAAATCCATGTGAGGTGAAGTGGGAGCTCTGGATTTTCAGTAGGTGTGTGTGTGTGAGTGTGAATGGTTGTGTGTCTCTCTGTATCCTGAGTTCAGGAGGAAGTGGGTCTTGAGATTGGGTGGATGGATCGTTATTATTATTATTGGCAGTAGTACGAGATAGTTTGATTGAGCTCGTGATGATAAAAGTTTATTACGCTACAGCTTCAGCCAGGAGGATAAATAAAGGTTTTCTTTGTTTTCCTTTGGACATGTAGAGAGAAAAAAAAACTGGAGATCATTTGTCCTGCTTGGTTTAATGAATATCTGACTGTTTCTTTGTGCTTCACATTCAGTAACGCATGAATCACATCAAGTTTATCAAGTCAAAAAGCAGAACATATTATATATTATATTGTTGGTAGCACAAGAGCTGCTGGTCTGATCCAGGTTCATCTCTCTCTCTCTCTGATTTCTCTCAGTTTGACACCTGACTCAGTGAGTCAGCGACTCAGTGAGTCAGCGACTCAGTGATTCCCTCCACAGTCGGGGGTCCTGCTAGGTAGAAGGAGCTGCACCTCACACTTTGCAAATCTCTCCAGAGGGGGGGGGAAGCAAGGAAACGTCATAAACTTGTGATAAGAAGCTATGTGGAGCCTCCACCTTCTCAGCTGCAGTCCAGGATGAAAGCTGAAGGTCCTGGTGCTGCAGCAGCGGAGCCGCTTCCCCCCTGGCCTGGCAGAGGGAAGCTGGCCGGGGAACAAGGACGCGGCTCGGCCCGGGCCAGAAGCCTCAGTGGCCTCTGTTGATACGCAGTTGGAATGCATGTAAGCGGCGAGGCCTTGTTTGTCCCGTCCCAGCGGGAGGGTTGTTGGGGGATGGGGGGCTTGCGCTTAAGAGAACGGAGGAAAAAAAAAAAAAAAAAGTTGTGAAGTGCTGGCGTTGGGTTTCCTCTGGAGCCTCGTGAACATTAGCCGCGGAGGTCAGCAATCATCCCTGGGAACCAAGCAAGCAACCAGTGTGTGTGTGTGTGTGTGTGTGTGTGTGTGTGTGTGTGTGTGTGTGTGTGTGTGTGTGTGTGTGTGTGTACCAGTGGCCACCTGAAGATTATCTCCACATTCCTGCTGCCGCTGCAGGGGGGTGGTGGTGTTAGTGAGGAAGGTATAGTTAGTGTAGGTGGGGGGGGGGGGGTGCAGGTCGCAACACGTCCATCACCCGCTGCCCCCCCTCCTCCCCAGCTAATCCGGCAGTATGATTGACTCTGGCGGTCAAGGAGGCAAGAACGGGGGGCCAGACTGTCCAGCGCATTACCAGTAAGGGGCTTAAACCAACCCGTGGTGGCGGGCGGACCTCGGGGGGGTAGGGGGGGGGAGCGTCGCCAAGGCTTACAACCTCCAGCACCCCCCTACACCACCACCAGCAGCACCAGCAGCAGCAGGCCTGTCCGTCCGTCCATTCAGCCGGTCCTCCGCAGCTTGTTGTGGCTGCTGCTTTCTTTCTCTGGACCTGCTGTAAGTCACACAGCCCTCAAGAGAGCTTTTAGATAAGCTTGTCGAGGTCCCACACGTCTGGAGAAGAAAGGTGGGGGGGGGGGGGCCCACAGAGTAACGCGTCCTGACACCCGTGGCACCTCAAGGAACCCGGCGAGAGAGAGAATGGGGAATGCCAAGTGAGCCTCGCTCGCCCTTAAAGAGTGTGTGCTTTATGTTTGTTGGCTGCCGAGCCCCCCCCGCCCCCGCCGTGGCCGTGGCGCTGCTGGAGCGAGCGAGCGACGGGCCGAGGACCTCAGGGCTTCACTCAGAGTTGAAACTGGAGCTCCAGTCCAGGAATTCAACAAATTCATCTTTCTGATGGGAACTGTGCCTTATTCAAAAGCTTTTATTGTGTGTTAAATCATATCAATTCTTGTCAGCATTGCTGCATTCATCGCCATGAGATGATCTATAAGGCCAAAGGCACTCATTTTTTATCGAATCGTATTTGAATTATATTGACTTTTGTGGAACGGCCTTGGAATGCAAAATAACAGAATCAGACTCATGCAAATCAAAATGCAATTAATGGCGGTGAACTCTGGACAGTCAGAGATTAATCTCAATTTAAACAATGAATAACCTGACAGCCCTA
Source organism: Thamnaconus septentrionalis (assembly GCA_009823395.1). Lineage (NCBI taxonomy): Eukaryota > Metazoa > Chordata > Actinopteri > Tetraodontiformes > Monacanthidae > Thamnaconus > Thamnaconus septentrionalis. Next base: position 20,926,059 of record CM020514.1, on the reverse strand, counting down.
ATTATTATTAATATTGGAATACTTTGACATGGCGAGCTGCCTGGATTGACTCCTCCTCTTCCCATGATCCTCTGGTTTTTTTAGGTGACCTCCTCAGGTGATTTGGGTCTCAGGTGGGCTGAGGTAGAGCCGGGAGAAGACCTGGCAATCAACCGTGTCTTTGGTGATCTTCAGCTGAAGGCTTTGGAGGTGGACGTAACCCCAGTGGGACTCTCAGACCAGGTTTCTTTCCTCTTCGCCTCCTCGGCTCCTCTGGAGTCCGGCTGGACTCGGTGGAGTCAGTCGGGCCTCGGCGACCCTGTTCTGTTGACTGGCACTCAGTGCCTCTGTGTGAAATGCTGTGCAAATTAAAAGTAAAACTTTGAGAAAATTCCCTTCAAAAGTGAAAAAAAAAAAAGTTGGAAAATGCAAAACGGAACCAACTTCCCGGCCAACTGGAAGGCTCAAATCAAATGAATTCTGTGAAATATTCTAAAGGTTGAATTGTGTGAAGGTTTGATGGAAGCTGAAGCCACGGACTGCAGCCGTTACGCAATAAACTCATTCCTTCAAATGTGAGTTTAGCACATGCACACAGGCCTGCTGGCAGTGTGTGTGTGGTCATCTGGACGTAAAGAACAGCTCTATTGTCTCCATTCAAAGGTGAGGGGGGTGCGGGTGAGGAGGAGGGGGTGAGGTGAAAAGCACCTCTCATCCAAACTCCCTCCTAACGGCTACACTTGACATGCAGGGGACAATTCCCCCAGCAAGGAGTGAAAAGGTGCTGGCCAGCTGAGCGGGACACTCGGCGAAAGAAAGAGTGAGAGAGAGAGAGAGGGAGGGAGGCCGGGGGGGTGAGAGAGGAAGAGTGAAAGAGCGCTTGGACAAGAGGCGAAGGCGCAGGTGTGACCGAAACACAAACCGTCTTCGTCTTCATCACCTTTATCGTTCATTTCATTTCATCTCCGCTTCAATCGGTTCTGCTAGCAAAAGTTCCGCTCGGGGCGATAAAGAGGTGGAGCTGTTTTGGACAGAGAACTCGCGAAGCTGGCCGGGCCAGCAGAGTGGGGGCGGGGGAGGGGGGTCGGTTCAGGGGGGGTCAGCGGGGGAGGTTGAGTGCATGAGGGAGAGAGGCTGAGATCTTTAAAAGCATATCCTCCTCCAGGGCACCAGAGGAATACCAAGCTGCCGGGGACAATGAGGAGAGGCCGAGTCAGCGCCGACCGGCCCAGCAGCCACTCAGAGGGCAAGCAGCAGCAGCAGCAGCAGCAGCAGCAGCAGCAGGGGGCCTTCGATTGGCCAAAGTGAGCAAGTGAATCCACTGGAAAACGGTCGGCAGTCGTTCATTTAGACTTTTAGGATGTTTTTTCATGTCAGTATGAAAGAAGTCCATGATAATTACTCATTCATATTGTCAATTATTATAATTACTATTCATTGTAATTCATTATTGCTAGGGCTGTCAGTCGATTAAAGTTTTTAATTGTGATTAATCGCATTAGCGTCGTGAGTTGACGCGTTAACTTCAACAGCCCGAATTACTACATATGTGTTTTATTAATTATTGCTGTGCTGAGTCTGGAGAAATCAGGATTGGAGAGCAAGTTTGAGAGCACTACACACACACACACACACACACACACACACACACACACACAGTCCAAACTGCAGATTTTTTTCATCTTCTATTTATTTCCTGCGTCCATTCTTCAACTTGCTCGGACTAAAAAGATTTCCAGATATTATTTTTTTCTCCCCGCTGCGACAACAGACGACAGGAGGCGGCCGCGGAGGAAGCCGCACGCCGCCTCACCTGATCCCCGCCAGCTTATCTCAAAGCGGAAACAGATGTGAAAACGGCCGCTCGTGTAGGAGCCTCCAGATCGCGACCCCGTAAATATTTACAGAGCTCGCCGAGGTCGCGAAGGTCGAGCGTGGAGCGACTCGTCCGCCGCCTCGCAAGAAAAGTCCCGGCGGGATTAACAAATCATCACAACTGCTTTGTGTCTTCGGCAGTGTACAAACTTGCTCTCCTCCTGGTGGACGGCGGTGGGCGTCGCGCCACGTCCGACACCCGGTCGGGTCCGGCGGACCCACACGACGGCGCCGACCCCCAGGAGCCGCAACCCAAGAGAAATGATTGAGACGTCCTGGAAGTTTCTCTCTGGTGAGTTCGGTGGAGCCGCTTCCCTCCGCTACACACCGAGTGCCAGTCGTCTGCTCCCAGTTCAGACCAGTTTGTGCCGCACGAGTCATCGAGTTCAGTAGAAACGCCTGTTTGCTTTTTAATGTTTCCCGACAAAGTTTGTGACATTTTCCAAAGTGTCTCAATGTTGCTGCATTTCTCGATAGTTCTTCCTGTTGCTGTGCATTCTGGGAAGACCCCCCCCCCCACCCCCCGCCCCTCACCCCCACCCCCACACTTCCACCCCCTCCCCCAACTCAGTCGTCTCCTTCTCCAGAAGGTTTGAGGTACGACAACACGGCACCATTGCACAACCGGCTGGAGACCAGTTTGAGAGCAGCAACATTCTGCTTCTCATTTTTCATCAAGTCGTTAAATTCGGTGGAGTTTTACGCAAAGTGTTTTTTGTTTTTTTTGTTTTGTTTTCCAATGAAATTTTTACAATTTTCCAAACTGTTCTTCAAATGAGCTGTAGGACAGAATGTCCCCGTTGCAGTGCATTCTGGGAGGTCACGCCCCTCCCGAGGAGTTTTTTGTGCGCTGGAGCTTGGTTACTTCTGATAAAAGCAACAACAACAACAACAACAACAACAACAACAACAACAAACTTGCATTGTTATTATTTTTCATCTTTTTCATGGAATTCCGGCCCTTCCTCTGTGATCTCGGCCCGTTCCCAATCAACCCTCCCGTCGCTGCCGTGCTTCTCAGGATTAGAGGACGAGTTCTCTGGCTCCACTTCTCCTCCTCATTCTTTTTCCTTGTTTTCTTTTTTCTTTTTATGGTTTGCGGTCCGACCTCTCAAAGCCTTCCGAGGCTTGTTGGGCTTGTTCGCCTTCTACCTAATGACTGTAATTTCCAGCATGAAAAGCCTGACAGGTTTTGCTGCCGCCACCGCCGCCGCCGCAATAACAGAAAAGTGTTGCTTTGTCCGTCGGCTCCTTTTCATCTCAAACACTTCTAAAACGACGAGGATGTCGACAATGAAGACAATTGACTGTCTTGTTTGTCGGGACCATGGCGGAGGGGGGAGGGTTGGGGGCTGGGATCACTGCTGTCTGAGAGACGCGACCCCATTGGTCGCCTTCCAGAGGTTTTCAAGTCGTCTGAGGGGAATTTAGGGATGGATGTGAAGTTGTGGCCACGTTTTTTTTTTTTTTTTTGTTAGATGGGGAGAGGGGTTAAACCACGGGTCGGGGCCGGGGGGGGCAAACTTTTGGACTGGTGGGCTCCGGAGCAGCAGCAGATGGATGGAGTGTTCTGGTGAGCCACCTCATAGGAGGAAACTGTCTAGCATGGAGAAAACATGTTGCTGTAATGTCAATGGAAAATGAAGCAAAGCAAAGTTGCAACCAAATCAGTGTCTTTGAAGCCCCACCAGGGTGTTTAGCCCTGAGAACCACCCAGAACCACTTTAGAACCATCTAGGACCACTCTAGAACCACCCAGAACCACTCTAAAACCATCTAGGGAACCACCCAGAACCACTCTAGAACCATCTAGAACCACTCTAGAACCACCTAGAACCACCAGGGTGTTGAGCTCTTTATTGAAATGACTGTGAAAACACTGAAACGTGGAGGAAATGAAGCTATTTTTTCATTACTTCAAGTTCGGCTTCAGGGGCCGGGTTAAAAAGCTGAACGGGCCGCATGTGGACCCCCGGGCCATAGTTTGCCCATGCCTGGGTTGAACCCACACAAATAGAAACAACATTGCTTTTTCCCTCTTTCTCTGGCTGGATGAAAGTGGGTGGAGCTTGTGGCCAGAGATGGCAGCGACTCCAACCAGCCGGGTTGAGTCGAGGACATGGAGCTGCTGCTGCTGCTGCTGCTGCTGCTGCTGCTGCTGCTGCTGGAAGGTGAAGCTTCCTGGAGGGAAGGGGGAGGGGTGTGTTGGGGGGAGGGGTCTGGGGGTAGCTGTCACTTCTCCTCGCTCGCCCGCTGACATTATGCATGCTCGATATTTGCCCATGCTGCTCTTTCTCCCTCTCCACGGGGGTAATTTGGGGCTGAATGCGGCCCTCTAGTGGGTAACAGAGCCCCCTTTGTGGCGGCGGCCCCTGGGGGCCGCTAATCGCTGCCAAGCAAAACAATGGCCCACTGCTGCGCCGTGCAGGGCCCAGCTCCTGTCACTAATGCATCAGGTTCAAATGCACTCTCTCTCTCTCTCTCTCTCTCCCTCTCTCTCTCTCCCTTTCACACACACACACACACACACAATAATACATTTATGAGGCGTTTTGCAGGCCGACGGCAAAAAGAGAAGATGTTTCTAGTTTGTTTGTTTGTTTGTTTGTTTGTTGTTTGAAGTGGCAACATCATCAGCTGTAGATGTTCTCTTATGTTTATCCTGCAAAGCTGAAGCACAAGTTTGAAGTTTACTTCTTGTGTCTTGTTTCCATCAATCAATCAAATTTCATTAGTTTTGATTTTGATTTCGATCCCATATATCCACCGATAGATCTGCATGTATGATTTTTATTTTTATTTTATTTATTTGTGGAGTAAATTTGGGTCGTAACCTTATGACAAGGAAAAAAGTTTAAGAACCACTGGTTTAGAACAATGATGAGAAAGAGACAGATTAGTCTCAAACTCTACCATCATCATCATCATCATCATCATCATCATCATCATCATCATCATCATGACTAATATTAAAAACAGAAGCTTTCAGGTTGCAGCAGAAGCCAAACCCACTCTGGGCATGATGGAAACTCTCTGTCAAGGCCTCGGTGAGCTGAGTGTCTGCTGTCTCAATCCAGGGTCTGCATCCTTGGAAGGAAGCGTCCTCCGTCTGAAGGAAGCGTCCTCCGTCTGAAGGAAGCGTCCTCCGTCTGAAGGAAGCGTCCTCCGTCTGAAGGAAGCGTTCTCCAAGGACCCGGCCCAGAAGGACCGACCCAAACCCCGCCTCCCCGGTAACCACACGGGACGGTCTAGCCTTGGGCGTATTTCCTGGTTGCGTCACCGCCGTTCCCTCCTGCTGGCCAACCCCGGAAGTGACGTTTTCATAGCATCAAGCTAACCATTGGTTCGCCATCTAACGATGGCGTTGGATGATCAAAGTAAAAACCCTGCGTTAAAAACTGAATATTTGATGTGAAATTTCAATGCTTAAATTTATACGTCATGTCTTTGCCAGTAGATGGCGCTAATTTCAGATGACTTCCCAGGATCCCAGGATGCTTTGCAGCAGCACGCAAGGCATCCTGGGATACATAAGGAGGTGAAGGATAGTAGCGGTGTAGCCTTGGAAATCGGCTAAAACGAGGGTGCATTCCCAGGACGCATTCGGAGCGTCCTAAGGACTTCTGGGAATTGGGGAGGAGCCAATCACGCAGTGCTATGACGCAACTTCCTTTCAAAATGCAGCCTTCAAGGATGCAGAGCCTGCATTGAGACACAGCCTGAGTGTCTAAGGTGAGGGTTCGAGTCCCTGGTCACAGTCTCTCAGGTGCGACGGCCTCTGACCTACTTTCTGGTTGGTTGCAAGCGATGTGGGCGTGGCCCATCGGGGAGATGGACAACACCTGAGTTGGTGGCAATGGTGGTAGAAATGGAGCTCAGCACTGAGTCCCACTGCTGCTTGGTCTGCTGGAGTGTGTGTGTGTGTGTGTGTGTGTGTGTGTGTGTGTGTGTGTGTGTGTGTGTGGGGAACTTCTGCCAGTTTTTCCACTTTTTGCCTTTGGACTCGTTCACACACTGCTGGTGAGCTGACGAACACACCTGACTTGTTCTCCTTGATGAAACCTGAAGTGTTGTGTGTGGAGCCTCCAGCCTCTGTGGCGGTGGCTAACAATCACAGTGCTGCAGTCAGCTGGATCTTCTGTTTATTGTCGCCTCAGCAGCAGCACCGGAGAATCTGTGCGCCCAACATTAATGTCCCCCTTGACACATGTTCCAGGTAGGAACCATGAGCTGCTGGCAATGACTAAATAATAAGAAACGATGACTCATCAGTGAAAAATAATGAAGCAAAATATTAATAGTGATGAACAATAATACAACAACACACCACAACAACTTGGATCACATTTGGTTGAACAGAAGTGTGTTTACTAGATAACAGTCCTGTGTGGTCTCTACCTGTGAGTCAGGTTGTGTGTCGGGTCACCGTCTCCTCCTGCGCCCGCATCCTCTCCTCCTCCACCTCCTCCACCTCCTCGTCTTCCTATTCATCCACGGAGAGCCCACAGCTCTGAAGTGTGCGGACGATGTTTGCACAGGTTGGGACTACACACACACACACACACACACACACACAATTGGGGTGGGGGCGTTGGGTGACAATGGCCAACCCTCATTACCCACATCACACACACACACACACACACACACGTCCCGGAGCCTCCTCGCATGTTGCTGTCAGCCGGCGCTCAATGGGCGGGATTAGAGAAGCTCTTCTTTCATCCCCCCTCCCCCCACCACACACACACACACACACACACACACACACACACACACAGGTTTGGCTGTTGGTTCTCTGGGTCGTCGCATCCAGCTGGGAGTCTTCACCACACACACACACACACACACACACAGACACACACACAGTGGTGTTGTGACACAGGCAAAGTGGGGACGGCGTTTGAAGATCAGCAGCCTTCATTGTGCGACCGACCCGCATTGTTCTGCGCTTGAATTAACGCACCTGAATCCACTAATCGATGGCTTTTCTTTTCTCCTCCTTTTCTCCTTTTCTTTTCTCGTCTTTCAGCTCGCCGTGCACATGAATAGCGCGTGAGGGCTGCCGCTAAGTGATGCCGGAGTGTTCTCGTGAGGCCGCCCGCAGCGACCCGGAGGTGGCGCTCTGAAGTCTCCGCCCCTTTCCCGGGTCGCCGGGTCTTTGAAACTGGTGACGCAGCTGCCGCAGCTTGGGCACCGGACGGCACGGCTTTGCTTCCACGGTGTGATGCGTTACCGTGGCTTGTTGCTGTCATTGAAATGCAGTGTGGGATGGTCCTGCGTCACTTTGATGGTGATTTTCACCAAAGCAACCTTCCAGTGGCACGGAGACAAACTGTTTTCTGTCTGCCTCCAGAACCGTCTTTGAATTTCCAGCTCTACTTCTCGATGGTTCAATGGTTCCGGGGGTTCGTCCTCATCTCTGGCGGACGTCTCGCAGATGTGCGCTAACATCCGTCTTGCTAATCTGTGAAAGTTTCCCTGGAAGTCTGAGGAAACGGGGAAACTTTTATTTTCACGCAGTTTTTTTGTTTGTAGAGTCTCGTGGAAGGTCAAGACAACAGTTGATAACAAAACATTCTGAATTTTTTCCAGTCTAAGATGGAAAAGGCGCAGGGAGGAGAAAGTCTTATCAGCTCCTTTCCCAGGAAAAGAATTAAGCAATAATTACTCAGAAATAATGGAGAAAATGGAGAAAAAATTGAGTGAAAATTCATTAGTGGTGACTGTAAGGGCCTTGCTTACTATTATGAGTGCATTACAGTCAATCACTACTGCTAGTAAAAGTAATTGGTTCCTTAACACGTTACCTCTGTAGCGTGTTACTGCCAACACCAGTTTGTTTCAACACGTTTCAAGTGTGTCAAAGTTTCTTGATGTCGTTGTTCTTCTCATTTCTTTCTGTCTTTCCTTTTAATCTCTTTGCTCGTGAACCAGTCAGACTTGATGTTAAAACCCACACTGAAAACTCTGTCAAATGAAGCATTGCGAAACTCTTCTCGGGCCTTGGGCTCCCTGCAGCAGTCAGTGTTTTGCTGCGCAAGACTGGGGTTGTTTAGTAGGAGCCAAAGTGGGGAGGAAGAGAAACACTGGTGACAATAGATTTAACATTGTTTACATTTTTGTGTGTGCGATGGAGTCTCAACATCACCAGATTGCAGAGTTAAAAAGTCTTTTGGAGGAAAGTTGCTCTTCTTGCAATTTTAAAAAAACAAACAAATAGCAAAAAAAATCTCGGTGGATTTTTGGACGAGTGAACATAAAAGCTTTTAAAGAGGCGATAAACCAAACGGTGCGTCTCGCCGACCCGCACCAGTCTGAAGATACTCAACCTCTTCAGACTTTGCACGTATGTTTGTTTCATTCCGACGGAGCAGGTCGTCGACGCGGAGGCGGGACGACCGAGCCGCTGCCGATGATGCGACAGCTGTCGCAGTGTCTGCCAGTAAAATGCTTTCCAGGTTTACTGCGAACAGTGGGCGGAGCCCGCTGACGGACAGTCAAACAGCTGTTGCAGGGGGGAAGCGGAGGGGGGACAGGAAGTGGAAGTGGGGATGTGGTGGGATGGATGGCGTGCAGCGCCGGACAGGACGCAAACTGCACACCTGCACACTCAGGACCACTGGAGGACCACTGGAGGACCACTGGAGGACCACTGGAGAACCACTGGAGGACCACTGGAGGACCACTGGAGGACCACTAGGGGACCACTAGAGGACCACTAGAGGACCTCTGGAGAACCACTGGAGGACCTCTGGAGGACCACTAGGGGACCACTGGAGGACCTCTGGAGAACCACTGGAGGACCACTGGAGAACCTCTGGAGAACCACTAGAGGACCTCTGGAGGACCTCTTGAGGACCACTAGAGGACCACTGGAGGACCTCTGGAGGACCTCTGGAGGACCACTGGAGGACCACTGGAGGACCACTGGAGAACCACTGGAGGACCACTGGAGGACCACTGGAGAACCACTGGAGGACCACTGGGGACCACTGGAGGACCACTGGAGGACCACTAGGGGACCACTGGAGGACCACTGGAAAACCACTGGAGAACCACTGGAGAATTTTGGAGAACCTTTTGGGGAAATTTAGAATAGAATAGAACACCTTTATTATTCCCACATTGGGAAAATGTGTGAATGACAGCAACAAAAAGAGAAGGAAAAATGATAAAAACAAGATATTTACAAGGTATTTACACGCTATGGAACTTTAGAGAACCTTGTGCAGGAACCTTTGGAGAACATTGACAGTAGAGGATGGACTGATTGTTGCATTTCCCCAGTGAGACTCTGAAGCCTCCTCAGACCCAGAGAGACTTTTATTCGTAACTCGGAAAAAACAACAAGCCTCTGTTGGAACCGGAACATTTCTTCCCTCTTTGTCATGTTGGTAAAAGTTGCATTGTCATCAGCGATGCACTTCTTGTTTTTGTTTTGTTTTATTATTTATTTATTTTTTTTAAATCTAGGCTGTGTGAAACACGAGAGTATCTGTGAAACTGTGTGAGAGTGACGTAGGAAAATCCAGACGCACACGTGCCAAAGAGGGAGAAACCAGGAAGTGCGTCTTTGGTCGATGGACAAGATTAAAACACAGCCTGGAGAAACAGTGTGAGCAGCAGTCTCACCAGCGCTCGCAGTTCCATCCCGCTGACGGCGGAGTGTGCGGCAGAAAACACTTCTCCCGACGAGAGGCGTTCAATGATCCGCTCTTATCAGCGATTACAATCAGCTGGACGTGGATCAGCTGCTCCGGCGGCAGGTTTAGTGTTGTGATGACGTGAGACGGAGGGACTTTTTTTTCCAAAATGAAAAAAAATCCCCCTCCGGGTTTCTGTTCATGGTGATGTTGCAATGTGGAACAAGACAAGGGCTGTTGTTCAGCGTCACCAGCTGGGATTCTCACTCTGAGCCGCCGCCGCCGCCGCCACCGCCGCCGCCACCTTCCACACCAACAGCAGGAAAACATGGAAAAAGAATGAAAGATTCCCGCCCAGGTTTTCACATCATGGTCGTGCAGCTGGAAAAACCTCGCTCCGGCACTTGCCTCAGAAATATAGCGCCTCATTTCCGGGACGCTCCGACGTAACGACGTCCAATCACGGCGCTGCGTTGGTTTCCCCGTGGAGTCTGCGTTTCGACTCAGGGCGACGGTGAACTGGGCTGGGAAAGTTCACTTCCTCCCTCTGTTGCTGTGGATCATCCACAGGACCGGAGAGCTACACGCAAGGAGGAAAACACACACACACACACACACACACACAGCCGGCACATCTGCAGCGGTTATGACTCTGGACAGACCTGTAATCTACTGTACAGGGACAATAAAGCTGATGGCACGTTGACACTCGTGCATTCCGCCCGGCGCTGCAGGTCGGCGGCTGAACCAGGATCAGTTTGTTTGTTTGTTTGTTTGCTTGTTTGTTGTCTTCTTTTGCTGTTTGGTTTTGTTTTTGCAGATTTTCAAGATTGTCTGATTGACCAACTGCAACCCTCACTTGTAAGTGACTGAGATTTTCATACTTCTCAAAAACTCCATGGCCTATTATTATTATTATTATTATCATCATTATATTGGTGTTGAAAATTTGCATGCATGCTCAAAACACTAAAGCAAAGCATCTGATCTGTCCACTGTGTTGTATTGAGGATGGATGGATAAACATATTATTATTATTATTATTATTATTATTAGTAGTATTAGTTTCACAGTGAATGTTGCAGCAGCAGCTCCCCTACTGAAGCACTCCATATATCCAAGCAAGACGGTTTGTTAATGCCCAGAATATTGATCCAAAAGTGCATCAACCACTCTGTCTGTTGGCAGCGGACGAATCAGATTTGGTCTCTACCTGTGGAGGGGGGTCAGGGGGGGTTCTGCGGGGTCATGCATTTAATTAAAGCCTTGAGGGCTTTGGCGCTGCTCTCTGCTCCTCCTCCTCCAATCACAGCACTCTGTCCTGATCAGAGTGACGGCGTTGCAAAGAGTTTTTCAAGATGGATGTGTGGAAATCTGCCCCGTTGTTCTTGTTGTCGCTTCGACGGAAATGTGGGCTTGGAGAGAGAGTTTAAATTGCTGGTGTTAGTTGGCTAGGAAGACGGAGCAGCAGCAGCAGCAGCAGCAGCAGCAGCAGCAGCAGCAGTGATGAGAACGTCCACGTGGACTTTCACTTTGCAGGATCTCGTGTTGGTTCCGGAGCGACGCCGCTCAGCTTTTGTCCACTGGGAGACACAAAACACACCGGGGGGAGAACAAGGGTCACATCTCAGAGACCAAGGTCAATAGCCCCACCCCACCCACACACACACACACACACACACACACACACACACTATCAGCCACGGTCATCATCTTGCTCTCCTTCTCTTCAGTTCCTCCAATGCTAGTGGCTGCTGCGTCACCAGTGCTGGACCTGGAACTGGACCTAGAACTGGGACTGGAACCTGAACTGTGCCGGTTCTGTCCGTCTCTGGCTGCTGGTAGTTTAATTTCGGGTCATTTACAGACACTGGCGGGAGCAAATGTGGACTGGTGGCCAGCGCTGATTAGCCTCTTTATCTGGCCGCTTGGTTGGGAGCCTGATCAAAGCATTAGCTTGTTAGCAATCACACACACACACACACACACACACACACACACACACACACACACACACTCTTTTCCCCCTTTTGTGGCAGTCACGACTGTGGCAGCGACTCCTCTTTGTTTCATCACTTCAAAAGGTTCCTGCTGCGACTGCTGTTACTGCTGCTGCTGCTGCTGTTACTGCTGCTGTTACTGCTGCTGCTGCTGCTGCTGCTGCTGCTGCTGCTGCTGTTACTGTTACTACTGCTGCTGCTGCTGCTGTTACTGCTGCTGCTACTGCTGCTGCTGCTGCTGCTGCTGCTGCTGTTACTACTGCTGCTACTGCTGCTGCTGTTCCCACTGCTGCTGCTGCTGCTGTTACTGCTGTTGCTGCTGTTACTACTGCTGTTACTACTGCTGCTACTGCTGCTGCTGTTCCCACTGCTGCTGCTGCTGCTGCTGCTGCTGCTGCTGCTGCTGCTGCTGCTGCTGCTGCTGCTGCTGTTACTACTGCTGCTGCTGCTGCTGCTGTTCCTACTGCTGCTGCGAAGCGTCGAGCAAACATCTCTGCATGCAACGTGCTGCTGCTGCTGCTGTTCCCACTGCTGCTGCTGCTGCTGCTGCAGTCGAAGCGTCGAGCAAACATCTCCACATGCAACGTCGCTGCTGGAGGGCTGATGTGGCGACGCGCTGGCAGCAGCAACCTTTGATCCTCCGCTCTGCACTCAAACACTTTTGATGTGTCGCTGAGCCACCAACCACAAAACGAGGAAGACCGCAGTGTGCGGGTGAGGGAGGGGGTGAGGGAGGGGGTGAGGGAGGAGGACACTCCCCCCACTGCCCGCCTCCGCCTCTTTGAGAGAACGTTTGTGTCGGAGTCGATGTTCCTCCCTGAGGAGCTGGGAGCGGAGGAGCAGCCAGGAGGAGGTCAGGTGTGTGCAGTGTTTTTGGAAGATACCATCAACCCTCCTCCTCCTCCTCCTCCTCCTCCTCCTCCTCCTCCTCCTCCTCGCTGTCTCTAATCCGATGAGCTCACACTCAGCATGTTCCTCTCGTGAGTTCTGCATGACTTGCTCTGCAGATAAAGGAGGGACGGGATGGGGTGCTGAAGGAGAGGAGAGGAGAGGTGGGGGTGGGGCCAGTCGGGTGGAGAGTCACTGGGTTTGTGGTTCTGGGGGTGGGGGTGAAGCAGGGCGGGGCTTGCGGGCATAGTGAGGCCTCTGTTTTGTGCGTGCGTGGGTCCAGGGTTGTGTGTGTGTGTGTGTGTGTGTGTGTGTGTGTGTTGGGGATGGATGGAAGGGGGGTTCATCTTCGGACCCCCTGCCCCCCCCCTCCAGGAAACACACTGACCTCTTTGTACGAGTCACATTAAAAACTCTGGCCCTGTGAAGATGACCCCCCCGCCTCTAATCCTGTGACCTCCAGCGCATTAAAGTGACCGTTAGTGGACACGGCAAGGACAGTCTGTCGCCCCCGACCCCCACTGCCTGCACCAGTGTGTGCGTGTGGTCAATATTTGGTGCAGGGGTTGATGGTGGGGGGGGCGTTGTTTGCGTGCTGGCGGCGGGACAAGCGCTGCAGTCACGTGGTGGGATTTAGTGTTTGGCGGCGTCGGCACGAAGTGTTTGTCAGAGGAGGTGAAGGGGCACCGGGCAGAAAACAGCCATTTGAGGAATTCCACTTTGTGTCACAATGCCTCCCCGGACGCACAAACAGGCGCAAACACAACTTGTTGTCGTCGCCGGTCCAAAACACGGTGCCGGAGTTTCTAACTTGTGGAAAAGTGACTTTTCCAGACGGCCAGGAGGCGGAGCTTGGGAATGAGACAAACATCCTGGTCTGAGGAGCCGTCCCGAGGAGCTCGCTGAAAGGCCTTTTTTTTTTTTTCCTTTCTGTTTTCTCTCTCGTCTTTTCCTCTTTTTTCTTCCAAAGTGGCCTGGGGGAAGTTTTTTTTTTTTATGATTACTTTTAATGGCTTCCGAAGTGTGTAACCATCCTCGCCCAATGTTCAAGCGGCTCCTCAAAAGCGCCGAGCGGTCTCGCTGTTGTCTCTGGGATCTGTGTAACGTCTTGTCAAGCTCCCGAGGGGCCACTTGATGCGGTGATAAAACCAGCGAGGGAAGAAGGTCCCCATAAAGAGAGCGAGCGAGCGAGCGAGCGAGGAGCGGAGGATCCTCCCGGCGCGGCGATCCTTGTTAATCACAGCAAACAGTTGGAGATCCTTTCAAAGGGGATTATATCAGGGTCAGGAGCATTCGGACCTTAATTACCCTTGACATAATGTTTGACCATTCTGTTACCACCGCCGAGGGCAACACTGATTAAGGGGACATAGGCCCGGGGGTCAGCGGGGTCACCCAGGTCAACAGTGCAAGCACAGCGCCACCCCCCGACCCCCCCCCCCCCCTCCAGGCCCCCCCTAGACCCCTGGTGAGCCACATTTTGCAGCTCGGCTACGGATGCTTGAGCCTCGACCTGCTGCTACGTGTTGCTGCTCAACAGCATCAAGTGCATTCATGGCAAGTTCAACCCTGGGAAGAGTCGCACTCCAGTCCCTCTCTCTCTCTCTCTCTCTCTCTCTCTCTCTCTCTCTCTCTCTCTCTCTCTCTCTCTCTCTCTCTCTCTCTCTCTCTCTCTCTCTCTCTCTCTCTCTCTCTCTCTCTGTCTCTCTCTCTCTCTCTCTCTCTCTCTCTCTCTCTTCTCTCTCTCTCTCTCTCTCTCTCTCTGTCTCTCTCTCTCTCTCTCTCTCTCTCTCTCTCTCTCTCTCTCTCTCTCTCTCTTTCTGTCTCTCTCTCTCTCTCTCTCTCTCTCTCTCTGTCTCTGTCTCTCTCTCTCTCTCTCTCTCTCTCTGTCTCCCTTCCTCTCTCTCTCTCTCTCTCTCTCTCTCTCTCTCTCTCTCTCTCTCTCTCTCTCTCTCTCTCTCTCTCTCTCTCTCTCTCTCTCTCTCTCTCTTTCTCTGTCTCTCTCTCTCTCTCTCTCTCTCTCTCTCTCTCTCTCTCTCCCCTCTCTCCCCCTCTCTCTCTCTCTCTCTCTCTCTCTCTCTCTCTCTCTCTCACATGGGTGACAAACTCTCTGTCAGAGTTGCCAACCATCCCTTCAAATACACAATTGTCCCGTCTATTTTATTTTCAATACAAACCCCCCCCCAATATACCCCCATCCAATATTGTGGCCTGTTCATTTCAATAGAGTTGCTAAGCTAGCTGGATAGCAAGTTATTACGCACCCTGCTTCCGGGTCAAAGGTCGTCCTGGCAGCCGTTTTACAGTAGTTGACTCTTATTGAATGGCGGTCTAACAGGGAAAGATGCTCTCTTTTGGCTGCAGTACCTCGAGAGGCCACTGGAAAAAGAAATTGGCTGGCCGCCGTACTGCCAGCCTGGCGTCCAGTTCTTACAACAATAGAGGTGCGGTCTCTTCTCGCGCACCTTCACAGGACTGCAGAATGATAAAAGCTGCATCCTGGAAGTGAAGCCCACGCTTTGCAAAAAGCAAGGTGAAGACAACAACGCTGGAGGCGGCCGTGTGGTGCGGCCACAGTCCAAACACGGCCAGCGAGCTGCGGCCAGCAGCTGTATACACTCCGTCCTGATTGTCCTTCACCAGGGCGTAAACACGCCATGCCGACTGTGTATCGCAGGAGGATGGATTTTTTCTTTCCTCTTTTCTTCGTCTCTGAAAGCTGCTGTGTTGAAATTCGCGGGGACAGAAAATGTCTGCGGTCGACCCGAGAGACACAAACACACACAAAGGTCTTGCAGCAACGTCGCGGCAAACATTCCGGCGTAAAAGTGAGCGCTGGCGCGGCCCCGGAGAGCTGCTGGCCCCTCGCTGGCTGCACTTCCATGACAGATTTTGTTCAAAATAAAAAGCCATATTTCTAAAAATTTCAACAAAGCACAGTTGCGATTTGCAGGTGTTTCACACTGAGCGGTGTGAAGAGCAGAAGCCTGTTGGCTGTTGTTTGTTTACGTCTGTTTGCTGTCCGGAATGGTTGCTGTATTTTTCTCTTTGGTGACTTGTAAAATATACATTCCATCTCCTCCGTTTTCACTGGTCAGTGAACTGGTCACGTGACCCCCGTACATCATCATCGTACCTCCGGGAAGTGTCTCTACTTCTGCTGCTGATCTCACGGGGCCTAATGGCACACACACACACACACACATGCTTAATAAGTTACTGAGGATAAACAGCCTTTGGTCCACTGTCACGCTGGAGTAGGCCCAGCGCTGAGTTTTCCATCAGCACATGAATGCAACACAACGAATTTAGCCCAAAACGAGCGAAGACGGAAAAAAAATAAGCGTACAATTGCGAAAAGCAACAAAAATCCAAACAAGCTTTACACCAGTGTGTGTGTGTGTGTGTGTGTGTGTGTGTGTGTGTGTGTGTGTGTGTGGGGAGGGGGGGGGGCAGTAGGGAGGATTACGGAAAGGTGAGGAGGGCCGGGAGGAGGAGGAGGAGGAGGAGGAGAAGCCACCACCAAGTCGGTAATCTGTAATTAGCTTGTAATTACACCTTCAGTCGCTTCAGATTGCACATTGTTGTCGTGATGGGTGAGTGACGGGAGAGTTCAGCGCAGCGGCGTCCTCACATAAACACAGCAGGGTTTAAAAAAAAAAAAAAGAAGAGAGAAACTCTGGGAGACTCTCAAAACAATGACATCCTGGTGTTTACGCTGTAGGCCAATTAAAGCTCTCCGCCTCTCCACGTATACAAACACAGAGGCTTTATGAGTAATAAGGAGGGTTTGGAAAGTGGTGTTTAAGAATCCTGACCAGACAAACTGGACTGTGTTGAGAAGCAGCGACAGCGTCTCCAGGGATTTTTCTTTTGCGTGAGTCAAAAAAACAAACACGGTCGTAATAATGAAAAAAGCTCTTTCGTAACCCGCAGCTCCAGTCGGCCGCCTCGCGAAAAAATAATATTCTCCATCATTTTCTCCTCTCTTATCAGCAGGAGAAGCTCTTCATCATGGATCGCGTCTTAATTAAAAGACTGCGGCCGACCTGAGTTTGATGTATGGACTGGAATCTGCCTCCGACGCCTCCGCCGGCGCCAAAACCAGGATGATTTACGACATCGAATAACGAAGAGGACGGAAACTGCGGGGAAGACTCAACACAACCCTGACAGCCATCTCAGCCAAGCAAAAGTCTTCACCATTTCTACGTCGGCCCACGTTCCGCTATCAAGAACTCTATATACCGCTGCCAACCACTAGGGGGCCTCCCATCCAATGTTCCGCTTTGAGAGAACTTTCCCTCTTTCTTCTTTACGCGTGACGTCACCGTTGCTTCTTTTACGACGAGTATGCAAAGAGTCAAAGCCGTCGCGCTCGCGGGTGGAGATTCACTTTCGAACAGCCAAATCCATCCAATAGGGGGCGGTATTGCACCGACCTACGCAATTATTCCGAAAAATGCGATAAAAAAAAGCGTGTTTATGAGAACTCGTGTACGTTCTTCTCGGCTCTTCCTGGTTCCAAGTGTGTGGTCCACGCTGCTGGACAGCGCTGGTACTGCAACATTGGGTCAGTAGCTCACAGCAGGCATAGGAAAAAACACCTGGACAGCAGAGCGTGACCCAGGTGTAGCGTCGACTCTGTCAAGACATCGCGCACTGCGCTGAGTGTGCGAGGTGCCTTTGCTGTGGCCGCTAGCACACACACACACACACACACACACACACACACGCACATGCTCAGACGTTCTCGTAAGACTTTAGGAGAAGAAAAAAATGAATGACGGCGTGAACGTTAGTGAGAGCCATTTCCAGCAGCTTCTTCCCACAAAGAGCCTCTTAGCAGCAGCTTATTTACGACGGCGATTAGTGCAGCGCAGGCCGGCGCCTCTGTTAGTAAGCACACACTCACTATTTACAACAAACGCATTTATTGATTGGAGTGTACGTGGCCTCTGTGTGTGTGTGTGTGTGTGTGTGTCTGCGTGTGTGTCTGCGTGTGTGTCTCGCGGAGAACGAGTCAGCCAGACTGGAGCGGCGAGCAGCGAAGATAAATATAGTGTGTGTGTGTGTGTGTGTGTGTGTGTGTGTGTGTGTGTGTGTGTGTGTGTGTGTGTGTGTGTGTGTGTGTGTGTGTGAGTCCTGGAACACTGTGACACAGAGTTTAATGTGGCGGCAGGAAAATAAAGTGGAGTAGCTGCTGCACACAGATCCCAGTGTGTCTCTCAGTCTGGGGATTAAAATGAGTGATGGTCTGTATTAACTTTTAATGATGCAGCCTCAGTGTGTGTGTGTGTGTGTGTGTTGAAAATGACCAAAATATAAATAAAAGTGCCCCGTGCTTGCTGTTTGGACGCCTCCTTGGAGGTTCACTCTGGAACTGCAGCAAAGAAATAACGAGCAGGAGAGTCGCAGCACCGCACTGAGGCCAGGTCAGGAGGAGTAGGAGGAGCAGGAGGAGCAAGAGGAGGAGCAGGAGGAGAAGGAGGAGGTGAGGAGGAGGAAAAGAAGAAGGAAATGGATGGAGAAACAGAAGAAGAAGAGAGGATGAGGAGCAGAGGTTTAGGAGGAGAGGAGGAGGGAAAGAAGAAGATGAGGAGAGGAAGAGGGGGTGGAGGAGGGAAAGAGGAAGAGGAGAGGTGGAAAAGTGGTGCTTCGTCTCATCAATCCATCAGTGGATGTGTTCAGATCCAGAAACAGGGAACAGGGTCTGTTTTTTTTGCATGGTTTTATATGTTATTATTATTATTATTATTATTATTATTATTATTATTATTATTATCAGTATTACTATTGCGACAGCCCCAAACAACTGCTGCATTCTTCAGCAGTTGACCGTACAAACAAATATTAATCTGCGTATTAATGACATTCCTGACAGCTTTTGGCAGAGCGAGCGTGAAAAAAACCATCACGTTTTTATTATAATGGGATTTTTTTTTTTTTTTTTTTCTTTTCTTTCCTTTTGTCTGCATTTTTTTCTCTCCTGTTGGTTCACAGGCCAAGAAAAATCAGCAGAGAGCGCAGGAGAATGAAGTCAGCAGCAGCAGCAGCAGCAGCAGCAGCAGCAGCAGCTCCAGTCAAATGGTTGAAAAGCTGTTTCAAGCCGGACGTGCAGGACGTCTCTCCACACAATAAAGGGCCGTGCACGTCAATACTGCACCGCTGCTTTTGTGCGTGGATGAAAAAAGCGGTGCACAAAGACGCGTGGCTTTCATCTGCTCTTTATTTAAAGGACGCAGGGTTTCCTCCCTGCACGCACACACACACGCCAGCCTCTAATTAGGAGCCGCTGCGACTGCATGTGATAAGTTATTATACTGTTATTATTACACAAACGCTCATTATAATGTATATAATCATACATGTGTATATATATATAATGACATATTGTCTCCAGTTTATCCTGCAGGCTGAAGCGCAACTCCTCTTCTCTGAAGAGGATCCTCCTCGCTGCCGTGCGCCGCCTCTAATTGGCCTTTTCCCTCTCTTTTTCCCGAGATATTTCGGGACGCGGTCGGAACCTCCGCGTCGGATGCGACGGCTCTCTTGCCACCACGGTCCAGCGAGCTGCGGCTCCCTGCGGATTATCTGCCGTCTGGGTCTGGAGGGGAATCCCCGGAGGACCGCAACAACAAGCGAACAAAGAACAACAACAAGTGCGTCACACCCACTCCAAGAAAATATGGTTATTAGATTAGATCCAGTCAGTCACACTGGGATGATTCTTAACCAGCAAAGTTTCCAGTTTCCAGTCAGCTCAGCAGGCCAATCACGTCCCGTCGCTGGGGACCGGTGGAGCCAGCTGGTTCCAGCCCAGGGCCCCCTACTGGTCGGAGGGGTGTCGCCGCCCCAGCGGTGACTAAAGTGAGTCCAGCGCCTGTCGGCCGCTGAGAAAAGAGCCTCTGGCGCCTCGGGGCTCTTGGCTCCTGGTCTTTTGAAGGAGAACATGTCGTCCATCTCTGATCAAAGTGACCACGCTGCCGCCTCCAAGGCTTGTTTACAAGCCGCAGCAGCAGCAGCAGCAGCAGCAGCAGCAGCAGCAGCAGCAGCAGCAGCAGCAGCAGCAGGTTTTCCTGGTCGTACACTTTTAGCCCAGCAACTCTCAGCTGGACAGTTTCAGATCGGAGCTTCTAAAAGTGGATCCATATCAGAGTCAGATGATGGATGTTCAAACGTTACCTGGAATCATTCCAGTGTTTCATCTGAGAGGAGCATTGATTACAGTGCAGGAGAAGCAGGGCGACACGGTGGTGCAGTGGCTTGCACAGGGAGAAGGTTGTGGGTTTGATTCCCTACTTTCTGTGTGGAGTTTGCATGTTCTCGCTGTGGGTTCTCCAGGTTCTCCAGGTTCCTCCCACAGTCCAAGAACTCTCTAGTCTAGTCTAGTCTCTAGGTGTGTGTGTGTGTGTGTGTGTGTGTGTGTGTGTGTGTGTTGTTATTCTATGCAGCCGACCTGTCCAGGGTGCAGTTTTGCCTTCTCAGCTGGCGACAGCTGGGATTGGCTGCAGCAAACCAGGAAGTTGGTGTAGAAGATGGACGGTTGGGTGAATGAATGAATGTATAGGAGAGCAAAGAAAGAGCAAAGAAAGGATAGAAAAAGAGATAGAGATCAAGATCAACTTTCTGGAAAGACGTGGTTCTGGAAAGTTCTTATTGTTCTCCACCAAGACAAGTTGGTGAGAAGTCGATGAGATCTGAGACCAAAAAAAAACAAAAAAACGAGGGAGGATTTTTTTCAACTGGATGAGAGAACAGAGAAAGGCCCTGCTGTGTTGTGTTGTGTTGTGTTGCGTTGTGTTGCGTTGCCTTGTGTTTTCCCTCTATGCTTCTTATAAAGAGACGAGCTTCTCTGATAGCCGGAGTCAAAGTGACAGTGACTCCTTCGTGAGCCCCGCCCTGGTTTGTGTTAGCCCGGCGGTGACAGCGGTGCCCATTGTTGGCCGATTGGTGGGGGGGCGGCCCCCGCGCTGTGCGTCCCTCAGTAGGAGGCTAAGGTGTCGGCGCCCTCTGTGGGAACGGCGGCAGGAGGCGGGACACCGGTGGCTCCTCGTCGTTGTCGCGGTGGCGGCGGTGGCGCTGCTGCCGCGCCGCCACCGCGCATCAAGCGGATCGTGTTGCCGCCGCCGCTGTCAACGCGCAGCGCATGCTGCATTGTGCGGCACAATGAGTGTACGGTGGCGGCGCACATGCATTTACACAATCGTATCAGCGCACAAAGGCGCACAAAACAAATTACCGCCGCATAAAGACGCGTTTTTGTTTTTTTTTTCCTTTTCATGCTTCAGAAAGCTGAGATCAAACCAGGAGGAAGATGCCACCGGGAGCTATCACCTTACTAACACACACACACACACACACACACACACACATTGTTGGCTGTCTGTGTAGCCGAACAATGTTCTTCAATAATCTGCTGGGATGTGATTTTATCAGCCGCTCGTCCTGCAATATCCAGCGCCTCCATCAGGGGCTCATTTATTTCCCGGCATGTTGCCTTCAGTGTGCGTCGTGTCGCAGCGGTCGTCCATTCCGCGCATTCCTTCCTGACAAAACGCACAAACAGGACCCCACAGACTGCAGAGAGAGAAAAAAAAAAAAACCCGAGTGTGAGCGAGCGAGCGCACAACAAGACAACATTCCAGCGGGCAAGTTTTAACACACGGAGGAGCGAGCAGGGAAAAAAGAGAAAAGCCGCCGCTAATGCTTGCTACTGTAAGCGGCGCCACGTGGATGGGGAAAGGTTCGTGGAGAGGCGGGGTTGACCTTTGACCTCCAGGTTGACTTCCTGTCGCTGCCGTGCGATCGCCTGTAAGCCACACACACACACACACACACACACACACCTGCAGTCACTGCTGGGCCACTTTGTTCCAGCAAGTTTCAGATTTGACCTTTGACCTCATCCTGATCTGACCCGTCGGTGCTTTTCCAAGCTTTTGTGATTTTTCCTGAGGTGACTAAACTGCAGGAATTTTTGGGGATCCAGGAGAAATTGATGAATGTGCGACTGCTGCTGCTGCTGCTCTTCCCCCCTGAGACCAGCGAGCAGCAGCGGCGTGAACTGACTTGTTTTCTGGAGGGGGAGGGGTGGGTGTGTGTGTGGGGGGGGGGCAGGTTCACCACAGTGTGGCTGTTGTTCCAGCGTTCAAGGATTACAATTAAGCAGCCACTCCTGTTGGGGGCTTAATGACGGAGCAGCAGCAGCAGCAGCAGCAGGGACACTTCCTGCTGCTGCCACCACCACCGCCGGCTCGGCCGCTCTAATTGGTTCTGGCACAGCGACCCAGGCCGCTGATCTCACAGCCAGCTGAGAGAAATCACCACTCAACTGTGAATGAAAAAATGTTGATTAGCTGCAGGAAACTCACACTGAGCGAGTCAGCTGATGATGAAGATGATGATGATGATGATGGTCGTGACAATGGTGGTGATGATGGTGATGATGATGGTGATAATGATGATGGTGGTGATGGTGATGATGGTGGTGATGGTGATGATGATGATGATGGTGATGGTGATGGTGATGGTGATGATGGTGGTGATGGTGATGATGGTGATGATGATGTGATGATGATGATGATGGTGATGATGATGATGATGATGGTGATGGCGATGATGATGATGATGGTCGTGACGATGGTGGTGATGGTGATGATGATGATGGTGATGATGGTGATGATGGTGATGATGATGATGGTGATGATGTGATGATGATGATGGTGATGATGATGGTGATGATGATGATGATGGTGGTGATGATGATGATGATGATGATGATGATGGTGATGATGATGATGATGATGATGTGATGATGGTGATGATGATGGTGATAATGATGATGGTGATGATGATGATGATGATGGTGATGATGATGGTGATGATGATGATGATGATGATGGTGATGATGTGATGATGGTGATGATGATGGTGATAATGATGATGGTGATGATGATGATGATGATGGTGATGATGATGATGATGTGATGATGGTGATGATGATGGTGATAATGATGATGGTGATGATGATGATGATGATGGTGATGATGATGATGATGATGATGATGATGATGATGGTGATGATGGTGATGGTGATGATGGTGGTGATGATGATGGTGATGATGTGATGATGGTGATGATGATGGTGATAATGATGATGGTGATGATGATGATGATGATGGTGATGATGATGGTGATGATGATGGTGATGATGATGATGGTGATGGTGATGATGATGGTGGTGATGATGATGAAGTGTTTTTTCTCTTGCCTTAGGAGATCTAAATGTTTTCATTGTGACTCAGTGATGAAAATCTAGCTGTTGCTGTAGTTGTTGTCGTAGTTGTTGTTTGTGTAATTATATATTTTTTTAATCCTGAGAGAAAATTGTAGAATCGCTCTCTTTCTCGCCCTCTTTCTTTTTCTTCTTCTTTTTTAATTTAGTAGGAGGATCCTGTCAACACATGTCCCAGTGGAATGGGGTGAGTGTGTGTGTGTGTGTGTGTGGGTGTGGAGGGGGGGTGAACGGGAGGTCCGGGTGGGGGATTTGGGTAAACCATCTGTTGACCAAAGCTTTTGGGAAAGAGCACTAATATGGATTTAGGATATTATTCTCTCTGCAGGTGGGATGGTCCAAAAACCCCAGTGGAGGTCCTCCCTGACTGGAGGGGGAGGGGCAGGGGGAGGGGCGCAGCCACAGGGGCAGCAAGAGAAAAAAAAAGATGACAACAATGAAAAAATTATTACAAACAGAAATAGCAGGACATAGGAAACAGAGGGACTTTCTGGAGCTTTTTTTTTGTTCATCTCTGATCTGCAAAAGTTGTTTGCAACCAGCAGAATCAAGTTGGAGCTTCAACAACAACAACAACAGGGTGCAGTGTTGTAGTGCTGGAGGTTGGTCCTGGTCTCCAGACCACTGTTCTCAGGGTCAGACCATCAGGTTGTCGAGGGGTTTTCTCTGTTGTTGTTCCTGTCGTTGTTGTTGTTGCTGCTGCTGTGTTTTAATGAAATTGTAATCTGCTTAAATTCCCCCCAGACGGGAGTAGAATGACTTCCAGGTTGGGAAAAAAAGAAAACCATTTGAAAAAAAAACATCACTTCAATCATCTGCTGCCAAAACAAACCCGTGAAGGTATTTTGCTGAAGACTGCTGGTCCCAGGACGGACAGACGGAGGGACGGAGGGAAGATCTGGAGAGAGGATCTGAGTGCAGGAGACAGATGCTGAACCATCATGACCATTAGAAAGTGTCAAAAGACAACAACAACACAGCAGCAGCAGCAGCAGCAGCAGCAGCAGCAGCAGCTGAGAGCTGAGAGCTGAGGCTGCTGGGATGCTGCTCCTTCTTGGCTCCCACTCACTAAATTACAGCGTCCATATAATCTGCCTCTGATGCCCCCCCACTCCACCCCGCCCACCTCCTGGCCCCTCCCACCGGCCCCTCCCACCACCACCAAAATCTCTCCAATCTGACATCTCAGCACCACTGATTCCAGGAAACATCTTGGTGGTGGTGAGGGGTCACACAACTCTAACTGTGTGTGTGTGTGTGTGTGTGTGTGTGTGTGTGGCGTCCAGGCTGCTGCGACGCTAGCCTGCAAGACGAGCTGGGATTTATTTTTTCATTCATAGTTTCGATGCCTCGAGTGAATGAGTGACTCTACAACGTCAATAGTCACGAAAATGAAAGCATGAACCATGAAACCAGAGGTTTGTGGCCAAAGTTGTGACTGGTAGTGTGTGGGAACATTGTGTTGATGCAGCTAAACTAGACAAACAAAAAAAAACCTCCTGATCCTCCTGGTGTGAGAGGTCAGATGAACTCAGGATTTATATCTTCTTCCTCTTCCTCTTCTTCATCTTGCAGGATCTGAGAAGGTCATGAGACCTGCGTGATGTTCTGCAGCCTGTCTGTGTGGAAATGTGAAAAAAAATCGTAGTAATAAATCACATTGTGATGCGATGTGGGTTAATCCTTCCATCACCAAGTCACTAAACGTCCATCTCAGTCAGCTTCTTGCTGTGTGTGTGTGTGTGTGTGTGTGTGTGTGTGTGTGTGTGTGTTTGGGATTAATTTGTGGCCAATAAAGATGCCTGCAGGCCTGATTAGTGGCCTGTGTGCCTCTCTGATCCCCTGCGTGAGGAGACGTGAGCGCGGCCACTGGGGGGCCTCGCCCACTTCTGGGCCCTGATTAGTTTGGCGGATGTCCGTCCCGATGCTGTCGGGAATATCCTGCTGCTTTCCGCTAAACTTCACATCTCCGCTCACCGTCTTCCCGCCCGGAGGAAGGAAGGGAGGAGGGCAGGAAGCAACAAAACGAGAACCCCGTGAGCGAGCGGATCTTAGAGGAGGAGGTCTGAAACGCCGAAGCGTCTTGTTTTGTCAGGGTTTTATAACAGCACGCTCTGATTGGCCGGTGCTGGACGCAGCAGCAGCAGCAGCAGCAGCGGCGGCGGCGGCAGCAGCAGCAGCAGCAGCAGCGGCGGCGGTGTGGGCCAGCCCTGCCGAGCCTGCAGCTCCCAGTGCAAGCAGACGAGGAAAACGAAGCTCTCCAACTGTAATTCACAATAATAGGTCGACTTCCTCCAGGAACCACCGTTCCCTTTTTGATGACTTAATTGTTTGCAGACGTGTGGCTGAGCTAATTGGAATGCGGTTGGATTTTCTTCTCTTCTCTCTCTCTCTCTCTCTCCCTCTCTCTCCCGAGGGATTAATGAGGAGCACATTGGGGAAGAAGAGAAGACGAAAAAACCACGAGACAGATTTTTGAACGGCTTGTCTGTCACTCTGGCTGAGAAGAAACTCTGTTATTTAGTTGGATCGGCCCTTTAATTGGTGGCTGACTGGAGCGTCTCGTTTCCTCATCAGTGAGCCGATGCCTCTGCCAGAAGAAAGAAGAAGAAGAAGAAGAAGAAGAAAGAAGAAAAAAAAAACATAGAATCACTCAAATAAAAATATAGACACACACACACACACACACACACAGTGTTGGAAGACATTCAACATTCAATGTGATTTGCACTGGCTGACTTTTTACCTGCTGTGTTCCAGAAATATATTTTTCTGTTGCGTCTATTTCCCCTCTGGCTGGTTTTGGCCTCGAGAAGACGTTTTGCCTGATTGTCACTCTGGGCCAAAACACACAACCGTCTGTGTCTGGGGTTGTGTGCCTTTGCATTGTGGGACGTCGTCATGACGACGTCGACGACAAGGTGGAAAGAAAAGAGTTACGGGTCAACCTGGCGGTGGAAAACCTGCTCGGCCTTTTCGAGCCGGTCAACATCTTTCCCAGATGTTGCCGCGAGGACGTGAAGGAAGGAGGGAACCTCTGAACACAGCAGAGAGAGAGAGAGAGAGAGAGAGAGAGAGAGAGAGAGAGAGAGAGAGAGAGAGAGAGAGAGGAACGCCTCACCTGTTGCTTCCAGCTGTTGGGCTTCTTCTTCTTCTACTCCTAAAGTACATCTCTATCGAGCTAGCTATGTAGCTAGCTAGCTATCTTTTAGCATCTGTGTATGTATGAGTGTGTATATGTATTTTCTTGTTAAATAAACCAGCTTGTTTTTTCTTTCTTGTATCCCAGAGAAAAGATGTTATAAAATTGTGGTCTTCTTCTTCTTCTTCTTCTTCTTCTTCTTCTTCTTGGAGAAGTCACCTTCTCACCTATAAAAACAAAAGCCTCTTCAAACTGCCGTTGTTTCAAGACGACAGCGAGACGTCTGCAGAGGCACTTTGGACGGCGGGGAATTAAAATGCAGGAAGGGCGAAGTGAAAGACAAGAGAAAGCTTCCGGCCTGCAGCTCTCTCTGAAGGTCCAAGGCTGTGCTTGGAGGAACTCCTGCAGCTGCTGCAACGTTCAGTTGGTTTGCTTTTTGTTGTTTGTTGTTTATTTCCTGAAGTATTTCTGTATTTCTTTCTGGATGTTTTGCCTCGTCACAGGGCCGCTGCTCGTCACATGACCTGTGAGTCATGTGTTTGTCCACGAGGATCCACCACGAGCTGCGGGGAACCTTCTCCTGCACCCTGTCGGGACCTGCCAGCACACGCCAGCACTGAGAGGTCCTGGTTACACCCATGCTGCTCTCTCTCTCTCTCTCTCTCTCTCTCTCTCTCTCTCTCTCTCTCTCTCTCTCTCTCTCTCTCTCTCTCTCTCTCTCTCTCTCTCTCTCTCTCTCTCTCCCTCTCTCTCTCTCTCTCTCTCTCTCGTTTGCCCTGCAGGAAGTAAACAACCAAAATCTACAGCAGGTAAAGTAATAAGAAACAAAACATTCAACTTCGACTTCTGTCATACAATTATAATCAAACGTGTTGCGGTGGCGGCTAAGAGAAACAGTAAACGTTGCTTCTTGACGACAGACGACCGCAACTTTCCAAAAATAGGCTGTGACTGAGTCCTGAATCCGCCCGGCAACGTGAGCATCTAATAACACCTGAGCTAATTAGCACGTGTGTGTGTTTGTACCTACAGCAATACAGAGCAGATACATTTCAACTGACACAATGGACCTTTTTTTATTGATATTTTTTTTGTCTTTCTGCTTCCACGACGCTCCACTGAGTCGTCGAGGAAGTTGCGGTCAACGTTCATCACTCGTCAGCGTGGCTGGGTGTCGACGCAGCAGGGAGGCCGAGGAAGCTCCTCACACTCCAGGATGCTTCTCCACTCGCATGCTCCTACACCACCAGTCTAAAGTTTGGACACAACTTCTCATGCAATTTTTTTTTTTTTTTTTTATCTTTTCAAATATATGAGCAAGATATATGTAATCATGCAGCAAAGAAAAACAGGTTCAATAACTCTGAATATGCTTTTTATGAAGAGTGGCTATTTTGAAGAATTTCAAAATAAAAGGTCTTTGAGTTATTTGGCACTCTTATTGTTTCCTTCATAATTCCATGTGTGTTCATACCTAGTTGTGATGCCTTCAGTGAGAAACTGCAATGTCAATAGTCATTCAATTCACAGGGTGAGTCCAAACTGTTGACTGCTAGTGTGTGTGTGTGTGTGTGTGTGTGTGTGTGTGTGTGTGTGTGTGTGTGTGTGTGTGTGTGTGTGTGTGTGCAGTATCCTGGAAAGCACCTTTATAACATGCTTGAAAAGTTGTGTAGAGAGTCAGATGTCCCCACTTCCTGCCAGTGGGGCCAGTTGAGCTGTATTAGTATCTGATCATATATTCCCAGGATGTTCCCAGGATGTTCCAGGATTCCGAGCAGACTGCAGCAGAGAGCTGCAGCCTCCACGGTGAAGTGGCCCAGCAGCAGCAGCAGCAGCAGCAGCAGCAGCAGCAGCAGCAGCAGCAGCAGCCTCCTGCTTTTTAATCACGGCTGAGTCCTTCTGCCAGGCACCAGGTCACCTTCCTGGATCTGGATCTCCTTGGATCTTCTTGGATTGGATTGGAGAAAACCGTGAAGCCGTGTAGGAATTTCCAGTCGAAGCAGCAGCCCTTCGGCCTCTTTGTTTTTTTCCTCACGATATTCCAAATGAGTCACGCAACAGTTTTTTTTTTTTTTTTTTCCCATCAGGATGGCTGTTTCTTTTGTGTGTTATAAAAAGAAAAGAAGGTGGAGTGCAAACATGTGTGACCCCAGGAATGTGTGTGTGCATGTGCATGTGCATGTGCATGTGCATGTGTGTGTGTGTGTGTGTGTGTGTGCCTGCAGCTTTTCGGTTGAACATATTCGGGTGGAGACAAGAATAAAAAAAAAAGAAAAAAAGAAAACGGTGATGTGTGCTGAACATCGCTCCGCCCGCAGGCCGTTCCGGTCACTTCGGGCTAAATTGCTATTTTTCCGAGCAGGTTTGTGGCCTGTGGTGTGTTTTGAACCACACCTCGGACTTCCCAGCTGTGTTTGTGCTGCCTGGAGTCACGTCCCAGTCGGCGGCACACAACACCAGCGTCGGGCTTCTTCTCCAGGTTCCAACGCAATCTTTGTATTTTCTCTGCAGTGGCCTTGAGCGCAGCGCTGTCACAACACGGAGGATTGAGTTTCCTCCCGTCGTCTGGCAGGAACCCCGGAGCCTCCGCCGGACGTCTGGGTCCATCCGTCGGCCGCTCCAATCAAGCACGCAGGCCTCAGTCAGTGACCGCTGAGCCAAGCGGCGAAAGGCGGAGCGCTCGGTGGAGGTTTTGTGAATAAACAGCGAGAAATTTCCTGGGAAACCTTCAAAGAACAACAGGAACCGGAGCCTCCTGTCACACAGCTCCAGTTTCCTCCCGCAAACTTCAACATCCTTCATTGTTTTGGAAAGTCCGTCAGAAGGTCGACATGAAGATTCAGCAGCACCTGTTTACCTGCAGGGGTGATAAATACAGCAACCTGATCGTCGACTGTCTCGTCTTCGTCTTCCTCGGCCTGCTTTTGTTTGAACTTCCCTTTGAGAGTCCAGGACGCTGCTTTGGTTGCGTTATATTTCACTGCCAGTGCAATGACAACAACAACCACTCAGAGAAGAAGTTGCTCAGTGTTCCACAACGTTTCCAACCCTGCTCCCATTGCAGGGTCCATGATTAATACATCCAAGCAGTCCACAACTCTTTGTTAGGGGTTTTGATGTTTCTCTGATCAGTTTTCCTGATAATATAAATCTGTATATTTATATAGATATATATATATACGTATGTGTGTGTTTTTTCTTCTCTACTCGACCGTCTCTTGTAGTTTGGTGACTTTACAGCCGTTTGTGTCAACAGAAACTAAAACAACTTTGGCCTTTGTGTTACAGCTGAGGAGGCTGATCCTGAAGCCGCCGGCTCAACTCGAAGCCTCTTGAGCGCCCCCTACCTGGTCCACTGGGAGCTGCCTACAATGGTGCCTCGTTCAGCTCGTCTCCCCTCACCAACACCAATAAAGTTCTTTTACATTTCCTGGTCCGGCAGCCAGTTAAAACTCCCCCCCAGCAGCTTCTCTTGCTCCGCCCCCCTGCTGTAGCTCGGAGGCTAGCCGCTAACCCTGACGCGGATGACTTCAGCTTCCAATCTGGGAGCTGCGCCTGTTTTTGAAAAAGACGGAAGAACAAAAAGAACAGGATGGAAACTTGTTTTTACGATGTTGGAGCCAAGACTGAACTTCCTCCTCCTCCTCCTCTTCCTCCTCCACCCTGCTCCTCCCATCTCACCGTCACACAGCAGCTTCTCTCTTTCCGTTCTGTTTCTCATCACCCCTCATGACCAACATCATGAGAATCCTCGCCTTCGTGACGGGGTTTCCTGGCTGCCAGCTCTGCCATCCGGACAGTTGCAGTCCCCCGGAGCAAGAACACACACACACAGAAACAGACACACACTCACGCTTTAGTGCATTCTCACAGCAGGAGATTTTTCCATGAACTCTGGGAAAAGTGTCTGGATCTCAGCCTGTCTGCAGCCTCTCGCCTCCGACTGACTCACTCAGACCCTCCGAATCGTTTCCATTCTGAGTGTTTTTCAAAGTGAGTCAGAAACGGCGGTAGGCGGCGGTGGTTTGGTCGTCGTCGTTTGTGCGCTGCACCTGGAAGTCGGAGATTTAGCAGTTTTTCATTCGGGCTGTCGGGAGCCGGAGCGGTCCGGCCCTTCCAGGGAAGAAAGAGACTCTCTGCCGGAACTCTCCAACGACTCGGCGACTCCTTTAATGAGCCTAATGATCCGTGTAACATCAGTCAAAATGTCGCCGCTGGAAGGAGGCCTCTGGCTCCGCCTCCTTTGGTCGGAGCGCCGCTGCGAGGTGTGGGTGTTAACCGCCCAAGACATTCCCCACCGGGCTGGAAACCTACCATTAGCCTCGCCGTCAAGATAATACAACTTCCTCTTTTCCACATGTTACAGCCTGACGGCCAATTGGAGCCGTAAAAAAAGGGGGGAAGAGAAAAGAAAGAGGAGCGGGAGTCCAGAAGGTTCCCATCGCCGGCAGTTGGCACCTGGCAGACTGTTGTTAATGTTAATGAGGCGTGACGGCGGCGGCGGCTCGGCTGTCAAGGTCAAGGCTAGCGCTGCACGCTAGCGCAGCGTGCTAGCTTAGCACGCTAGCGCAGCCTAGCGCCTCGTCGGGTTTCCCTCCGACGTTCCTGAAGATCTCTGGAACTCTGGAGTTACTGCAGACGTCATGGTGGGATCGCCTGCCAGTTCCTTCTTTTGCGTTAAAAGCAGATATTCTTTGCTGGCAGCATGGCTGCCGGCGCCCCCTGCTGGAAGTGAGTGTGTATGTCATAATAATATAATTATGATATAATATAATGTAAATATATATTTATAACTGTGTAATTGGGTTGATTTTTTAGCACATATCCGCATTTGAGGTACTGATGAATTTATGAAGTAAAACTTCTGATTGAAATAAAGTTTAGTATATACAGAGGAAAAAATACCACATTCCTGTTTTATCTGTTGTCTGATTTGGTTTCCCAGGAGTTGGTTTGTATATGCAGTAGTTCTTCTTTGTTTGTTTTCAGTTTCTGACTGTGCTCACCTTGGTGACTGTGTTCTATGTACAGGTTTAACACCAGCAAGGCAATAAAAAAAGAGTGAGCACCGACAGACAGCTTTGAAAAGCAGCAGCCTGGGAGGATCCACGGAGCAGAGGCGTTCCGCTGCAGCTCTCACCTGGACCTGCCTCGTCATGTGAGGACACACCCTGATACATACTGTACCGTCCATACACAGCACAGCAGGTAAACACAGGGTGGGAGGGGTGGAGGAGGGGTGGAGGAGGTGAAGAGTGGACCCTATCAGTCTCATCTCCAGATCCTGCAGCAGGCCAGGTCACATATTTGACCTTTGACCCAGTCGCACTGCCACCACCACCAAGCGTGTGTGTGTGTGTGTGTGTGTGTGTGTGTGTCCAGTGTAAGCAGCTGGGTCGCTGCAGCCCCAGTAGCTCCGTCTCTTCTTCCGCTCTTCCCGTTTACAGCTGTGAGGAGAGAAGAGAGGAGGAAGAGCCAGCGGAGGAGGTTCAGCTCCTCTTCCTCCTCTTCCTCCTCTTCCTCCTCACCCTCCTCACCCTCCTCTCCTCTCCAGGCCACCGTCACTGTTTGCACAGCGGAACAAGCTGTGCGTGTCTCTGCTGGGTTTGCCAGAGGTCAGAGAGAGAGAGATTCTCCAGGCTGATACTATCTCTCCGTCACTCTCCCTCCCTCTCTCTCTCTCTCTCCATCTCAATCTCTCTCTCTCACTCCAATGCCCCCTTGAGCAAGGCACCTTCATTTGTACGGGGGGTTACGCAAGCAGGCTGTCAAACGTCAAAATGAACATTTTTCTGGAAAAGAAATGTTTTTCCAAAGCCATCAAAGCCCAGGAGGTCTTCAAGCTTGACTGGACCTCCTGGAGCCACTCAGCCTCTCTCTATCATCCATCCATCCATCCATCCATCCATCCATCCATCCATCCATCCATCCATCCATCCATCCATCCATCCATCCATCCATCCATCCATCCATCCAGCCATCCATCCATCCATCCATCCATCCATCCATCCATCCATCCATCCATCCATCCATCCATCCATCCAGCCATCCATCCATCCATCCAGCCATCCAGCCATCCATCCAGCCATCCATCCATCCATCCATCCATCCATCCATCCATCCATCCATCCATCCATCCAGTAAAACAGTAATCAGCCAATCCATCCAGTTTCCATCCAGCCATCCAGCTTATTCAAATCCATCCATCCAGTATGAGATTTCCAAATCCAATATAACAGTAATGCAGAAACAAGTCATGACATATGAGGTTGAGATTTTAAAATGACAATATAACTGAAATGCAGAAACAAGTCATGACATATGAGGCTCTTCTCAACCTCCGGAGACTCCAGAGACTGCGGAGGTTTGCTTGTGCTTTTGGGAAGTGCAGCAGGTGGAGCAGCGGCCTGCGATGGGGTGAAGAGGGAGAGAGAAGAGGAGAAAACCAGAGTAGCTCCTCCTGCTGGCGGCTCCACAGGTTCATCCTGCAGCTCCTGATCGGCAGCCTCCTCCGCTGCCAGTTGCATCCTGGGAAATGAAAGCAGACATTCTATGGAGCTTCTGTCTCCAGACTCTGGCCTTCCGTGAGACAATCCGACGAGCCGATAACAGTCAACCTCGTGCTGCCGAGGCCCCGGGAATACCAGAGGCGGCCTTGTGTTTGCATGCCGCACTCCGTGTGTGTGTGTGTGTGTGTGTGTGTGTTTTTCCAAAAGCAACACAGGTTTTTACGACGTGATGCTTGACAAATAAAATCCCCCTGGTATGCCTGGGCCAAAGCTTTCATTTCCAGCATTATGTCATTTCTATTGAGAGTCTAAATATTTAAGAGAGGACCGAGTCTGGAGAGGAGCGAGGCCTGTGGCGTAAGATCAACATCGTGTCTCCGATCACATGCAAGGAGGAGGCGGCGCTCCATCAGCTGAGCGGCGGAGCGAAGTGGAAGGTCAACTCCAGCGTTTCTCTTGTCTCCGTGGCGGACGTGGCGTTTGGTTGTGATTGGTGGTTGATTGGAGTTGAAGCAGCGGCTTCAGCTCCTACTGAGGACTTTCCCCTCCATTCTCAAAGTATGACGACGAAACAATGTGGCCTAATCCTAAAGGCTCTTACTTTCTAATCCTCGTTACGGGCCGTGGCAATCAAAAATGTTTTTCCTAATTAAAATGCTTTGAAGTGGTCGGAGCCAGAAGTGCACCAGAACCAGTCGACTCTCCGTGCAGCTCATCTGCCACCGTTTGCAATCTTTGGCAATCGTCGCTTCAACCATCCGTCCGTCCATCCGTCAACCCCTGGTGGCCAACCGAGGGATCTACACGACGTTGAGGACCAACGCTGGTCTTTGAAGATGCGGATTATTTTTTTATTTTATTTTTAGCTACATTTCTCCAAGCACGCTCACCCAGATAACTTCGCCCTCGGCCAAGAAAATCCTCTGAACGTAACAAAGGCAATAAAATATCTAATTGCTTGCAGATAGGAGCCTCGGCGAGGTCACGCGTCGCACTGAGGCCGAGCGCCGCTCCGTGCCGACCGCTGCGCCGACTCAAGAGTCGCTGTGTCACTATTAATGTAAGAAGGAGCCATCAAGCAGACTGGAGGACCGACTCGCCTCCCGCCAGGCCGAGCTGCGTGTCAACACGGTTCTGCCCCGCTGCACATTCCAGCTTTAAGTCCCGGCAACAGTCAAAGGAACCGGCCAATTACAGCGCAGCTGCCTGCGTCACCAGCTTTTTCTTCTTCTGTCTGTTTACTTCCCAAAATGTGGCGAAGTCTCGGGTGGGTCTTTGAAGTCCTTTCCTTTTGTCAGAAGATTCCTGCATTTTTTTCTTTCTTCTGGTTTTGTTGAGTTTTTTTTTTTTGTTTTTTTTCCTTTGAGAAACTTGAAAACTCAACCGAGAGCTCAACCAGTCGCAGTTCCCAAGCCAGGCTGCTCCTGTGAGACGCGATGGCAATGGAATTTTATGAGTATGAGTGGTGTGGCCGATAGTATTATAACTATTGTTATTATTATTATTATTATTATTATTATTATTATTATTATTATTATCATTGTTGCTGTTGTTGTTGTTATAGTCAACCTGTTTTCTCTCTTCAGTCAAACCAACAAACTCGCAGTGCCGTTTCTCACCTCTAGGGTTCCATCCCGACTCGTCCGGCCGTCCCTCCCTCGCTGTTCCCGACCCGCCGACCGACCGACCGAGCAACCAGCCGCGTCGCCGCCGAGGCTGCGGCCGTCTTCAACTGCGACTCGGCCGCATCTTATTGCTTCCAGTTGGTCGCCGGCTGCCACTTTGATCTGCAGCGGCACAGCACCCCACCAGAAACCGCAGTGCCGGGCCTGGCAGCGGCGGTTTCAGCGGCAGAAATAAATAAACCGGGGCAGCACAAACTAATACACACACGGCAACTGCACATGTGCGCGCCACATTAAACGCATCGCACGGTTTGTAACGAGCCGCATCGGAGCATCTGCTGTTTGTTAGCCGCCCGTCGTCGTCTGTCGTCTGTCGTCTGTCGGGTCACATGACTGGAAGCCTCCGTCGACTTCCAAGAGCTTCCAAAAGGAAAACGTTAGGAGGAATTAGAAGACAAAAGTGGCCGAAATCCAACTGTTGACGTCACAAAAGAAAAACGCCCAAGAGACGAGATCATCCTCACAAGAGCCAGCGGTGACCTTGATTCAGGAAAGTAGCTGCTGACTGTCCTGAAAGTCCTGATTGGTCCTGTGCGTCTATATGTAATGGACCAGTAAATATAGAGCAAAACACGAAGTCACTACTGAGAGAGAAGACAGAAGAACTGTTTTGGTTTTTAACCTGTATGACTTTATGGTCCATGTAGGAGCCGACAACAAGTGAGCAGTCCAAGGTCCCGCCTGAAGAACCAGAACCACAGCAGGTAAGATAAGTTGGAAAAAGAAGCAGAGTGACTTTTATAGGAAGAAAGTGGCTAGAGGGCGCTCTAAAGTGGCTAAATAAAGCAACAAAGTGGCTGAGTTGGCAACACTGACCTTTATTTCTCGTGTTCTCAGACCAAACCTCTTCCGAGTGGCACTGACCAAACCACAAGCAAACCTTCACTCTCAGCGGCTGTGTTCACCTCACTACCTCAGGGCTTATATAACCCCGCCAGCGGCTCCGGGTTCGGCCACCAGCTCTCCCTGCCTGTCACAACAGGCCCGCTCACATCAAAAGGCAGGACATTTGTAAACAGCTGTATCATAAAACATGCAACGCGACGCTTGGGAGAAACAGAAAAAAAAGGAAAGAAAAAAGCCCCAAACGAGTGAAATCTTGGAGCAAAAAACCAAAAGCGGCGGCGACTCGGCCGTAAATCCTGAAGCGGGTCTCCAGATCTCCAGCTCCTGACCTGGAGCTGCTGCAGGAACCAGGAACTGCCCCAAAGCCCCCCCGCTGCTCCCCACAGTGGAGCCGCTGGAACCTCATAAAAGCTTTTGTTGTGTGGAGGAAGTCCAGCCAGGCTAGCTCAGGCTAACTAGCAGCCAGAGCCGAAAGTCAATACGATTATCCTTCAGCCAACCAAAGGTGGCGCACTCGAGGTAGAAGTGAGAGACTTTGCAGCAACCGATCAAGTGAGGACGGTGGTTTTCCCCATTTCCTCCTTGGAAAAGCAATCTTGCTGATGGGAGCCGCGCTCAGAGACAGCTAGCTAGCGAGCTAGCAGGTGAGCTAGCGCTCTTCCGCAGGGTGTAAAGTAATACACACTTCTCGTCTAAATGCTACTGGTGATCCTGATCTTCATCATCATCATCATCATTATTATTATTATTATTATTATTACTACTGATTGTGTCAGCGTCGGCACTGCGTGAATGTTTTGGGCAGAGAGCCAAAATGTGAAAACAGTGTTTTCAGGGTAACTGTGTGTGAGAGTCACATCGGGACACGGCAGAATAATAATAACAATAGCAATAATAAAAAATGAGGATAAGATGATAATCTTACTGGGGGGCACAGTGTTATCCACCCTCCTTTGTGTGTTTGTCTCTGTAGAAGCCTGGAAATCTGTGTGTGTGTGAGTGTGTGTGTGTGTGCGTTCATATTGCAGTAATGTGATCGTAGCTACAAGCAAAAAAAAAAAAAAAAATTTAAAAAAGTGATATTCATTGCCAAGGTCCAGATCTACTCAGTCGAGGACAGCAGATGTTTTACAACCAGGAATGAACCAATCAGACGCTGAATCGTCCCCACAAGTCAAATTTCCTTTTGTTCCATCAGATTTTTGGCAATCCGCTGCATTAATCTCTGACTTTTTCCAACAATCATCGTGTTTTTTACTCTGAGGATGAGATCAGACGATGACGATTCTCACATTCTGACTGCGTTCGTCCCGTCCGCTCCTTTTCTTTGATGGTTTTTGTGTTGTTGTTGTTGTTGTTGTCGTTTATCGCGCTCTCCAGCGTCGTCTTGCAGCCTACAGCCAATCAGATTGTCTCTGCTGGAGGGCTCAATAAAGCGGTGAAGTGACACC
The DNA here is from genome assembly GCA_009823395.1 of Thamnaconus septentrionalis. Classification (NCBI taxonomy): domain Eukaryota; kingdom Metazoa; phylum Chordata; class Actinopteri; order Tetraodontiformes; family Monacanthidae; genus Thamnaconus; species Thamnaconus septentrionalis. The sequence goes on along the minus strand of CM020514.1, from coordinate 20,889,744 downwards.
GGAGCGCTAACTCTCAGTGGGGACGGCCGGCTTGAGGAGAGCCCGGCCCGTCCTGAGCGGCTTCACGTGGAACTCATTCAGCAGCAGAAAGCTCTGAAGTCCTCCCAGTTCTCCATCAACCTCCAACCTGTGACAATAAAGCACATTTTGTCTTTGCATGAGCTTAAAAAAAAAAAAAAAAAGCAGCCAGAGTTGTGAATGGCCAGTCGGTGGAGAGGAAGTGACACTGAATGACAGTTTGTCGCAAAATAAAAGCGACATTTCTACAATTTCAGCAAAAGTGCAACTGCGGTTTGCAGGCCTTTCCATCGAGTGGTGTGAAGCTCATCAGCCGGAATTATGTTTACCATCACTTGTTTATGTTTGCTTGCTGTCCAGAATGGTTGCTATATTTTTCTCGTGGATGACTTGTAAAAAAAAATATTGCACCTCCTCCTTCGTCCAATTATAACGCGCCATTTTCACTGGTCAGTCAGCTGGTCACGTGACCCCGTACGAGCCTATGCAAAAAAAAAAAAGTCTTCCCGGGACACTCTTGCAATATTCCTCTTTATGGATACGTGTGGAAACCCCCTGATGGGAGCCTGTTAATCTGGACGCTCCTGGTGTTCTTCATTCTAATCTGGATTTTCACTGCCGGTTATCCACCTGATGTGGGAACGCTGGGCTACGTTTATTTCCATGGAATTTTGAGATGCCACACACACACACACACACACACAGGACATGACTGAGGTGACCCCGCCCTCATAGGACCACCGCTGCCACCTGCTGCCTGCCCCCCCGCTGTGGTCTGCGACATACTGTCACACACCAATCAATGTGTGTGTGTGTGTGTGTGTGTGTGTGTGTGTGTGTGTGTGTGGCATTTCCGTGCAGATTTGGGACAATAAACAATTGCGGCTCTCAAAGTGGGATGCAGCCCCTCCCTCTGTTAGCCCCTCCCTCTGGTAGCCCCTCCTCCTCTCAGCCCCTCCCCCTCACAGCCGACAACAGGACTTATAATAACCTCACACAACCTGGATGCAAAGTGCAGCAACAACAACAACAAGATCCTGGCAGATGTGATCTCGTGCTGGAGATGATGGAGATGATGACGATGATCACTCGGACCTCTTTGTCCAGGTCACATGACCTCTCCAGCGCCAGGTCAGAGGCAGAGCAGGAAGTAAAAGGATTGCAGTGATCCAGTGAGTGAGTGAAGAGGAGACGGGAGGATCGGACTCAGAGGCTTATTTATATCGCAGCAACACTTCCTGCAGGATGATGTGTGAGCAGATGACCAATCACCCCCCACCACCCCCACCCCCCCACCCCCAGCAGCTGCCAGCAGAGTCAGCGGGTCAGTGGGGCCTCGGGCCCTCGCAGATAATCAGCTTTATCAGCATCGCCGCTAAAACCAATTTAAGAGCAGACTAGAGGGATCAGACGGGCCAGCTGTCCACACCAGCCACCACCGGGGGCAGCGGGCGGCTGGGCGGGCGGCCGGGCGACAACAACAAGCAGTCCCGCACTGAGTGAGCGAGCGAGTGGGCGAGCGAGCTGATGGGCCTCAAAACAGCCAGAATTGAAGGCAAAACTCTTTCTTCCTCAGCTTCTGCTCATCCGTCCAATAGGGAGCCACCCACCTGCCGGTCACATGACCCGGCGGTGTCTCCCTGATGGCCAGGGCGGGTCGGAGAAAGCGGGCTAACTCCATATTAGCTCTCACGCTTCCAGCCGCCGCGACGACCTTACGTCATGTTTCCTTTCTGTCTGGGATGAGTCATGAAGAGAGAGGGATGGAGAGGGCGGAGCCCGGGTGGGCTGGGGGGCGGGGCTGGGATTATGGCGGGAGAGGACGGGCCGAGAAGTGGAGCAGCTCTGTCTGAGAAGGCAGAAAGAGTTCCTGGACAGGATGATGAGCGGAGCCGGCAGGTGAAAGAGGCTCGGTCACCTGCCGGCTCTGGGTCGGGGTCACGCCCACAGGTCAGCTGACCTCCGGGGTCAAAGCGGCAAAAAACAACAACGTGAAGGAGGAGAAAATCTGAGCAGAAGAATTAAACAGTGTTCAATCAGCAGCAGGCAGGAGTGTGTGTGTGTGTGTGTGTGTGTGTGTGCAGGGCGCAGTATGACTGCGAGCTTGTTCACTTGCATGCTGGCCTTTGTTTAAGGCTGCGCTCACAAACCAGTGTGTGGCCCCTGCACGTGTGTGTGTGTGTGTGTGTGTGTGTGTGTGTGTGTGTGTGTGGCTCTGAACGGGCAGATTCTTCCCCGGCAGCAGTGCAGATTTCACTTAATCTGCAGTTAACGGCTGTTTAAACAAGCGCCATCAATGTGCAGCGGCGGCCGGCGCTGTGTTGAATGGGAGGCATTTTACTTGATGCGGGCCTCAGTTGACCCCCCCACACACACACACACACACACACACACATGCTATGTGTGTAAGAAGGCCACCATTATCAGCCTCACAATGACACAATTCACTTTGGCCCCTCCGCGTGTCGGCCGTCCCATTTGGTTCACATCAGGGCCCCGGCGCCGCTCAGCGAGATCTAATTGGCCGAGTTAATCAGCAGCTCAGGGACCTTCAGCTTCCGACCCCGGAGGAGAAAACCTGCTGCAAGTGCAGGATGAACCACAGAACAGCCTTTCTTGGAGGGTCCCTTTGGTTTTTGGGTGGGTCTTTTTGTTAAAGGTTGAGCTGTGAATGTCGGCAGGAATGTTTTTTTTATCGTCCTCCTGTTTCTAAACACGTAGAGAAGCAGCCAGCACGGCCTGACAGCCAGGGGAGAAACAAAGGGGAGTGGAGTGGAAACACACACGTGCACACACACACACACACACACACACACACACACACTGAGTGGGTGAGTGAGCGCTGTGCGTGCAGACTGCTTGACTGATGCATCAACACTCAGCGCCGCAGGGCAGCAGAGTGATTTAGTGCCTGCCTCCTTCCACCCTGTTGCTGCTGCTGCTGCTGCTGCTGCTGCTGCTGCTGCTGCTAATTGCTGCTCACCGCTTAATTAGGCGCCAATTAAACCAAAAAAAAAGTCATAAAAATAACCAATAAATCCTTCCAGACTTGAGCAAAGAAAAACGTCGACTCGTCTCACTGTTTCCTCTGCATCACCGTCTCGCTCTTCATCTCCGCCTGCTTTGTGACGGAACATCGTCAACAGAAGCAGGCCTGTTGCTAAAACACCTGCGGCTGGTGACGACGATGACGACGATGAAGATGATGGTGATAGTCCAGCACCACCTGGTCTGGACTGAAGGTCTGGAATGTTTCCCAGCTCAGGTAAGAATCCAACTCTCCACTGAGAAGTTCTGCACCACTGCAGCTCGCATGCTGTCTTCATTAGCAGCGTTTCCTCACGGGGGGGGTCATTAGTTCCCTCACTGGTTCTCCTCATTATGCTAATGACAAACCATCACTCATACATTCCGCACCTCCAGCAGCAGCAGCAGCAGCAGCAGCAGCAGCAGCAGCAGCAGCAGCAGCAGCAGCAGCAGCGGCGTGTTGATTTGGGGCTAAACAGGAGCTTGAACACCTGCTGCAGCTGCAGGGCCTCGAGCAGCTTCTGGTTGCCGCGTCGTGCGATTAATCAGGCTGCCAGTTGGGCGACGGTGCGAGGAAAACTGGACACAGTTCAACTCAAATCAAAGAGGTTCAGCCGTGATTGGCAGCAGCAGCAGCAGCAGCAGCAGCAGCAGCAGCAGGTGATGAGTCACCACCACCACCACCGTCGCAGCTTCACCTTTCAATTTTGAATTTTGAATTTTTTTTTACCATTGTACGTTGGTTTTTCCGCAGGTCATTTTGTTGAGCGAGAAGAAACATGGATGAGCCGTCAGACAGAGGGCGGAGTCAAACTCACCTGCTGCCGCTGCTCCATCGTCTCCTAAAATCCATCAATGCTCCTCTGAAGACCCAGGAACAGCGTTACAATCCGTCCAGTCCGGCCAGGTTCCAACATCCAGTCGGTGCAGCATCATCATCACCATCACCATCATCACCATCATCACCATCAGCAGCAGCAGCAGCAGCAGCAGCAGCAGCAGCAGCAGTGTCGGGAGGCAGTGGCGTCTGGTCTGGCTGAGCTCAGCTGCAGATCCTTCACCCGCCGCCGCCGCCGCCGCCGCCGCCGCCGCCGCTTCGCAGCTGGAACCAATGGGACGCAGGTTGGCTGCTGAGGGACCACAGATCCCAGTCTGGCCCAGTTTCCCACTCTGTCGCTCCCAAATCCCCTCTCAAGGTCTGTCTGGACCTCAGCGCCGTGCACGCCCGCAGGAGGAGACGCCATACGACGCTCGCACTCTCACTGCTGGCAAGTCGGGATTAAAGTCTGATGCGCCTGCAGCTCACGTCGCCGAGGGAGTCGATCCGTCTGGCTGGAAAAGCTTCATTTTCCAGCCGATCACACTTTTTATATGCATTTTAATGTTTTATATCCATATATATCTTGAACAAAGGAAAATTCCATCTGTTAGCTTTCTAAAGAACTTGTTGCTTGCAGCGTGACAGTCACACCTGCTGCTCCTGCTGCAGGAGCGACCGGAGGGGAGCCGCTGCTTAATGAGCTTTGGAGAGCAGACAGCAGCGGTTCCTCCGCCTTAGCGTGCACGGAACACAAGTTAATCCCCCCCCACCCCACCGTTCTGCAGACGCTCCGATGCACCGGATAATGCGACCTCGGGGCGTCGCAGGGAAACAGACACCCTGCAGCACTCCGGATATTTTGGAATTTCCGGAAACTCTTTTTTTCTTTCATTTCAACTCTCCTAATGGAAGTCCGTCTCTCCGACCGCTGACGCAGGTTTCCGCCTCTCATCCGTGGCTTTCACGGAGTCTTTTACGCAGCTGTGCAGAAGACGGGTGTGCGGAGGCAGGGATGAGCAAGAAAGTTCAGAATGTGAGCTGTCACACAGCGGCGACGGCTACCTGACGCCGGCATCAGTATTGGTGCATCCCTACGATAAAAAACACGAAAGCAAAGCCTCTGATCTGCACTCAGTAGTTTGTGATGCCCACATCAAATGAAGTCCAGAAACAAAGACCAAGGAAAATGAAAAGGAAACAGTTTAAAAGAAGATTAAGATCTGAGCTGCGAGTCGGCGTCGCCCCTCTACGGTGTCGTACAGTTGTTGTCGCACATGCGGGACAGTTTGTGTGCGTAAGCCGACACCCGAGCCGTCCCGGGGCGGGTAACGCACACCCGACGGCCCCCCGCCGGGAGTCGCCGTATCGCCCACATCTGAAATATGTGTCACACGATGACCAAAACACGGGACAATGGGCTTCGTGAGGCGGGCGTCACTGATACTGCAGGCGAGACACAAAGGCAGCAGAGACAGCCCATAATAAGGCGGCGGAGGCGGGCGCGGTTTCACGGCGGAGACCTTCCTGGCCTATCACACGCTGCGGACAAAGAGACGGGAACTCGACTTCGCCGCCGAGCCGCAGCGGCGGAGAGGAGAGTCGTGTTTTTTTTTCCTATCGGCGGGGAGACAATTGTGAAATTCATCTTTGTGTCTTTGAGCCGCGACTCTGGGGAGCAGCGGGAGGCAGCGGCAACATCGGCGAGGCCCTGACCCTCAAGGTCACCTGCACGGAGAACTTCCCAGGAGCTGCGAACAGAAGAGTCGCGACTCAGTTTCACTGAGAAAACTGCAAGTCACACACACACACACACACACACACACAATGCCACGTTGATCTTTCTGGACCACGCCAACGTGCACTAGCGCTGAGCAGCCTCCAGGGGGCTGGGGCGCCGCTGGGCTGGAAGATATTTGGCGGACGAGGTCGTGAAGGGGTCACTCTCACCTCCGAGGGTCAGAGCGCATAGAGGCCGAGGGTTGAAAGGTCGCGACCTGAAGACTGAGGCTGCACCGTTCCGATGAATCGTCGCTCGCTCAGCCTGCAACCGCCGCACGCTGACGTTGGGAAACGTCTTTTTGCCTTCGGGAACCAGCAGCAACTTTTCCAGCAGAAAAAACCAAAGTACCAGGACTCGCCACCAGGAGGCTCCACAGGTTTCCCTCATCGGGATGGATGCTGTTGACCTCCATTTAAGGATAAAATATTAATAATAACAAATAATAACGATTATTATTATTATTATCATTATTATTAAAACACATACCGGAGGTGCGTGAACCGGTGTGTGTGTGTGTGTGTGTGTGTGTGTGTGTGTGTGTGTGTGTGTGTGTGTGTTGGACGGACGGCTTTAACCGCGGCTTCAGCCCAGAGGAGGAAGTCCAGAACATTTTCATCACAGCGTGTCCCCGAGCTCCCTAATCCACGTGTCAGTCTGGAACATGTCCCACCTCGCAAAAACAACACACACTCACACACACACACACACACAGGACAAGCAGCAGCAGCAGCAGGAGGAAGAGGAGGAGGAGGAGAGAGTTGGTAAATGAACGTGTGCAGAGTGGAAGGCAGATTAGTGCGACTGGGACTCGCTCCACTCATTCACCCCCAGACTTTATTTTTAGAAAGAGCCTCAATCCCTCCAGGTCTGATACGCTGCTGTTTGATTTAGCTGGATTACTGGATGACGCGTGCGTGTGTGTGTGTGTGTGTGTGTGTGTGTGTGTGTGTGTGTGTGTTGACCCACGGGCCGCACCGTGGTGCAGCAGCGGCAGATTCCCTGCTGTCTCCTGAGCGAGGCCGCAGCAGCAGCAGCAGCAGCAGCAGTGTGGTGAGATCACGGCGTCTAGACTGGAGGTAGCAGCTATAATGGGATTCGCTCAGATTACTGCGATTACACTTGAAGTTGTAATACAGGGCAGCAGAAGGCTGCCGGCTTCCAGTCACTGGCTGACGGCGCCGGCTTGACGTCATGACAGAGTCACAAAACAAACACACACACACAAAAAAAAACCATGCGGTGGGCGAGTTCAGAGGTTTCTCTGCTTGCTGGTTTTAAAAATGCACAAAGAGACGAGAAGCAGGTTTCTAGTTGGTGTGATGGAGAGATGGGAGCTCCTGGAGCTCCTGGTTCCTGATGTCTCAGCCCTCTGTGATGTCGCAAAGGTCTTGATTTGTGGATGGGAAGAGAGAAAAATGACTTCCTGTTGACGACTTCCTGTCTGCCTGGGAACCAGGAGGAGCGGCTGGAAGGTTGTCCAGCAGAGAACCACCACAGCTCTGCCTCAACCAGGGAGACCTGCATCAGGAGGTCTGAGGAGGTCTGAAGGTGGTCTAGGGGAGGTCTGAGGGTCTAGAGGAGGTCTAGAGGAGGTCTGCAGGTGGTCTGGGGGAGGTCTGGGGGAGGCCTGAGGGTCTGGAGGAGGTCTGGAGGAGGTCTGGAGGAGGTCTGATGGTGGTCTGGGGGTCTAGAGGAGGTCTGGAGGAGGTCTGGAGGAGGTCTGATGGTGGTCTGGGGGAGGTCTGGGGAGGCCTGAGGGTCTGGAGGAGGTCTGGAGGAGGTCTGATGGTGGTCTGGGGGTCTAGAGGAGGTCTGGAGGAGGTCTCCTCCTCCTTCTCCGCCTCCTTCTCCACCACCTCTTTTCCTCCCCCCTCCTCCTCCACCTCATCCACCTCCACCTTCTTCTCCTCCTCCTTCTAATCCTCCTCCTCTCCCTACACCTCCTCCTTCGACCGCCGCCCTCTGACCTCTGACCTCTGGGCCTGTGGGACTTAAACAGGGTTAAGATGGTTAGGAGGCGATTGTTTCGGTGGCTCCTGCGGGCGCTGACCCGGCGGCCCAGACGTCGGCCCAGTTCTGCAGACTCTGACCTACATGTCTGGAGGCTGCCTCACCTGCTGGCCGCCAGAGGGAACAACATGTTTACGAAACTCCAGGTGATGAAAGATTCTTTGTGTTGTTGTTGTCGTTAGGTCAGGTGACAGTCGACCGGTGTGTGTTTGTGCGTCTGCGACTCGTCTCAGGGCCCTGGAGAGGTTTTTGATTTTGTTGTTTTCTGCTTTGACATACTTTGCACGTCAAAAAAAAAAGAAAAAAAAAAGGTTTTCTCCCCCTGGGGCGGCGCCGGCAAGCTAACGTGTCTCCACAGGCACTGAGGCTCCATGCGTGTGCGCTGGAGCCAGTGAGTGACACAAAGCCCGTGGCGGCCGGCCGCCGGGGACTCGCACTCGCAGCTCTTTGAGTCAACTGGCAGCTGAGTCGTCCTGTGTGAGCTGAAAGGAGCTGTTTTTACAGTAGGGCCCAGACTGTTGACAACACAATGAGGGTTGTCTGTCATCGTCACCACTCACCTCCACTGACAGAGATACCACCCTGCACACACACACACACACACACACACACACAGAGAGACACTCTAATGGTACATCAAAGCACCTTCACTTAATCACCAAAGCAGCAGCAGCAGCAGCCACAAGAAGAGCGAGGCAACTGCGGGAAACCCCGCCCAACCTTTGACCTTTTCACCCCTCCCCCCGCCCACCCCACTGTCAAAGTTGAAATCAAAGCGCTCAGATGTGGCTGACATGAACCCCCTCATTCCCAGTCGGCTTCCCGAGAGGCTCCAGACTGCAGCAGGACCTCGTCGCTGCTCCCAGGACCATCTGAAGGAGGCGCGGGACACTGTGGGGCTTTTCTATTGGCATTACAGCAACATGCTTTCTCCATATCCCATCACAGACTGTTTGATGATAGATTAGGTGCTCCGCTACCGCCCTCTGGCACATTTTCCAACCCAGTCAAACCATTTGCCCAGTCCTGGGCAGTGCAGCGTCCTTGTTCTGTCTCGTTGGGCTGGAGGTTCCCAGACGCTTCGCTCACGCAGGTCCTGGCCTCCCAATCCTCAGAGGGAAGCGGCGACGCCGGCACAGGAAGCGGCGAGGGAGGAGGGAATGTCGGATTTGAAAGGAGGAGGAAGAGGAGGAGGAGGAGGAAGAGGAGGAGGAGGGAGACAGGCCTTGATGTGGGACATCTGCAGAGCGTTTGGAGAGCAGCACTGGGACAGGTGTCTGAAAGGCCTCAGATGGAGCCGCCACAGCGATAGCGATAGCGATAGCGATAGCGGGGGCTAACGCTAGCAGGCCTGCAGAGCTGCACAGTGTCGGCCCGCAGGTTCCTGGCTGTCTGCGCACAAAGCAACACGAGTTATCAAGGAAAACTGGACGGAGATGTTGTGACAGAGAAGCCGTGTTGGCAACATGCAGGAACAAAGACAATGAGAGACGGATTTCAACAGGAATGAATAAATAAATGAAGAGAACTTTGACTTGGACTGGCCCAGTATTTCAGTTTACAGTGGTGGGGAAAAAAAAGTTTTCACTTTTCCACAATGGATGTTATTTGATATTTGTTTGAGAATTTCAAAAGGTTTAGTGGAGAGACACAAACAAACAAATGGAAAGTCAGTCTTTATTTGTTGTTCATAAGATACAACTGCTCAGAGGTCACGGCTGTGAGTCGCAGGCTGACATGGGGAGTCGAAAGAGTTCCAGAAGAAGAAGAAGAAGAAGAAGAAGAAGAAGAAGAAAGAAGAAGAAGAAGAAGAAGAAGAAGAAGAAGAAGAAGAAGAAGAAGAAGGCCTGCGGTGTTGGCGATGTGGGCGAGAGCGATGGAGAGATGGAGAGATGGAGAGATGGAGAGATGAGGAGAGTTTATCCCTTTATTCCGCTGCCTTTGTCCTGCGAGGCTCAGACGGCCGATGAGTATCTCCGTCCGTCCCAGCATGCTTTGCAGCACCTCCCTCCCCGGGGTTCCTCCACCTCCAGGCCTGGCCCTCCGTGTTTGGCCAAGCATGAAAGGCAGCTGATAGCATTCAAAGCCTGGTGGCGAGGGAAGGGAGTGACGCACGGCGGCCACCAAAGTTTGTTCTCTTATCTGCTCATCAGCAGCTGGGAGAGTCGCGCCATCATCCCCATCGCCCTGCTGCTACACAGCGCCCCCCCTTGAACTGCCAGCAGAAGGTGCTTCAGAGGTCAACGGCTGGATGATTTATGAGACGCCGTCGCAAAAGACAAACACGGCGCCCGAGGAGGCGAATTGAAGAGCCTGAAATTTCATCAGCGGCGAATCCACGGAAAGATCTTTTTCCCCCCAGAAAAGACAACCGCCGCCACGGAAGAGGCCCCCCCGGAGGAGCCGTCGCCTGATTGGTCCATTCTGATAACGTGACAAAGCCGGTCGGTCCTAATTTCAAACAGGTTTGTGGCGTTTGACTCGTGGCGACGGGATGAAGAAACCACAGTGGAGGGATGTAAATGTGAGCGGATGTCACGGTGCGGGGAGGGGAAGAGGAGGAGGTGGAGGAGGTGGTGGAGGAGGTGGAGGGCGGGTATCAGCACCGACCATCTCTGAGTTCTGCTGGAAGGTCTTACAGGGAGCACAGCAGCAGCAGCAGCAGATCTTTAGATTCCAGAGTTCAGAGTGGTTCTGGAAAACACAACGAGCTCCAAGCAGAATTCAGACTTTCCACTTCACACTTCAGACTTTGGCCTCATTTGCACACTCCTCCCTCACTTTGGTTCTGAACTGATGTTTTTGTTTGATCGTTTGTTTGTTTGAAGCAGATGCTTTTCGAGGAGAAGGTTTCCTGTCCATCCTGAAAGGAAATGTGTCTTCTGCTTGTTTGAAGCCTCCACTGAAGCCAAGTGATGTTTGGTTAAAATGTTGGTGGCCATTGGTTTTTCTTTTCATTTCTGTGGAAGAGCTGCACAGTCTGCTGATGCTCCTCCGGCCGCCGGCTCCAGAACTACAGCAGACAACACGTAGTTTGTCAGGAGGACACCTGAAGGTGGCGCTTGCAGACTCACAGAATGACCTCATCTCCTCGTGATGGTCCAGGAAAAGTTACTGTGGTGTGAAACTCTCGGAGGCCTGAGGCCGTCACGTCACTTCAGATCCGCCCTCACTCGTAAACGTGTGCGAGAAGAAGCAATAAAACGGCCGTTCAGCGGAACTCTCCACGTTCGTCCTCAAGCTCAAACTCATTCAGTGAAAAAAAAGGCCTCCTTTCTCTTTCGTGCACTAAAATGTTCTTTCATTTCATTTTATTTGGAAATGGAAGAAACTATTTCAAATGAAGCATCCTCTCTTTTTTCTGATTTCTTTGTGTTTGTCTCCAGAAATATTCTCAAACCAAGTGGTCCAACTTGCTGAGGAGCCCCTCGTGAAAAACAGACGACTGGTTCCTCCTAGTGGTGCCTCCAGAACCTACACCACTGTCAGTCAGGGAGTGGGACTCACAGCAGCAGCAGCAGCAGCAGCAGCAGCAGCAGCAGTAAAAGGTCATTTATGGCTTGTGTTGAAAAGAAGAAGGAGCAGCAGCAGAAGACTCGCTGGCTCCGGCTGTAAACTTCCTCTCAGAGCGTGATTCTCTTTTCTCCTCTTTACTGTAATGACGGCAGGGAAACTTTTTGTTGTTGATTTTCGTCCACCGCATCGTCTGGAGACAGACATCACAGAGGGAGAGGTTAGTGTGTGATTAGTGGTCAGGGTTGTGTGCGCCGGACACGCCTGATGTGTGTCTCCAAAAGTGTCTCACGCCAGCGTGACACAGCCAGACGCTGCATGAGTCAGAGAAAGTACCGACAACGCCACAGCAGCAGCGGCAGCAGCAGCAGCGGCAGCAGCAGCAGCAGCAGCAGCAGCAGCAGACTCGACCTCTGCAGCTCCTCCGCTCACTGTGGTCGGACGTCTGGACCTCAAGAAGTTCTGAGTCGTCGTCGTCATCCTGTTCGAGGGAAAAAATAAAATGAAACCCTCAAAAAAACCCAAATCCCCCCGCCCCCCGCCCCCCCCCTTTCACACACACACACACACACACACACACACACACACACACACTGCTCTCTGACTCCCACGCGGCTTTGAAGTGGTGGCAGCTTGTGCACAAACAGCGTAAAGCTTCCCGGCGACAGACGCTGTGATTTACCGCCCGCAGGGCGAGGAAACGGCCACTCACCCACTCACCCACACACACACACACACACACACACACACACACACACTCACACAGTCTCACACAGCTCTCTTGACTTTATGGGGCTGTTTTGTCACTTTCGTACCTTCCGGACGGACGTCTCTTTTGTGTCGGACACTTTGAGAATCCGTGAAACGCAGGATTCCCAACTTCAGGAGGCCAGAAACAAATGAAGCCCCACCACCACCTCACCCACCCTAACCCCCCCCCCCACCCCCAACAGGCCTGGCACCTAAGTGCAGGACCTTAGAAAAGTTTAGCAAACAAGGGAAAGGAGGGGAGAATATAAAAGTCACACTTGTGTCCCTGAGGCCAAATGTGTTGGTCGGAGCCGTCGGGACGATTCCACCGTGAAGCAGCGGAGGGCTGTGAAAGTTCACCGCTCGGCCCATTTACACATCGTTGTCTCTCATCCGTGGTCCAGCTCTAAATGTGGCTAATGAGCTGAAAAACCCTCTCTGGATTTCCAGGAAGCAGCGCACTTAGCCCTCCGTTTACAGCCACCTGTAAAACACTGTGCATTTGTTGTTTTTGTTTTGTTTTTGTTTTTTTTTAGCTTCCTGCTAACACTGATGCTTTGATGGACCCTTCCGTCACATCTTTGGAAAGGGTTGACACAAACAAAGGCCGTCTCAGAGGGCGGGGCCACAACCTAGCTGGGGGTGGGCCTCGCCATTTGTGACATCACCAAGGGCCTGTCCTCTGCTCCTCGGGCAGGGACAGACAGTCTGTGTATTCACTGCCGCATCTCTGAAGTCCATCAACCGTGAAGCTAACAGGTAAAGATCTAAGCTCAGCAGCAGCACCACCAGGAACCACCAGGGGAGGGCGGTGTTGAGCGCTTGCGCTGCCAAACCAGCCGGATGAGAGGCAACGAAGCAGCGACGAAGGAGATAAACACAACTCGATCGTGTGTCAAGTGGCGCTTGGCGCGTGAAAGCTGCAAGGGAAGTTCCGTGCGAGTGCGGCTCCCTCTGGTGGAGGCGATGATTAGTGACGTGAACTGCAACGTAAAGGAAGAAACAAATGAGTCTGGAGGCGAGGCGGTGGTTTGGATGCTTGAGCTGCACATCGCTGCCCTCCCACCAGCACCTAGTCTGGCCGCGAGACACACAACTGCTACACAAACAAGGTGTGTGACTGTCTTACTATCAGTCTATCTGACTGGACTGTTTGTCTGGACTGTTTGATGTGTACATTGGCTATGCACTCCATCTCCCACAATGCATCTCCCACAGCAGGTGGGCTGCAGGTTTGGCTGGTGAACATATTTAGTGATAATGTCTGAAAGCGCAGAGTCCAGAGCTGCTTTTCCCGCCATGCGGAGCAGGACTGTGTCACGTGTGTTTGAGTGAGAGACGCGTTCAAATGGCTGCTAGCTGGACTTTTGTGAAAACGTGTTGGGGAAAAGTTGCAAACGTCGGCCAAGTAAAACTGACAAACACCGGGGCATAGTAGCCACAAGAGGGCAGCATTTCACTTGTCACTATAAATTCTATCTATTTGTATTTTATATACCGAAATCGGGACGTACGAGTGAAACCCTTGAAATACTTGATTCCAGGGTTGTTGTTGGTTTTTTTTGGTAGGTGTCCGCAATCAACAAAAATAGTGCCGTTTCGTTGTGAATAATCAGGTTCTAAATTCTGCAACTTTTTTTGTCTAGAAGGTCAGTTTTCATCCGTAACATCACCCGACACAACACAACTGAGAGGTAGAAACTCTATGAATAATGTTTAAAGTGACCAAATGTTGTCGTGTTTTCACCGTCGATACGTGCTGCGGCTGTCAGCAGCAGATGGACTCGTGAGACTGTTGCCACCACTGGGCTCCAGCAGAGGGCGCCATCACCCAACTCCTACCCTGGACTGGATGCGAGCG
>CM020514.1:20848465-20873465 GCA_009823395.1 Thamnaconus septentrionalis | reverse complement strand
CTGTAGATGTTTTTCTTCTAGGCCCCTGGTTGGACTTTTCCTTCTGTTGCTTTCATGTTTGCTGATGTTTTCCAGCACTTGTGATTTTTGGTGAATTTTAACATATTCGGGTGATTAGTGCTTTGTTTTATAAAAGCAATATAAATGTCCAAGCAAAGTCAGAATTGTGTTATTTAGAGGGGGGATTTTTTTTTAAATTATTATTGTTTAAACAACATGAAACAACAGGAATGCAAATGGAGAAGCTTCACTCCCAAGCAGACTTAGTCATTTATTCTGATTCATCATTATTATTATCATTATTATTATTATTATTATTATTATTATTATTATTATTATTATTATTATTATTATTATTGTTGTTGTTGTTGTTGTTGTTGTTAACAGCAGTAGTATAGTGTATTAACTACTTATAACTAGGACTTTTTTCTGCAGTTTGAAGATCGTGGATTTTCCACCATGTCCTCACATCTTTCTTAGCCAGTTGTGTGTTTGAATAGTTGTTTGAATAGTTGTGTAGCTGCAATTTCACTTCTTACGAACCAAACGTCCACAATTTTGACGTTTGTTAAGGAAAAAAAAAAACTTGGTCAGCCTTCAAGTCTTCAAAGTGGGGGAAAGTTTATCAAACAGAGCACAACAATGTGCTCACAACTCAGCAGCAGCAGCAGCAGCAGCAGGGCTTCATTTGACGAGGACGACAAAAGGCTGTTTGGTTTCTCCAGTTGGATCCTCCAGCCAGGCAGAAGGAAACTTCCTGCTGGAGATCTTCCCTTCTTCCTCTCTGGCTGGGAACGAGGGCAGCAACTCCCGCTAAAACTCTACAACCGATGAAATCTGCGCGTTTTGTTTTTTTTTTCCCTCCTCGATGTCTCCTGGGACTGAAACCTGGGACCCGCGAAGAACCGGAACAACAAATGAAACTTTTGTCCCTTCAATGAAACTTTTCTTCTTCTTCTTCTTCTCCTCCTCCTTCTTCCTTCTTCTGCCCTCCGCCGAGCAGCAGCGCTGCTGGACACAGCGAGTTTAGCCCGGCCCATCTGCTGCTGCGGCAAATGGCCCAACTCACCAGGGAGGACTGGGGGGAGGAGGTGAAGAACGAGGAGGAGGAGGAGGAGGATTGAAAACAGATCAGCAGCCTGAAGCTCTCAGCAGCAGCAGCAGCAGCAGCAGCAGCAGCAGCGCCGCCGCATGTCCGAGGCCCCGCCGGCTCTCAGTCCGCGCCGTCCGGGGGAAGGAGAGAGAAGTTTGGAGGAGTTTCCGAGGAGGAAGACGAGGAGTCGCGAGCACGTTTCAAGCGCACGCCTGGAAGAGGAGGAGGAGGAGGAGGAGGAGGATGGATTGTAGGAAAAAGTTCCAGTCGACTTGAGTCTCGCGCAGACTGTCTGTCCCGGGGCAGCTGGGAAAAACAGGCAGACTCGACTGAACTTTCAGCGCCTCCAAAACTTTTTCTCTCGCTCCTTTTTTTTTTTTTTTTTTTCCAAAGGGTGGAGAAAAACGACCGTAGTTTGTTTTGGGGTTTTTTTTTCCCCCCCTCTCTTCCTCTCTCTCTGCTCGGTTCATGGAGTTTGCGGTGCGGTCGACGGAGGCAGCGACTCTGCCAGTCCGCTCCCAGTGACTGGAGGAGCGCCGGGAGTTGAGAGAGGAGCTGCGGTGAAGCAGGAGGTAAGAGGAGTCTCTGACACACACACACACACACACACACACACACACACACACACACACACACACACACACACACACACAACTTGATCAGCGGCTCCCGCTGGGCTCTTCTCCTTCTCTTCTCTTTTCTTTTCTTTTCTTTCTTTCTTTTTACTCCCCACTCCTCCTCCTCCTCCTCCTCCTCCTCCTCCTCAGTCCGGCGGGGCTCCGCGCTGCAACACATCTCCGCTGCACTTTGAACCCGAGTGACAGAGGAATCCTAAAAATGCTCTCCGGTGCAACTCGATCCATATGGGAAGAGATGCGATCGGAGCGCGCGGCGCCAAACCCGCAGCTGCAGCCTCGCGGACGGTCGGTCGGCCGGTCGTTGGTTGCACAAAAGCGGCTCGCGGCGTTTGTTGCGACTTCCAAAAAGTGTTGAGAGAGAGAGAGAAAAAGCACACAACTCGGCGGTGGTTCGGTTCTGTTGCTCCTCCTCAGCCGCGAGACTTTGGGTTTTTTCTTCCCTCGCGATCCAACGCTCAACTTTTTACCTTTTAAAAAATGGCTTTGTTTTTTGTTTTTTTTTTGTTTTGTTTTGTTTTTTAAAGGTAAAAGTCAACAAAGAGGCACCGGAGTGCACATGGGCCGCGCACGGTTGTGTACTTATTGTTGAAAGATTCACACTCTGCTGTTTGCTCTGCAGCCTGAGAGCCGTCAACAAACACTCGACGCCTTTGTGCGGCCCTTCAGCAGCGAGACTGGCTGTTGGCTTTTGCTTCCCATCCAGCAGGCAGGCAGGCAGGCAGGCAGCGCCGCTAATCATCCACACACTCATCCTCTCCACCTCCCTCTCTCTGGAGCTCCACTTCCTTCTGTCTTGGCCAGCACTGAGGAGGACTTTGGAAAAAGGTTGTACTGTTTCTCCGGGCTCTGCTGGTTCAACTGTGATGGCAGGCTGATGGGAAACACGTGCAGGGTGTTGGGGAGGGACTGCGTTGAAAAGAAGCCGGGTCATAATAATGTATTTATAAAAATGGAGATGTGGAAAAAATAAATAAATAAATGGATCACGGTGATCTTGCAACAAACTAGAGAGTGTGTGTGTGTGCGTGTGTGTGTGTGTGTGTGCTTTCCGCTTCACATGATGACAGGCCCAGTCATGGCCGCTGCCTTGATTTGCATGAGAAGAAGGGGGAGAAAAAGAAAGAGGAAAAAAGAAAGAGGAGTTTTAGTGCATGTGGCCATTGTGAGGGATGGAGAGTTCCAACAGTTCGGCCCCACCGAGGCTGAAAGGAGCCAAGAATGGATGAGGCTATTCAGCTCATTCAGTTCAGGGGCTCCTCGCTCGCTCACTCGCTCGCTGGGCTCAGCGCCGCTCAGACACAGCGGCCGTCTCACTTTCATCTGCCGGCCCCTGGCTGCTGCCACCGCCGCCGCCGCCGCCGCTGCTGCTGCTCTGTGTGTGTGTGTGTGTGTGTGTGCCAGGTCTCTCTCACACACAAGGCCTCAGTGTTCAGGCCCCGTTTTTCTTATTGATCTGAGGCATTTTTTTGGCTTTGATTTAGGAGAGAGAAAAAAAAAATAATGAAGCAAATACTGGAAAAGGAGGGACTCTCCCTCTGTGTGTGTGTGTGTGTGTGTGTGTGTGTGTGTGTGTGTGCGTGTTAGGCCGAGCAGGAGAGGAGAGGGCTGGGAGGAAAGGAGGAGGAGGAGGAGGAGGCAGCTTTTTTTTTTTTTTTTTTTTTTAAAGCAAATACCGATGAAGTCTAGCGTACAGCGAGGGAGGGAGGGGGAGGGGAGGAGGGGTGAAGTCTGAGGTGGGAGGGGCCAGTACCCCCACCACCACAACCACACACTCCTGCTGCGCAAACTGAAAAGTTGTGTGTGTGTGTGTGTCCGACCTCAACCTCCATCCCTCCTGAGTGTTCGGTATGAAGTCCACTCGCTGCTGTTTGACCCTGGAATCAGGAATCTGGAATCTGGAATCCGGAGTGAAAGTCCGAGACGCAGCTGAAGGCCGAGCGCTCGGTCACACTGGCTCCTCCCTCTTTTTTCCAGTCCTCGGCTGAATCTCGCTGATGATTTTTGTATTGTGTGTAATAATACACAAGTTGAAAACATCAGGGTTGTAGAATTTGATAGACAGGCTGGAGGAGTGAGAGCAAATTGATGGACCAATCAGTGATCTGTACTCGCAGGTGAAAAATGTTTTCAATTTTTTTATTTATTTATTTCCCCCCCCCCCCTGTTTAGCAGTTTGGACCATCGTGCGCTCACTATGACTGATGTTGTCTTTGACTTTTTGTGACAAAGAGAGAAAATCGTTGCGTCAGAGAGGCTGGAAACTTTTAAAATATTTGTATTTACCTCAACGTAAATATTAAGAAGGCCTGCATCATATCTGAGCCCCCCCCCCTCCCCACCCCCGCCGCCCGCCAGCAGGCTCTCCAGACTCAGAAAACACACACACACACACACACACACACACACACACCCTGCCTGCTGAACGTCAGCAGGCCTGATGTGTTTTTAACAAGCCTCTTTAATGGCCGAGCGGTAAAATAACCTGCGAGCTTGTTACCGGCCGACCGCCCTCATCAATCAGGGAGCCGCTTGCCTTCCGTCCCAGAGCAGGACTGAGACCCCAGCCCCTGCCCCCTGCCCCCAGACCGCGAGGGTCCCGACTCTCCCGACTCATCGGAAACTTCCAAAGCCAGTGGAGTGGAGCGGCGGCCCAGGCGGCATTGTGTGCAGGCTTTGAGGGAGACAATGGTCGGGGGTCTCCAGGGGGAGCTGGGCGGAGGTCAGCGGGGGTCAGTCCATTAGGATGAGTCGGGGTGGGCGGGGAGGCTAATTTCATTATCTCCACACGAGATAAACCCTGGCCAATGAGAGAGAGTGACGGCGTGTTGCTGTTGTTGTCGTTGTTGTTGTTGTGGCTTTAAGCCTCCAGGTTTCTCTCACTCGTCGTCTTCTGCTTGGCCTGAAGCCACAGTGTGACGGTGAGAGCGAGCGGTGTTGGTTTGAAAGTGAAGCGAACCGTTGGAACGCTGGAGGACGGTGAGTGAACGTGAGCTTCTTACTCACCGTGACCTGGTGCAAAACAAGGTTCTCCTGGTTGGGATCTTGATTCTTCTGCTTCACTTCAAACGCCAGCCGACCTTCTCCAGTGGGACACTGTTGAGATAAGGCGGACCCACTCTGATTGGGTGTTTGTCCACGAGACGGAGAGCAGAAGGCTCTGCGTTGACTCTCAGCTCGCTGGTTTGTTCTGAGAAGGTTCAGGAAGTTGAAGCACGCCTGGTTGTTTTGTCATGAACTCAAAAGGCTCCAACATCCTCCTTTTTTCCTCCTTTTCTTCTTCCGTTTAACAAAGTGTCCACGTGGAGGAAGTCTTTTTCCTGCTCTTCCTCCTGCGTCCAGGCCTTCGCCCAACTTCCACGTTGCTCCTGGATGCATTCATGGATTCTATCCGCCCTCATATTTGGGCCGGTTCACACGTCTTCCTGAAGTCCAGCTGGAGGACTTGAAGCAGAGTGAGATGCTGGATGGAGGAGGACGAGGAGGAAGTTTGGGAATTTTTGGAGTCCCCGCCCTCCCTCCCAGTCATTGTCTGGGCTGCAGGCCTGCAGCAGTGGGCTCCTCTTCACAGGTTTTCATGTGATGGGAGATGTCGGAGTGTGTGACTGGCTGCCAGGCCACAGTCTCCTCGCTGGGAGGGAGGGAGACAGACATGTGGTCGTCCTCAGCGCCGAGCTCCCTGACTCCTCCTCCCCCCCCCACCTCCCCTCCTTCTGATGATAACTGATGCGTCTGCTGCTGCCGTCTCCTCCTGGCTCAGAGGTTCTCTCTCTCTGGCCCGCGGCCCTGAAACGAGGCCGTGTCGTGTTTTGTAATCGTCTGGGGTGATGGCAGTGTCAACTCCTCAACAGGTGGTGGCGCTTTGGTGTGGCCCAGCGAGAACAGAAAGAGCTTGTTGGGTGTTTGGACCTGGTTGACGTCACACAACTGGAGCACTGGTTGGTCACTGGTGGTCACTGGTGGTGTCTGATCTTGGCCAAACACACTGATGAGGCTCTTCTTCAGTTTGTTTTGGCTGAAGGTCAGTTTCCTCAACTGGACTGAAGGCCTGGTTCCTGTGGAGAACATCAGGTCTTCACAGTCAACTTCCTGTTCTTCTTCCTCAGCTGCTGCTGCTGTCTATTGAACCAAGAGTTGAACCTGTAAAAGCTCTCAGAGATTCAGCTGCTTGGTATTTGGGCACCAACCATGAAGATATGTTGAAGTGAACCACACAACCTCACTGGAATACTGGATTTACATTTACGGCAACAGAAATTTCCAACAGTTTGGAGCGTCGTTGGTGAATCTGCAGGTCTGCTGCCAGAAGAACCAACAAAGAGCTCCAAGCCCTGAATAAGCACGTCCTGTTGACCAAACAGTGTAAACTTGTGAGGTGTTTCATTGAGGATAGAGGAATGTGGTCCTCCTGGCTGCAGGATCATTCCCAGGATTATTTGAAGTTTCTTGTTTTTCTTCCAAGAGTTCAGCTCCCAGTTTTAAAACACGTGGAGAAACTCCCTACAGCGCTGCCATGGAAAATGAAGACGCGTTTTACAGTCGGCGACTTCACTGAGGTGTCACCTGCTCGTATGTGTCAACAGCTGCCACTGACACCCTGGCACCCCCCCACCCCCCGTCCCCCCAAGCCCACCCCCACCGAACCACCTCAGAGCTGAGATACAACCTGGATGGACCAGCAGAACCATGAGTGTGCAACAATGTGGAAGTGAAACCAGAATCCTGCCAATGCCGACATTGATTTGAATCTTGTAGGTCTGCTTCAACACACACACACACACACACACACACACACACACACATGCAGCCGCGCTGCTCCTTGACAGGCTGCTAACGACACTTTTCAGGATAAATGAGTCGTCCAGGGGCTTCAGAGAGGAAGCGGCAGTGTGCAATGTGGCACCAGGGAACAGCTGGGAGTTTTTAACACTGCACACACACACACACACACACACACACACACACACACAGTATGCGGTTGCAGGGTCAGCGCGGTGTTAATTCAGCTGCGGCTGGTTAAAAACAACTGCTGTTGTCGACTGCAAACAGAAACTTCAAACGGCTCAGAGTGGCTGCTGGGATTCAGAAAATCAGAATGCTTGAATATTTAACGTCGGACAAAAAGTTTGTGCCTTGCTCAAGGGCGCCGTGGTGGGAGGAGGTTCTCACTCCTGACTGATGTGACTGATGTGACCTCCCGCAGCAACATGCAAATCCTTGCACAACTGCATCAGCATCTGCTCAATCCTGCCGGTTTTTTCACTCCCCCTGAAGAGTGTGTGTGTGTGTGTGTGTGTGTGTGTGTGTGTGTGTGTGTGTGTGTGTGTGTGTGTGTGTGTGGGAGGGGTTTGGAGGGAGTTTGAGCAAATTGCATTTGTGGAGATTCCTCCCGTGAGCTCCACATCTGGTTCGCGTTGGCCGAGGGAGACGCAGGGATCAAGCACAGGATATTGCCTTTACTAGCAGGAAAGGTCAGGTTCGGGGGGGGGGGCTATCCACAGGGCTATTTACTCTAAAAGCTCTTTCTCGCAGCGTATAGAGTCTCACCTGACTCACCTGCAACCTCAGACACCTGTGACGGCCTGCAGTGATGCAGCGATGCAGTGATGCAGTAGACAGACCGCAGACCATGTGGGACCAGGAGCTGGAGACCAGCCGGTCGCCTTGGTGTGAAAAGACAACGGCTCACCGTGACATCTCAGGCGCTTCTGAGATTTCAGAACCAACACCGACAAAAACATGTTGGAACGCCGCGGTCGGTGACGGAGACGCACAAGTATGTAAAAGGAGACGGCGTATTTTGGCTTTTTTTTGGGGGGGGGCCGGTTGTTGTGTTGACCTGCATGAGAGTCATCGCCAGGAGAAACCTGAGCAGCCGAGAGGAGCTGCAGGTGGGAGATGAGGGCAGGAGGAAGAGGAGGAGGAGGAGGAGGAGGAGGAGGAGGCCTCAGGAGTCAGTGCCAAGTGAGCAGAGTGTGGGACAGCATGGCGACCGTGTGTGTGTGTGTGTGTGAGCAAACAGAGAGACATCCCACCAGCATGTGGCTCACGCACTCACTGACGGAGATGGAGATAGGATGGGAGGAAGAAAGGAAGGAAGGAAGGAAGGAAGGAAGGAAGAGGGAGAGAAAGTACAGAAGAGCAAAGCCTGGAAATCTTCAGCAACAGAGAAGCGGCGGCCGGGCCTCTTTTGATGTGTGTTTGCATTCCTCTGCGCGCTGGTGAAAGGCGAGCCGCTCGGCGGCGGAGGGGAAGACGTGAAGCCGATCGAGGCGCTGAAGGAAAACACAGTGCGAGGCCTCGCAACAACACGAGAAGTACACGAAGATGAGTTCAAAGACCGGAGGAAACGGGAGCCGCTGAGCCGACACGTCAGTTCATTAGTCAGGCGATTCTTCTTCTCCTTCTTCTGGTTGCATGTTTAACAAGTTGAAGGGCAGGGGGGGGGAGGGGGGGGGGAATCGCTCGTCGTGCCGCGGGGATGGAAAAAAACAAAGGAAAGGAAACTGACGGCGACCTTTTCCGACGGCGGGAGGAGGATTTGTCCGGACAAGACGAGCGGCAGCGCCGTCGCCGTGGCTCCGAGTGTCGACTGACGAGCGGCTGAGTCACTGCAGGAAGACGCGCAGATTCCTCGGCAGACCTCGCTGCGGCTGTTTGGGGAGATGATTCCACTCCGGACATTTTCCCAGTGACGGGAACGCTGGGAGGGAAAATAAATAAATAAATAAATAAATAAATAAATACCAACAGCAGCGGCGACGACGACGACAAACAACATCCTTTGATGGCTGTGTGGCAGGAAGCCTGGAGAAGAAAGCAGCCGCAATGTGAGGCTGCTCTCCAATACGGTCGCTGCCCAGTGTGGGGAAGAAGCACGCAGCATTGACAGGAAGTGAAAAAATCCAAAGTGGTCGGTGAATTTTTGGGAGATTTTTCTGGAAATAGTTTTTTTTTTTTTTTTTTTTTTTTTTGCTCTTCTGGAGCTTCTTCATCTGTAGTTTCTTAGTTTTGCTATAATTAAAATCTTGTCTTCATTGATAGATTAGTTATTCTTAGTTTTTCAGACTGCTTGAAGAAAGATGGAAGGAAAAATTGGATGAAATAATTTTTGATACAAAAGCGTTTTATGTGAAATGTGAGAAAGCATCATTAGACTTCTCAGAGGGGTGGAGGGGGGTGTCAGGGGTGGGGGGGTGGGGTGGGGGTGTCGAGCTAATCCTGCCCTGCGTGCTATTTGAAGTCCCCAGTCACATGACACACATGAGTTGTGGTGTTGGAGGTGAGTGGTGAGGTGTGTGTGTGTGTGTGTGTGTGTGCGCAGGGGGGGGGGTTATCCTCCGGCTGCCACCAGGGGGCTGCCCAGCCAACCAGAAGATGAGAGTAGAAGTGAACCCTTGTTGTTTGCCGACCTTTGACCCCCGACCATCTGTCCTCACGGCCGCCGGCACCTGGAGCAGCACCGTCAAAGCTGGACGGCCCGGCACCGCCGTCGCCGCTACGGTCCTTCCGGGACCTTCCGGGACCTTCCGGGACCTTCGGCCTGGTGGGGGGGTCGAGTCGCGGCTGGGCAGAGTGAAGGACGGGTCGGCCAGGGGTGAATGTGGGGTCTGCAGTTAGCAGTCAGTAGCTGCTAGTGGCGTGCTAGCACTCCTGCTAGCGTGTTAGCACTCCTAGCTGCTCGGCTTTGGATCAGTCCGTTTCCATTAGGCCCTAACTGGTACCAGCCGGTACCAGCAGGTACCAGTTTCAGTACCTGCTTGTCAGTGTATTGTGACTTAGCTGAAACTTTAAGTTTAAATGTATGTTTTTAGGCTATTTGGTGCAGCATCGTGGTGGTCTGGTGTAGGCAAGCTGTTAGCCGCCAACGCTAGCTCTGTGTTACGTCTGACACACGCTGGCCGAGCTGTTGCAGTTTCGTGCTTTGTTCGGACTTTGACTTGTGCGTTTGTTCTTGTGTGGTGTGGTGACTCCGCCCACACTGACCTGCTACCAAGTTGCAGTGTAACACTGCCGAGCCGAGCCGAGCCGAGCCGAGTCGGGACTAGTGGAAACATGGCCTTCAAGATTCCTGCCTGGATTACAATCCAGGTTCCACACACACACACACACACACACACACACACACACACACACACACACACACACACACACACACACACACACACACACAGGGTCCTTCCAGGTAAACGACCATCAAAGCCCTGCAGCCCTCATGCAAACTGTGGCTCTCAGCTCACAGACCATGACAAAACAGTTGGCATGGTGCTAAAAAAAAATCATCATGGTGGTGCCAGATGTTGGCCGGCGTGAAGGAGAGAATTCCCGGACGCTTTTTCTTTGGAGTCTGATCCTGGCCAATCAGAGGCCTGTTCTGCTGCGCCGGCCTCGGCTCAGTGAGGTGAGAGCGGCGGAGTGATTTCAGAGTGAGTGACGAGGCTTCACCGGGCTTCTTCTTCTCCTCCTTCTCCTTCTTCTTCTCCTCCTTTTTCTCCTTCTTCTCCTTCTCCTTCTTCTTCTCCTCCCTCTTCTTCTTCTTCTCCTCCTCCTTCTCCTTCTTCTTCTTCTCCTTCTCCCTCTTCTCTTCTTCTTCTTCTTCTTCTTCTCCTTCTCTCCTTCTCCTTCTCCTTCTTCTCCTTCTCCCT
The DNA here is from genome assembly GCA_009823395.1 of Thamnaconus septentrionalis. Classification (NCBI taxonomy): domain Eukaryota; kingdom Metazoa; phylum Chordata; class Actinopteri; order Tetraodontiformes; family Monacanthidae; genus Thamnaconus; species Thamnaconus septentrionalis. The sequence continues at coordinate 20,863,092 of CM020514.1, read as the reverse complement.
CTTCTTCTTCTCCTTCTTCTTCTTCTACTTCTTCTCCTTCTTCTTCTTCTTCTCCTCCTTCTTCTCCTTCTTCTTCTCCTCCTTCTTCTTCTTCTCCTTCTTCTTCTTCTTCTCCTGGCACTGCAGGAAGACAAAGAGGCAGATGCAGCAGCTCCTCAACCAAAAAAAAAGCCGGCACTTCTAATCGGCTTACGCTGGCCGGGTGACAGGAGACTGGCACCTCCGAAGGGTCGCGACCGCCGACGCTAGCACACACACACACACACACACACACACACACACACACACACTCAGCACTGAGGACGACATGTTGGAAATCCACATGAGGTGGAAGACGGCGGTGGTTCACTGAATTATCAAAGATGAGATTGTCCTGGTGGCTCTCACTGTAATAATAATAATAATAATAATAATAATAATAATAATAATAATAATAATAATAAGAAGAAGAAGAAGAAGAAGAAGAATAGCATTATATTTTTTTAATGCAGTTTCTCTTCATATTTCCTTTTTTATCCCGATTTTATGGCCAAAAAAAATCCCTCTTTACTTCCCTGACTAGGCAAGGATCAGATTGGGGATTGTTGCAGCGAGTGTTTGTGTCCTTTGGGCAGCAGATCAAGTCGTAAACGCTGGTTTTACAGGGCTGAAGGAAGCAGTGTTCTCTGGTGTGTCAGCTTGTAATGAAGTCAGCTCACAGCTGACAGGTGTCAGGTGCCAGAATCCACTCAGCTGTGCCTGAAAATAAATGAAAAAAAAATAGCCAAAGTTTTTTTTTCCGTGCTTCCAAACGTGGAAAACTCTCCGCAGCGTCCAGTTGCTTCAGACGGGGAAAAAAAACCCCAGCAGCAGCAGCAGCAGCAGCAGCAGCAGCAGTGTGCAGCCGCTTGTGAGGAGCAGGTGGAGAAGTGACGAGCGAGCGAGTGGGCCCAGCGGCGCAGCTCCGCGACTGGGCCCTGCTGTTTGTTCTCGCCAGAGGGATGATGATCTTGTAGGTCTCACCAAGTCAAACAAGTGGCGTGTTGCCAAGTCGTCGAGCCTTTCACACACACACACACACACACACACACACACACACACACGCAGGAGGAGCTATTGACACAGCGCGTGTGTGGCTGCAGACCTCGGTGCTGCGCTGAGAGCCACTCACACTGACAATTGGAGGCAGTGTGAGTGCACTGCAGCAAACCTGTGTGTGTGTGTGTGTGTGTGTTTAGCTCCTGCTAACGCTAACAAAGAAACAGTGCCAGAAATGTTGTTGTCGCATCGTTGAAAACAAGGAAGTTGTCGTCGTCTGCACAGAATTGACCAAAATTATTTGGGAAAAAAACAGAGTGTGAAACTGAGTGTGATTGTCGGCACAGCGCTTTGTCGAGATTTTATGGTCTTAGCCGAGTTGAGTGGATTCCAGCTTTTTTTCCTGAATTCCCGTCTTTGATTTGAAACATTCGCAAACGATTGGCAGCTCGTCGTCACATTAAAAGCTCAAGCTTGCGTGCTCGGCCGTCAGGTTTACTTCTCCGCTCTGCTTCTCTGCGGGAACAGCGGAGACCTAGAAATGATCGTCGGCCCTCCGTCTGTGTCGCCTCTCCTCAGGTCGGGCAGGAAGAGGAAACTCCGCCCACCCACCCCACCCCCTGACCAGCAGATGGAGACCACGGCCGCCGCCGACAAGAAGGAGCTGAAGGCCTCCATCCTGGACGGAGGCAGCGGCTTCTCCGAGATCCCCAAGAAGGCGTCGGCCAGCGGCCTGAGCAGAGGTACGACCTCCGCCGCGACCTTGAGTCCCTACGTTCTGAAAGTTCAGCCCCTCCCAAATTCTCTTTGCGTCGTCGACGGGTTTCCTCGGTGCGAACTTTGGGTAAACGAGAGATGTGAAATGTGAAAACAAGAAAGAAAAAAAAACACGAGAAAACATGAAACAAGCGGGCGAGGACGGCGTTCTCGCTTCTGAGGTGATGAGAAAAAAATCTTCTAATGAGGCGGAAGCACTTTGTTCTCACCTCCCCAGCGCACTTTTCATAAATTAGTTAACGAGGTGGCGGGAGAAGAAGAAGAAGAAGAAGAAGAAGAAGTAGAAGAAGAAGAAGCGGTGGCGGACAACACGGCGAGGTCGGGAGGGGGAGGAGGAGAGGCGGGGGGGGGGGTGCTAAGAAGACGTGTGATTGGTGGTGGTGGCCCCCCGACCACCAGAGCAGCTCGCAGCATTAATTGTTTAGGGATGCGGAGGGACGGCCCAGATTCTGGGACGCTTTCTTTCTTTTTTTTTTTTTTCAATTGATCTGTTGATTTATTTATTTATTTTCTCGCCGCTGTTTCTGTTTTTCTGGCGCCGCCACAGACAGACCGCCAGTATTTTTCAAAACAGCCACAAAAGGCAAAAAAAAAAAGAGGCGGCGGCGGCCAAGAGATGAATTATTCACTGGGGTGTCACGGCGGCCCTGGGAGTTATTGATTTATTTATTATTATTATTATTATTATCATCATCATTATTTTTTTTTTTTTAACCTTGCCCAGGCCACTGTGAAGTCTGAGCCAATCAGGGCTGTTTTTTTTTTTTTTTCTTCCTCTAGCTCAGTGAGGTAACAAAGGCGGCCGCGGCTCATCATTAAAAGATGAGCGGCGGCGGCGGCGGCGGTGTTTTTCTTTGGCCGCCGCGCAGATGAGTACTGATGCTAACGAGGTCGGAGGAGCGGCGCCGAAGTAACCGGGGTCATGAATTACTAACGCCGCTGGTGGACACCGGCGCCCCCCAGAGGGGAGGCTGCGCTGGCACCGTCCCGGTATCGTCGGGGCTGTTTCTCAACTCTTTGATGACGACCTGGTGGCCTGCCATCCACCATCCACCGCCGTCCACCGCCGCCGCCGCCGCCGCCGCAACTAGAGCAGCTCGTTAGAAACTTTGAAGGCTGCGTTGTGCTTCTTTTCTTTTACCCCAATTGTTCCGTTGTGTGTTTGTGTGTGCAACCACGACCCCCCAACCCATTAGCCTGCACCCAGAGAGCCCAATGTGGGTCAAAAGTGAATATACGACAAGTTGGCAAAGGAAGTCATCGAAATAATGCAACAATACTGCACGGCAATTATTTAGAATTCCTGGAAAATGGAAAGGAGAGAGAGAGAGAGAGAGAGAGAGAGAGAGAGAGAGAGAGAGAGAGAGAGAGAGAGAGAGAGAGAGAGAGAGAGAGAGAGAAGAATGAGAGAGAGAGAGCTTCAGTTTCGTGAGTTGGGTTGGTTTCTTTGTGGCTTGATTCCAGTGAAACGAGGCTCCTGGAATGAGAATCATTGATGCTTTATAAAACAGGCCTCCACGTCTGCCGCCGCCGCTGCCGCCGCTGCAACCCGACTCTCAGGACTCCAGGATTTACGAGCGTCCGTCCTGCGTGTTGCTGGTGTCACCACTAACATGTGTTCAGATTAAGGTGCCCGCTGCCAGGGCCGTAAAAAAAAAAACAGCTCGCCGTTTCAAAGGTATACCAGTGATCGATGCCCCGCCCCCTCCATCACCCCCCTCTCCCTCCCCCCCTCCTTCTCTCCCCCTCGCTGCTCCTTCACACCAAGAAATAATAAAGAACCTGGGCCTGTGCACAAGCGTGAAGCCTGAGAGCTGCAGCGACAGACGCTGGCCGCTGTGCTTCCAGTCTTATTATAGCGGCCTGAGAAAGTCGTTTTGGAAGCAGGGAATTTTTTCCGTCATCCCTCAGTTTGGTGTTGACAGTGCGAGGCCGAGCGGCCGAGCGGCAAACACCGCGCTCAGCGGCGCCCGGCCAGCGGCGTCCTTCCTCAGGTTGGCTTCAGGACTGAGCTCAGCTTGACACGGAGGAAAAAAAAAACAAAGCTGTTGTCCACCATGAAACCATCAGAACTTCAGGACGGCTTCAGAATTCATGTCTGAAGGGCCAGGAATCCCTCCCCCACCCCCCCAGTCCATCCACTGGCCTGCGCCACTAATCTTCCTGAGAAAGAGCTCCTTCCTCCACCTCCTTCCTCAGCCTCTCTCTCTCTCACAGAGGAGGAGGAGGGAACCAGGTGACGAACCACCCGGGACCTCTGATTGGTCCCAGAATTCCTCTCCACAGCGGCTCAGGAGTCTTTTAACCCGGAACAAGCGTCTGTGCCGCCGGACATCCTGGGAAAAGAAGTCCAGAACATGGAGCGGTGTTGCCCAGCTAGAGGAGCAGCGACTGGCTGGAGCTCAAAGAAGTTGCTCAATGACATCATCGCCTCATTTGCATAATCGGTCATGCGCCGTGCCATTGGACACACACGGACGCTGTAGGGCTGAATGAGAGAGGAAGCGCGTGGTGGGAGAGACATTTTGTGAGCACCGTCGGTGAGAAGGTCAGAAGAAACCAGGCGTGGTTTCACATCCCAGGTGCCACAAGTCTCCAAGAGCGGCAGAGAAAGTGGCCGGATATGAAGAAAGTGGCTAGAGGGCGCTAGAGGGCGCTAGACATCGCGACAAGTGGCTCAGTGTGGCAACACTGACCAGCAAGAATTCTTGAAAAACTGATGCATCGACTCAGACACGACGTCCTGGAAAGGTTCTGGAAGGGTTCCTCGAAACTGCCTCCCTTGGCTGGGAGCACCAGACAGATCTGGCAGCGTTGGGGGGGTAAAAAAAAAAAAAAATCAAAAATCTTCTCTATCAGGTGTCAGCAGCAGCAGCAGCAGCGTCTGGCAAACATTTATCAATAAAGATCTGTTTTTTTGTTTGTTTTTCTTCTTCTGCTGACACTTGAGAAGAGCTGCGAGCAACAAGCTTCCAGGAAGCAGCTCTATTGACCAGGTCCCAGTATTCCCAGTTTACATTCCAGTCAGGGTCTATAGCTGCCCACTGTCAGGAAGCCGCTGCCGTCCCGGAATCTTCTCCCAACTCCTCCTGCTAGCGGTGCCCAGTCGGTGCCCTCACTGGGCAGTCTGGGGGGGTTTCTCCAGCCAGCCAGTGAGACAACACTGCCGCTTGGTGGCGCTCCAGGTCGACGCTTCCAATCTTTTATTTTCTTTTCCCGCTCTACGTTTTATTTCTGAAGACTGGAAGACCGCAGGGGTCGTTGTTGCCGTGACTCCCTGCAGGGTTGTGTTGATATCACACAACCGCTGGCCGACATACACACCAGTGGCTGCTTCACGTTGTCTTCAAGCCCATTGTACTCAAACATAAATGTATCAGCATTACGCCGCCAGCATCATTAAGAAGTGAATAATGCATCCATTCCCCCGCTGGCCCTTTTTATGTTTACATGAAATAAAAAACCCGGCCGCAGAGTTCAGAGGAATTCTCAAGCAGTCGGGTTGAACGTGCCGCTGAGACCCGGCTCCCCGCTTTCTGAAAGGAGGGAAACATTTTCCGTGCTTCCGCGGAGCAAAAATGTATCAGCGAGAGCTGTGAAGAGTGAGAAGAGTGAGAAGAGTGAGAAGAGTGAGAAGAGTGACGGAGCGGCGGAGGTCTGGCGGAGCGGCGGCGGCGCCTCTAATGTGGCTATCAAACATAAATCAGGCTGGAAACGATGACAGGACGTCTCTGATATTCCTGCTTGTTTCTTTGGAACGACGGCCGACTTTGCTTCAAAGAGCCTCGGCGGTTCAAATAAGAAGGAAGGAAGACGGAAAGAAAGACAGAAAGACAGAAAGAAAGACGGAAAGAAAGAAAGAAAGACAGAAAGAAAGACAGAAAGAAAGACAGAAAGACAGAAAGACAGAAGAGAGGAGAAAAAAAGCGCCGACAGCGTCTGCGAAATATAAATCTGTCCGTACCAGAGGCGTCGCTCGCACACACACACACACACACACACACACACACACACACACACACACACGCGCGGAGCCCAGGCAGACAACATGTTACATTCCAGGCCGTTTACAAGCGGCGCCGGGAGAGGAGGCGGAGCCAATATATGGATGCTTGAGGGGATTAAGCAACAGATTTCTCTCCCTCTCTCCGCCTCGCGCTTCCCTTTCTCATCCCCTCGTAAGCACAGACCCCCCCCCACACACACACACACACACACACACACCCCCCACAGCCCTCCTCTTCCCCTCTCTCGCTCTTTTTGTTTTTTTTCCCAGCATGCAGTGTGTAATCCGTGCCCTCTGCCTCTCCGAGACACTTCCTGCCCCGCTTTGTTTGGCGGAGCGGCGGGATCGGAGCCCAGTGAGGTGGCCCCGGTGCTCCTCTGAGAGGAGGTGGAGGAGGAGGTGGAGGAGGAGGAGGAGGAGGAGGAGGAGGAGAAGGTTTTTATTTTTACAACCACACTTTCATCACATTTAATTCACTGGAATACAAGAAAAACAGAAGAAGAAGAAGAAGAAGGAGGAGGAGGAGGAGGTCAGCGTTGTTGAGGACTTGCTCCATCAGCCCCCGACACTCACAGTTCAAGTGAGGCAAAATAAACGTGCGAGGAGTTCAGAGGCGGCGGGGCGAAGAAGAAGAAGAAGAAGAAGAAGAAGAAGAAGAAGAAGAAGAAAAGTGTGTGCGAGCTGTAAACACAGGCGGGCGGCGCTTGTGTAAACAGGCCTGGTTCCTCTGGCTGAGCAGAGACACTTTGTGGCGGCGCTCTTCCGGTCTGCCCCCGCCCCCCCACCCCTCCCTCCCTCCCCCACAGCTGCGGTCTGCGCTGCCGCGGGAGGAGAAGAATTAAAGCGACCCCGAGGTTCCTCCAGTGGGAAGATGGAAGCCTGGAGCAGACAGAAGTGTGTTGAGATGCCCTCAAGTTGCACAATTCCATCATCAACAAGGCCTCTGTTGTGTTGTCTTGTGTTGCGTTGTGTTGTGCCCCCCCCCCCAACGATACGAGAGGAGGAAATTGATTTTTTTTTGGACATGAATGAAATCCCTCCTGAAGAGGGCGCCGCTTCCTGTAATTACAACATCTTAAGTTTCATGTTTTTCTTCTCCCGCTTCTCGGGGAAGAAAGTAGCTGGAGAGGCATAGAGGACCGGTTCACATCAGGACCGGTTCACATCAGAACCGGTTCACTGCAGCACCAGTAGAACATTTTTCATTGGGATTGGACCAAAGTAAGCAGCCAGACATGAAACCAAAGTACCTCTGCTGCCCAGTCTGAGACCTGGTTTGTAAACGGAGGCGGAATAATTCCATAAACATTTATAATAAAAAAATATTTCAGTGGTTAAATCTTCCGGAACCAGTGTCCCATAAAATAGAAGAGAATAGGGTGTGATCACATGACCTGGGAGGAGCTTCCTGTCGTCCCATCAAGACTTCTTATTCCTGTCACTGACGGGCGACGCCCACTCGCCACAGCGCCTCTGTGTGTGTGTGTGTGTGTGTGTGTGTGACTCATATTAGCAACGTTGTTCTGTAATCAGCACCGCGCTTTTCAAAAAGGTCACCGTACGGTTGACCCCCCCCCCCCTCCACCCACCCAGCCCAGAAAAAAGCAAAACGCTGCCACATGCTGAGCCTGTTTGAAATGTCACTCATCATCATCATCATCATAGCGAGGCAGGAAGTAAGCCGAGCGAGAGAGAGAGAGAGAGAGAGAGAGAGAGAGAGAAGCAGCCAGCAGATGATAGAGTGGCGTCCCTGGCTGTGGTTGGCCGCTTGGCTGCCAGTTTTTTATGGTGTGACAGGAAACCGCCGTCGTTTTTAGAAGCAGGAGGCCTGAGAAAATCCTCCAGGATTCTGCCAAACCTCCCATGCTGCTGCTGCTGCAGCGGCGGCACGGCCGCTCGCACTGAAGGCTGCTACATTTAGCGGCAGCTAGCGGTTAGAAAGCAGCCGGAGGACTAGCGCTCCAGGCTAACCTGATGGCTAATATGGAGTTGCCAAGCGTCCCTTCAGCTACGCAGTTGTCCCGTGTTTGACAGTGAAACGCTGCGTCCTGTCCTGAATGGACGCTGGACGTAACTTGAACGTAACTTTATTTTCAATACAAACTCACGTTCGTTTCCGCAGAGTGTGCATTAAAATCCGTCATCTAGGCAGCCGCAGGCAATACCATTATAAAAAACCACTAATACCATTGGCAACCCATTCACAGCAGCTGCGTCCTGGCAGCGTAGAGTCGTAGGCTGTGAATCAGGAAGCCGTCCATCCTGCACTTTATTGATTGTTGTGTGAAAAAAAAATATGTTGAATGAAAAGATTTCAATACAATTTAAACGTTCAGCTCATTTCTAAAGTCTAGTGGGAACAAAGCAGTTCAAACTATGTGAACCATACAGTTTATTGAAAGGCTATTTTAAGTTGTGATTGACCACTACTGGGAGCCACTGGCCTGTGAAGGTCATGACCCCGAGCACTGCGGGAGGGAGGAAGGGAGGCCTCCTTTATTTTCCTCAATGAAAGTTGGCAACACCAGGCTCATGAGAAAATGCTAAACTATACCGAAGCAAAAACGCTGCAGCTGTTTGTTTGTTTTTTTAGTGATTTAATCTTATTAAAACTCTTTTCTTTTGTCCATCTCATCACATCTGTTGGTACCTTATAAAAAAAAATTGCATAGCCAGAGCCTTCAAATGTGTAAAAGTCAAGTGGAGGTTTTTTGTTCCTCGCTGGTGTAATCACAAGCCCTCAGTTTTACAGCAGAGGAGGAGGAGGGGGAGGAGGGGGAGGAGTGGAGGCAGCCGCCTCATAAAACTATCGGCCTGGAGGAGGGGTGGGAGTGGGGAGGGGGGGGGGCAGGAGAGAAGCTTGTTGAATGGAAACCTGCGTGTTAGCGTAGCGTGTAAGCCTGTTGTGTTCTGTTTGCCAGGTGATTTCCCCCACGGTGTTAGCTAAGCCCCAGATTCTTTTCTTTTCTTTTCTGTTGTTGGCCAGAGCTTCAAAGAGCAGCAGCAGCAGCAGCAGCAGTAGTCGCAGCAGCAGCAGCAGCAGCAGCAGCAGCAGCAGCAGCAGGGTCGTCCTCGCGCCCCGCAGCAGCGGCAGATACAGACTTGTCCAGCGCCGACACGCATCAGGAGCAGCTAGCTGCAGGGGGCGGCGCAGAGAGCGCACGCTGCTCTGTGATTGGCTGAAGATTTGTTTGTCAGTCAGGTAGAAGGGACCGTGGGGGTCATGTGACCCCAGATGACGAGGACCTCCTCATTTTCAAATTTTTGCTTTCCGCCGAGCTCGATTGATTCCACATCGATGAAAGCCTTGATCTGTGTTAGCGCTGCGCTAACATTAGCCCATGTTCGCAGCTCGCGCGCACACACACACACACACACACACACACAAACAAACACACACAGGGCCGTGTTTATCCTGCTGTGCTTCCTGCTGCCTCCATCGGCGGCTGTTTTGATTCATAATCCGGTCTTGGGACGTAGCTTCAGCTAGCGCCGCCGCTGCCGCGCAGCTAAATGAATACTTGTGTGTGATTCATTCATTGGGCCTCCTTGTTAATTATATCCCTGGCACAAACTATGTTTAGGGCCTTGTGCGCGCTCCCACGTGCCCCGGAATGCCAGCGAAAGTGGAAAGATTGTGTTTGTTTGTCAGTCAGTCGGCGCTTCGCCGCCGTAATTGTTGTGTTTTGCTGTAATTCTGGAAACCTCACCGCAACACCAGCGCTGGTGCGCACAATTAGAAGAACCCTGTTGTGTGCAGGGCGTGAGGGCGCAAACTCCTGCCCTCTGGGTCCCAGTCTGGATCCGACACCCAGTTTGTGAGGGTGACTCGGCCGTTTCTCGCATTCTGACTCTAGATTGTGTTTCACTGTGGAGCTAGCAGGCTGCTAGCAGGCTGCTAGCAGGCTGCTAGCCGCCTGTTCCGGCAGGAACATTCTGCTTCTCCATAATTTTGTGTGAAAAGGGACAAAATTTTGAAAATTTGAAAGATGTGGATATTTACTCCAGTGTACACAGCAGTTTTTCTGCCCATTTTCCAACTTCTCCAACTGTTCATAGAGCAGAACCAAGTCGCTTTATCTATTTTTGTCTTTTGCTTTTTTTGCTACCTTGCGACAGTCACAAGTAGAGAATGATGGTTTTCCAGTCGGGAAAATCAAGAGGGTCTTGTCTGGTGTCTTGGAAAAAAACACACACACACACACACACACACACAAATTCAAAAAAATTTCTTTAAGTCGCCGACGAGAAAGAATGCATCCGTCCGTTTCGTCCTGAGCTCACCGAGGGTCGAGCCCAAAAAAAAAAAAAAAAAGGAGGAAAAGGGAAAAAAGAGGAGCGCTTTAAAACGCTGGAGCAATTAAGGCAGCGTAAATCCTCTTTACTCAGCAGCCCCGGAGTCTCAGAGAATCTGGGCCCGGCTGAAATTCCCACGGAACAAAGAAGGGAGGAGTGGGTGAGTGAGTGAGTGAGTGAGTGAGTGGGAGGTGGGTGAGGGAGGGAGGGGGGGCAGGGGGGGGCTGTTGTTGACACATCAGGACGCTTCCTCCTCCGACTGCGAGGAAAAGCAGTAATTTACCTCAGCGGCGTTTTACAGTTTCACTTCTCCATTGTTGCCGAGGGATCAAACCTTAATTACAGAGGAGGAAGTGGCCCCTAAGCCCGGGACAGGGCACCAACCCTCACCCCCCCACCTCCACCCACCCTCACCCAACACAGTTCCATCCTCCCGAGGCTTCCAGGAACAAGCGACGCTTTCCCTGCCCGGGACGTGTCGCTCGGCTGCAACCAGCGAGTAGTGGGCGGAGTCCCGGGCCGCTGGCGCCGGCGAGAGGTGACCTCCACGGTCCTAGATGGTCTAGACTGCAGGTTCTCCGTCAGCAGGTTGTTTCAGGGCCTGAGGTTGTCTGCTTTTCTGCTTGGCTCCTTTTAAAAACTGCAAGTGAGCAGGAGAAGCAGCAGCAGCAGCAGCAGCAGCAGCAGCAGCAGCAGCAGCAGCAGCAGCAGCAGCAGCAGCAGCAGCAGCAGCAGCAGCAGGAGCAGCAGCAGCAGCAGCAGCAGCAGCAGCAGCAGCAGCAGCAGCAGCAGCAGCAGCAGCAGCCTTCACGGCTTCTTCTGAAGTCCGTCCCGTTCTCCTCCGCCATAAAAATCTCTCCAGCAGATGTTGATGTTGATGTTGATGTTGATGTTGATGACCAGAGAGGTTCTCTGCAGTTTTCTGCTCCTGCGTGCAGACATCTCTGGGGCTTTGCTCCTTCTTCTCATTGGCAGTCATCTATGAAAAACACTCCATGTTTTACGACTTGAAAACTGTGGGGTTTTTTTCTCTGATCTAAGACAAAAAGATTCTTGGAGACACTTCACACTCCAGTCCTGGCCTCTGATCGTCCTCTGCTCTCCGTCCCCCAGGGGGCGATGATCCAGAGCGGCGCTTTTTTTCCTTTTCTTCCGACTTTTCCTCCGTGGTGTTGCAGCGCTAAGACACAGCGAGCCAGTGGACTGGCAGTGTTTTCACAGGTGTGTGTTGGGTTCGGTCAACACAGCGCCGCTTGTGATTCTGTCAAATGAGCCGTGTGTGTGTGTGTGTGTGTGTGTGTGTGTGTGGTGTGTGTGACAGCCGCTGTGTTACTGTTGCTGAACGATGTCACCGATGAAGTAACTCCAACAACAGGGGCGGGAGAAGCCAAACAGCTGAGGCCGGGGTTTTTATTCCGGCTGCGTCGCAGACGTGCGAGGCTCCGCCTCTCTGGTGTGTGTCCAGTGCTCGGGAGTTTTCGCTGGCCGGGTGGAAGCAGCTGTGTGGGATGGTTTCACTCTGGGTGTGTTGAGCACAGAGGTTCCCTCTCAACCAGCAGCTGGCAGGGAGGACCAGCAAAGAGCCTTCAACTGGGGGAGGAGTCAGGAAAACTGCTTTATAGATGGATGGATGGATGGATGGATGGATGGATGATGGATGGATGGATGGATGGATGATGTATAGATGGATGGATGGATGGATGGATGGAAGGATGATATATATAGATATATGGATATAAGGATAGATATGGATGGATGGATGGATGGATGGATGGATGGATGGATATAGATGGATGGATGGATGGATGGATGGATGGATGGATGGATGATGGATGGATGGATGGATGGATAGATTGATAGATGGATGATGGATGGATGGATGATGGATGGATGGATGGATGGATAGATGGATGGATGGATGGATGGATGATGATAGATGGATGGATGGATGGATGGATGGATGGAAGGATGATATATAGATATATGGATATATGGATGGATGGATGGATGGATGGATGGATGTATAGATGGATGGATGTATAGATGGATGGATGGATGGATGGATGGATGGATGGATAGATGATAGATGGATGGATGGATGGATGATGGATGGATGGATGGATGGATAGATTGATAGATGGAGAGATTGATAGATGGATGGATGGATGTATAGATGGATGGATGGATGGATGGATGGATGATGGATGGATGTATAGATGGATGAGATGGATAGATTGATAGATGGATGGATAGATTGATAGATGGATGGATGGATGGATGGATGGATGGATGGATGGATGGATGGATGGATGGATGGATGATGGATGGATCCTACATTGGGAAACTACACTATTGCAGCACTAAATCATCAAATCTTCCAATCCGGATTTTAAATTTCCAAAGAAAATCCCAAAGTTTTTGTGTTTCTTCTCGTGTTTTCTTCACCACCGCTGACCTCATGACGAGCTTCTGTACTCAGCCCCACCCCCACCCTTCTGTCATCGCTCTCACTTTCTCCACCCACCCCACCAGCACCACCACCAGCACCACCTCGCTCCACTGCTACACCCTCACCAGCTCCATTAGTCTGTCACAGCACGACTCCTCTAACCCGGAGCGGCCGTCCCCGTGGTGGAGGGGGTGGGGGGGTATTGCACCACCTCCCCACCACCTCCACCACCACCACCACCTCACCGTCATCCTGGCTGATGGCTACCACATGTTAGCGCAGGCCGCCGCCGCCGCCGCCGGCCTGATGGGAGCTGACAGCTCTAAATGGAGTCTTTGTGCAGCTGGAGGACGGAGGCAAGGCTCAGCCGAGACCCCCCACCACCACCACCACCACCACCTTCCCACCAGTCCAGTCCAGTCGGAGAAGCTCTGCTGATCCCACACTGACCACCTGCACCTGCAGCCTCCACCTGGCCAGGTTCTCCTCCAGCCTTGCAGGACCAGGTTTGACCAGAAGTACGGCTGATGGTCTTCACACCTGCAATACCACACACAGTTGTACCTTGCTGAGATCTTTTCTACTGCAGTGAAGTGCGATGGAAGCGCAGCCAGTGAGGTCATCACTGCACAAAACTGAAGAGATTCAAACTTTGACTTTTTCTGCCTCCTTGTTGAAACCTCAGTGTTTTCTTACATCTGGTTGAGGTTGAGGTGCTGGTGTGTTGGTTCACACACACACACACACACACACATGCTGGTGTTTGAGTAAAATGAAGCTGCCAGACGTGACAGCAAAAGCAAAACTCTGCCTGCTGGTTGGTGTAGCTGCCAGCCGAGGCCGTCTGATTGGCTGATTGGCTGATTGGCTGATGGCTGATTGGCTGATTGGCTGATTGGCTGATGGCTGATTGGCTGATTGGCTGCGGCACTACGCCACCGTTTTGTTTTTTTTCCTTCTTCTTTTTTACGAGAAGCGGCTGGAAAGTCGACGGTTTGTGACTGAAATTTACTTTGGAGGTCGTTGCAGCCGCAAGAAAATAGAAGGGATGGACCCCCGACCCCTCCCCCTAGCCCCCCCAGCCCCACCCCTCCACCCCTCCCCCTCCCCCTCCGGTAACCACATCACAGGGCGGCGCTTGGCTGCCAGCGCCTCGTGCGGTGAGCTTAAAGAGAAAAAGCGAGGGATGAGTGGGCGGAGTGAGAGGGAGCGGAGAGGAAAAGTGTGTTTGAGCGGCGCCGATCCACTGCGAGCACATGTGGACCATCAGCACCGAGCCGCCGGCCGGGCCGCCGGCTGGGCCGCTTTGAAGCTCTGTGTAATCAAGGCAGCGGAGATGCACAAATTAACAGCAAAACACACACACACACACACACAGCCCTGGCGGGGGGTCGGGGGGGTGCAGATGGTTTTTGTTGCGTGTGCACTGGAAGGAAGTGAGATTGTGAGAAGTGCGACCGCAGCGACTCCACTTCTACGCTGCAGGGGGAAAAAAATGTGCAATGGAAATCATGACGGTGAAAAAAAAAATATCTGCAAAGACAATTTAGCATTGTTCCCGTAACCCCGCCCCCCCCACCACCCTGATCCAGATAAGTAGAGCCCCCCCCCCATCTGGAGTTGGGAGTTGGGAGTTGGGAGTTTGGACTGCATCCCGGCCTGTAATTGTTTCACCATGTTGCCGCTCTGCCGTCGTCTCGTGCCGCAAATAAAAAAATAAAAAAAAAAAAAAAACACGGCCTTCAAAATTTTGCTGCCATTTCAGGCAGAACAATGCGAGAAAAAAAGTTTCACCACTTTTTTTAACTTTTTTTTTTTTCATTTTCAAAGTTCCCGTCAATGAGCTAGAAATGAATGAAGTTGGATGGAACTCGGAGGGTCAGTCAGGCGGTGGCTCGGGGTCCAGGGTCTTCTGTCTCTCTCTCGGTCAGGAGAAAGATGAGCTCTGCGATGTTTCTTCCTCTTCCTGCCTGTGCGGCTGCAGTCAGCTCGGCTGCCTGCTGCTCCTCCAGAACCCCTGCCTGGACCTGGAGTCTCTGCTGCTCCTCCAGAACCCCTGCCTGGCTGGACCTGGAATCTCTG
>CM020514.1:20703465-20843465 GCA_009823395.1 Thamnaconus septentrionalis | reverse complement strand
ACGTCGAGGATGATGAAGGTGGAAGAGGCTGAAGGAACCTGAGGGGGAAATCAACCGCACTGTTGAAGTGACTTTAACCAAACAATGACATCAAAAGCACTCGTGAATCACGGAGGTCTCGGGTGACGACTCTGCTAGTAACTGTCACAAAGTCTGTCAAGTATTGATTATTGAAAAGCAGCAGTGGACTCTGGAGTCTCCTGGTCCCTCACAAATCCAGAACTTCTGCCTCCACTCATCCAAACAAAGCTTCCACTCCGGCGGCTTCCTTTTTTCTTTCTTCCTTTCTTTCTTTCTTTTCGCTCCTTCTCGCTCGTTTACCGCCCGGCGCCTCTTTTTGGCGTCCGCAGCAGCGGGTTGACTCGCCATTGGCCGCCCGTCACGCCGACCAAAAGCGAGTTTGGCGTCGCTGGACGGCGGCCAGCGGAGGAAGATCTCAAAAGAGTCAAAGACTGGGCGGGTGGGTCCTCAACAGCTCACTCTGTTTCTCTCTGCAGACAAAGAAAATTCCCTAAACTGGTGGAATCTCCCAGTTTGTTAGTTTTGAGGCAAATTTTCAATTTCAGATCTAAAGAAAAGTCTTCATCAGTTTGGACAGAAAGTGGAAAAAGGTCTCTAGAAGGAGGAAACTGGAGCCGCTGGGGCTCAGCGAGGGTCTCCTGGGGTTGGAAGCCGCCCCCTGCAGGCAGGCGCCGTCCTTCATAATCCACCAGGGTGAAGCACTGACAGGGAGGTGCCACGTCAACCAGATTATCTCAGTCGCAGCAACAAAAGGCTCAATCAGGGCGCTAAGTAGCAGCCACGTCGGCCTTTTGTGTGACTTCCACCTCCAGCAGCAGCAGCAGCAGCAGCAGCAGCAGCGCTGAGTCGTAGCCCGCAGGTGTGGGAGAAAGGTCCTGAGCTGGGAGATGCTGCAGGCTGGATGTCCTGCACAGAGAACAAGACGCGCAGCTGCGTCGGCGTCTGACAGCCAACTTGTCAAACTGTGTTTTCCACTGACAGGGACTCTTTTCTTTCACACATCAATCCAAGCGGCCGCCGTGGAGAAACTGCCATCAGCCTGAACGTTGTTTTTAGGCAGGATTGAATCTTTTAGCTTCGGCCGACATGGTTTGACCTTTAACCTCTACAGCCACAGAATCAGAACAACAGCTTTTCTAGTTCTGGTTCCTTATTGTCTTGTTGTGTTTTCTTTTTCTTTTCATTTTCAATCAGTTTGACTTGATGGTCTTGTTGGTTCCTCAGTTCCCTCGTGTTCCTCATGATGGCGAACCTAAACCCACCTCTGGCTCCTCCCCCTCCTCCTCCTTGTTGTTGTTTGTCTTAACGAGTGTCCCCCGCAGCGTTTAACGCAGGAAAGCGGCGGTTCTGCGTCTCCTTGTCTGACGTAACGCAGGAAGAAAAACCATTAGCGAACGCGGCGCCGCTCTCAGGGCGGCGGTGGGACGCTTCCAATTACTGCCGGGGGGATTATGGGAAGCGTAAGCAAAAACAATAGAGTTGGCCTCACGCTGCGTCCTCGTCGGGAAGCGTATCTTCTCAGCCTTAATGGGACTTCATGGTCATGTGACCACTTTCAAGCGAACAACAGGGGTGAAGTAAAAACTAGCGGAGGATGCTGGAATTCTGTGGGGGCGGGGAAAAAATCCCAGGCTGTCCCACCATGGCAGCAGCAGACTGACTAACGGCCTGTCTTCTCTCCGCCCCTCCCTCCCACCACCAGGTGCCCACCACTCTCTCTCTCTCTCTCTCTCTCTCTCTCTCTCTCACTCACTGCTCCTCTTCTCTCAAAGCTCGCCCGACCCCCCGCCCCCCCCCACCTTCAGAATTATTCCTGGCCGGGCCTCTCGCAGGGCATTATTACGATGGTTGAGAACTTCCTGCGAGACCTGAGCCCAGTGCTCTGCAGCACCGCCCTGATCCCGAGGAGCAGCCCCCCTTCCCTACCCCAGCCCCTCCCCTCCCCTCCTCCCAGTCACAAGACTGCAAGGGGGCCTTTGTTAACACGGAACACCTGGCATTGTCTTCAGTGAGAGATCAAACCGGAGCTTTACCGGAGTTCTGCTGCCGCTGCTGCTGCTGCTGCTGCTGCTGCTGCTGCTCCTCGCAGGGTCTCAGCATCTTACAACTTTGTTTGAATTTACATTTCACTTGTTTTCCACCTCAGGCAGACGAAACCCCAGCAAGGTGCTGCTGCAGGGATTCCTAGAGTCGGAGCAACTTTATTTAAAACCCCCCTGAGGGACAATGAAGACGGCAGAGGAGTGGCCGGCGCACTGAGTAGATCGGTAGACGAAGACACGAGGAGCTACAGTGAAAAGTGCAAAAGACAGTAATGTAGTTTGAACGTCGAGGATGATGAAGGTGGAAGAGGCTGA
This sequence comes from Thamnaconus septentrionalis, assembly GCA_009823395.1. Taxonomy (NCBI): domain Eukaryota; kingdom Metazoa; phylum Chordata; class Actinopteri; order Tetraodontiformes; family Monacanthidae; genus Thamnaconus; species Thamnaconus septentrionalis. The sequence goes on along the minus strand of CM020514.1, from coordinate 20,841,087 downwards.
AGGAACCTGAGGGGGAAATCAACCGCACTGTTGAAGTGACTTTAGCCAAGCAATGACATCAAAAGCACTCATGAATCACGGAGGTCTCGGGTGACGACTCTGCTAGTAACTGTCACAAAGTCTGTCAAGTATTGATTATTGAAAAGCAGCAGTGGACTCTGGAGTCTCCTGGTCCCTCACAAATCCAGAACTTCTGCCTCCACTCATCCAAACAAAGCTTCCACTCCGGCGGCTTCCTTCCTTTCTTTCTTTCTTTCTTTCTTTCTTTTCGCTCCTTCTCGCTCGTTTACCGCCCGGCGCCTCTTTTTGGCGTCCGCAGCAGCGGGTTGACTCGCCATTGGCCGCCCGTCACGCCGACCAAAAGCGAGTTTGGCGTCGCTGGACGGCGGCCAGCGGAGGAAGATCTCAAAAGAGTCAAAGACTGGGCGGGTGGGTCCTCAACAGCTCACTCTGTTTCTCTCTGCAGACAAAGAAAATTCCCTAAACTGGTGAAATCTCCCAGTTTGTTAGTTTTGAGGCAAATTTTCAATTTCAGATCTAAAGAAAAGTCTTCATCAGTTTGGACAGAAAGTGGAAAAAGGTCTCTCGAAGGAGGGAAACTGGAGCCGCTGGGGCTCAGCGAGGGTCTCCTGGGGGTTGGAAGCCGCCCTGCAGGCAGACGCCGTCCTTCATAATCCATCAGGGTGAAGCACTGACAGGGAGGTGCCACGTCAACCAGATTATCTCAGTCGCAGCAACAAAAGGCTCAATCAGGGCGCTAAGTAGCAGCCACGTCGGCCTTTTGTGTGACTTCCACCTCCAGCGGCAGCAGCAGCAGTAAGAGCAGCAGCAGCAGCAGCAGCAGCAGCAGCGCTGAGTCGTAGCCCGCAGGTGTGGGAGAAAGGTCCTGAGCTGGGAGATGCTGCAGGCTGGATGTCCTGCACAGAGAACAAGACGCGCAGCTGCGTCGGCGTCTGACAGCCAACTTGTCAAACTGTGTGTTCCACTGACAGAGACTCTTTTCTTTCACACATCAATCCAAGCGGCCGCCGTGGAGAAACTGCCATCAGCCTAAACGTTGTTTTTAGACAGGATTGAATCTTTTAGCTTCGGCCGACATGGTTTGACCTTTAACCTCTACAGCCACAGAATCAGAACAACAGCTTTTCTAGTTCTGGTTCCTTATTGTCTTGTTGTGTTTTCTTTTTCTTTTCTTTTTCAATCAGTTTGACTTGATGGTCTTGTTGGTTCCTCAGTTCCCTCGTGTTCCTCATGATGGCGAACCTAAACCCACCTCTGGCTCCTCCCCCTCCTCCTCCTTGTTGTTGTTTGTCTTAACGAGTGTCCCCCCCCCGCAGCGTTTAACGCAGGAAACGGCGGATTTACGCGTCTCCTTGTCTGACGTAACGCAGGAAGAAAAACCATTAGCGAGCGCGGCGCCGCTCTCAGGGCGGCGGTGGGACGCTTCCAATTACTGCCGGGGGGATTATGGGAAGCGTAAGCAAAAACAATAGAGTTGGCCTCACGCTGCGTCCTCGTCGGGAAGCGTATCTTCTCAGCCTTAATGGGACTTCATGGTCATGTGACCACTTTCAAGCGAACAACAGGGGAGTGAAGTAAAAACTAGCCGGGGGATGCTGGAATTCTGTGGAGGGCGGGGGGAAAAAAATCCCAGGCTGTCCCACCATGGCAGCAGCAGACTGACTAACGGCCTGTCTTCTCTCCGCCCCTCCCCCTCCCACCACCAGGTGCCCACCACCTCTTCCCCACCTTCCACACGCCCATCCCCATCGACATGAGGCACCACGAGGGCCGCTACCACTACGAGCCGCACCCACTGCACCCGGTGCACGGGTAAGTAAAGCTGCCGTCGCTAACACCTCCGCGAGTCGTAATGATGGCGGGAGTAGAAGCGGCGCCGCTGCGTGCGTGAAGAACCCAGCGCAGATGTTTGAAATCTGACGGTCATTGGCTGAGTTTGTATCATCGCCAGCTCTGAGAAACCCTGCAGCAACTTTCCCACGTCACTGGCTGTAGCTGTACAGAGGGGGGGGGGGGGGGGGGGGTCTTTGAGCTTCACTGACGGTGCCAAGTTGAAAGACATCACAAGCAGACTGAGGCAGACAAGCAACATTAGCAGGACTCAATGGAGGAGCAGCGTTTCCCTCCTCGGACTCCAAGCCAAACCAGCTCATCCCACAGGGGAGGGGGCGGGAGAGGGAGGGTTGGGGGCGGGGCTCCGAGGCGCCTCGCTCTAATCGAAGTGACGGCACGACGACGATCACAGACGTCTTTCGACTCGTCGCTGGGTTCCTTATTCTGAGAACCAATCACCGAGCTCGTCGCTTTTCGTCGAGTCCCGCCCCAGTAGTTTGGTAGTTTAGTAGTTGACCGAGACGAGAAGCGAGCAATACGGACCAGTTTAGCTGCTTGCGTTGAAATTCATCTCAGCTCAGATCAGCTGACACGCCGAGGAGCCGCAGCTATTCATCGCCCGCACAGCCTGGGAGGCAGCGCCCCCTCTGGTGGCTCTGATTAATGCGATGCGATGCTAACGGAGAGCTGCGACCGATTTATCAAAAAACCTTGATGCTGCGAAACATTGTGCTAATCAGAGCGTCAAGGAACAACAGCGCCGCCGCTGGTTGAAGGGGAATTTTCTTCCTAATTCTTTGTTTCTTTGTGGTTCTTTCTTCCTTCCTGGATTCCACGAGATCCAACCGCTGCGTCAATGGAGAAAAAAAAAAAAAAGAACAAAGTTTTTGCCGTTTTTACCATCTAAAGAAAAAATTCCCACGAGTCCAGATTTCCCCAAATCCACGCAGCAAAATTAAATCCGACCGTCCCTGTGTTTGATGCAGGATTTATAACTGCCGAGTGAAAATTTAGATTGGTCTTTCACCAACCAAGTATCTGCGGCCACCATCTATATCTGAAGCCCGACCGACAGGAAGAGCCTCCGCGCTCGACGCGCTGTTTCGCATGCGGCCTTCAGATGTTGGTCAGTTTCAAAGCCACAAAGTCGGGAACGTTTTAGCAGGTAATTAGCATCCGGGATCCTGCTGGTTCCGTTCCCAGACGTCGCAGCAGCAGCAGCAGCAGCAGCAGCAGCGGTGGTGGTGGTGGATGGGAAAAATAGGCTCCCCCGCTCACTCACCCACTCGCTCCTCCGCTCTTCCAAACCTGTATTTATGCTTTTCTGGAAGCCAGTCGGGGGCCAGGCTGCGGCGCTGCAGGGTGGAAATATGCCCAAGGTTGTTGTGTGGCGGAGCTGCGGAGCTGCGGAACTGCACCGCCCCGCTACACAAACAGCTGCGGTTGCACGCAGCAGGCAGTCGGCCCGTTAGAGGCCCCTCGGCCCTGCAGCAGCAGCAGCAGCAGCAGTAACAGCAGCAGCAGCAGCAGCAGTAGCAGCAACAGTAACAGCAGTAACAGCAGTAACAGCAGTAGCAGCAGCAGTAGCAGCAGCAGCAGCAGTAACAGCAGTAGCAGCAGCAGTAGCAGCAGCAGCAGCAGCAGCAGCAGCAGCAGCAGTAGTAACAGCAACAGCAGCAGCAGCAGCAGCAGCAGCAACAGCAACAGCAGCAGCAGCAGCAGCAGCAGCAGAACCTGTTGATTGAATCCAGATATTAATTTTGTGATGTCATCGTTGTTGGTTGAAAAGTGGGAAAGTGTTGGGATGCTGCCCGGAGGTTCCGCTTGAGGAATTTGTGGCGTCAAACAGCCGTTTTTTCGCCACATAAAAGCAACATTTGTGAAATTTTGACTGGCAGGTGTTTCCATTGAGTGGTGTGAAGCGCAGAAGCATTAGTATTTCGTTGCTCTAGTTTTCCTCTTTGATGACTTGTAAAAAATATGCCGTCCAATCATAACGCGGCATTTTCACTGCTCAGTCAACTGGTCACGTGACCCCGGACGTCACGTCCGCTGACGTGTCAATCATCATTCAGCCGTATTGGAGAAGTGGAGCTGCTTCCACCAGCAGGTTTTATTGTGGCCATATTTAGGCTTGGCTCAGTTCTATCAATTCTAGGGCTGATGGAGACTCAGCTACTGTTTCTCACAGCACAGTTTGAGTAACAATGGAACAACAGAGAGCGAGTGTGTGTGTGTGTGTGTGTGTGTGTGTGTGTGTGATCACACAGCGCAGAACAACAGTGCAAAAACAGCAATTAGCCTGCTGGAAGTGTGTCATCGTCCGCTGGCGGAGGAGAAACTCCCGCTGAAGGGGAGGAGCCTGCGTGTTTGTGATGTGTGTGTGTGTGTGTGTGTGTGTGACGGTGGTTTCTTCATGCGGCTGTGGCCTGGATGAAGTAGTTGGGAAAACGCACACACACACACACACACACACACACGGAGGCTTCCAGTCAGGTCTTGTCAGAGGAGGGGGCGGGGCCACCGTCACGGTACCTGCCAATCACAGCCATTATTTGCAGCCTCCTTGACAGGCGGCTGCTAGTAAATTTCACCTCATTATCAGGGCCTCACTCTGGCCTCACTCCTCCTGCTGGGCGGGGAGTGATTTAGTGCGGCTGGAGTGACGCCTCGGCGAGTGAGTCGTCACCGTCGGGCAGACGTCGACGGCGGTGGTCGCTGCGCCAGTGCACCGCCTGCTGCTGACGATGCGCCATTAAAAAAAAAAAAGACAGAAAGAAGAGTCACAATGAAGTGAGTCGGTGTTTGAACGAGCTGAGAGTCGTTTTGATGGAGTTTAAATAAAGTTTAGAGTCACGTCGATGCTCGGTGGTGTTGATGTTTCCGTCCTTCAGTTTCTCTGCACTGCTCAGCAAACTACTGTAGTTCCACTTCCATTGTTGTTCAATTCAAGTGAGGGAAGAAGAAGAGGAGGAGTGAGTGAGTGAGCATCTTCCTCTCCGTCCTCGTCATCAGCATCATCGCCCCCATGCATTCACAGCCGCTGGTCAATTTTACATTAGCTTCTGTCAGAAACGCCCCCTGTTGTTCAGTCCCGCTCGTTGCAGCTTCCTGCTGCCTGCAGTTTTTTTTTTGTCATTGCGTTCGCACTGATTCCACCGTTCAGAAGTCGCTCGCTTCAGAACACCAGCGAACAGTGAGACTGGGCCAGTGTCATCAGACTCCACCAGAAGCTCCCACCAGCAGCCGGCGTGCGGTCGGCTGCTCTGGGAATCCCAGCGGAGGGATTTTATTCTCAGGACTCTGAGGCCGATCGGCAGCCGGCTGATCCAGGTATCCCTCCACCAGCGAGCCGCTCACCCATCTCAGCAGCCAACTTCTCTGAGAGGGAGGAGTGTGTTTTTGTGTATGGAGCGTCTGTTTCTCCTCACCGCCGGCCCCTCCCCCACCCACCACCCTGAACAGAGGGCTCTTTATGGCAGCGTGTCGGGGACGAGCGAGTGAACCCGACGGCAGAGCGCTGGAGCTCAGTCAAGAGCTGCAGTCTGCAGGACCTGACTGGAAACACAGCCAAGGCCCACAGTGCTGGCTGCCTGGGCTCAATGCAGTAGGATGGGATGGGATAGGATGGCAGGGGCTTCGCTGGGACAGTATAGGATGGGGTGGGATGGGATAGGATGGCAGGTGCTGGGCTGACGTGGGTTGGGGTGGGCTCAGGAAAGCAGGATGGGAGAGGCTGGTATAGGATGTGGGTCGGCTGGACCAGTGTCAGCTGGGATGGGATAGGATGGGAAGGGCTGGGCTGGCAGGTGTAGGATGGCAGGGGCAGGCGGTGGATGTGGGTAGGCTGGACCATTGTCAGCTGGGATGGGATAGGATGGGAAGGGCTGGGCTGGCAGGTGTAGGATGGCAGGGGCTGGTGTAGGCTGTGGGTGTAGGCTGAGCTAGTGTCAGGTAGGCTGGGCTGGGTTAAGATGGGATAGGATGGGAAGGGCAGGGCTGGCTGGTGTAGGATGTGGGTGTAGGCTGAGCTAGTGTCAGGTAGGCTGGACTGGGTTAAGACGGGATAGGATGGGATGGGATTCACCATGTGAATGAGGGAGGGAGGGAAGTCTAAACACAAACCCGAAGCATCCTGAAAAAAAAATATATGGTGATGTAAACGCTGAGAGAGACGTCAGACCTCCTAGACACCTTGTTGCAAGTCAATCATTGGAGTTGCATCTGTTTGTTTGTGTGTGTGTGTGTGTGTGTGTGTGTGTGTGTGTGTGTGTGTGTGTGTGTGTGTGTGTGTGTGTGTGTGTGTGTGTGTGTGTGTGTGGCTGCTAAGAGTCCAGAGTTTGGGCGTCGACTCCTCCCAGCTCTGCTGAGGACGTCCTCCTGCTCTGATTGTTTGCGGTGGCCACAGATCTTCTGAGGAGGAGGAGGAGGAGGAGGAGGAGGAGGAGGAGGAGGAGCTGATGGACGAGGGCAGAAGAAGGGGCCTCGTCCTCTCGTGATGAAAGGCAGTTTCCATTCCCGACCTCTTGCTCACTGTGTGACTCAGGGTCTTTGTGTGTCGGCTCGACCTCGGCCTCGCTGACTCACCAGCCGCGTCCTCTCGGAGCGCCGCAGCCTCACATTCCTGTCAGCCTTGATGTTCAAGCTGGAATTTAGAAAAAAAACCAAAAAAAAAAAACCCTGAGAATAATGAGGGGATGACAACAATTCAAAATTCAAAATTCATCTCTACTAAAAGCAATATTTATGATGGAATGGATCAGTGGACAGATGTGGTGAAGTGAGCTCAGTGTTTTGATGTGGAGAAACAAAGCAAAACTGTCACTGCTTCACAAAGTGACAGAACATGGAAAATATTGCTTCTGACCATGTCGTCCCATTGAGTGTGTTGCCCTCCTGTCACTTCCCATCATGCCTTTGTAAGCCACATGATGCATCAGGACGCTTCGGCCAATCACAACGAGCTGAGACACTGCAAGAGACGTGATGTTGACGCTGGGGATATAAAAAGCTTTCCTGGGGATTTTATATTAATTTAATATATATAATATTAAAAGTCCAGGACTTAGAAATCTACAGTGGAAAGATTTATTATGAACTGTGTTTCAGGTCAAAGGTCAACCTGTTAACCGTTTCACAGGCCTTTATTTTTGTATTGCAGTCTGTGGGGGACGATACTCTTTGGTCCAACCTTTTAGCTGCAGTACCCCAGTGGCCACTGGGAAATAATTGCTCCTCTATCCTCTTCTTGTGTTGCCGAAGGCGCTTCAGACTTGTTTTGTTTTTGTTTTTATTACCCAGGTTCATGTCTCTCTTATCACCTGGAACACCTGATAGGCACAGAGCAGCTCGAATAGCGGCGCCCACCCAGACAGACAGACAGACAGACAGACAGACAGACAGACAGACAGACAGGTGGTGTCATGTTGCAGCAGAGGGGAAGAGAAGCTTCAGTCTCGACTTGTCTGTAGCTCCGGGGCTTTGATAGAGAGAAAAAAGAAAGGGGGGGATTATTATGTATTAGCAGTGGGGGCTGAGTGGGTGGGGGTGGAGGGGTGGAGGGGGGGGGGTGGAAGTCACGGCTTGTCTGTGAGCCTGCTGGAGGAAGATCACAGGGCTGCGATCAGAATGAAGTCACCACTCTCACCGTGTCCCCCCTCCTCCTCCTCCTCCTCCCCTCCTCCTCCTCCTCCTCCCCCTCCCTCTCCCCCACCCCCACCCTCACCACCCACCAGACCACCAGGACTGACCGGCAGCCCCGTCATCTCCGACATCTCCCTCATACGACTGTCGCCGCCGCCACCACGCCGCCGCCGCCGCTGCCGCCGCCGCCGCCGCCAGCACGGGCGAGTCGCCCTTCAGCCCCCCACCCTCGCCCCCCATGGGAGCACTACCTGCGCTCGGTGCACGGCAGCCCCACCCTCTCCATGATCTCAGCCGCCCGGGGGTTGAGTCCCGCCGAGGGTAAGAGTCCAACTCACACACACACACACACACACACACACACACACACACACACACACACACACTCCTACAGCTCCGCCCTCTCGGAACTGAAGTGACTCACTGTTTGAAACTCTGCATCTTTCATTACTGTTTTGTCACTCATATAAATGCAGTGAGAAGAGTGATGAAGCTGGTGCTGACCTTTGACCCTCCAGGTTGGAAAGACTGGATGGCTTCTATTGTTGCTACTAACAGTGTGGACAGTCAGGCCTGAAGGTGGCGCTAGAGAAGGAAGCTGATTGGAATCACATTCACCTGCAGTCTGAGAATCAAACCTCGCCCCCTCCTCCTATTCCTCCTCCTCCTCCTCCTCCTCTTCTCCTCCTCCTCCTCCTCTTTCCCCTCCACCTTCTCCTCCTCCTCCTTTTTCTCCTCCTCCTCCTCCTCCTCCTCCTCCTCCTATTCCTCCTCCTCCCCCTTCTCCTCTTTCTCCTCCTCCTCCTCTTCTCCTCCTCCTTTTTCTCCTCCTCCTCCTCCTCTTTCCCTCCACTCCTCCTCCTCCTCCTCCTCCTCCTCCCCCTCCTCCTCCTCCTCCCTCCTCTCTTCTCCTCCCCTCCCCTCCTCCTCCTCCTTCCCCTCCTCCTCTTCCCCTCCTACCCCTCCTCCTCCTCCTCCTCCCCCTCCCCTCCTCCTCCTCCTATTCCTCCTCCTCTTTCTCCTCCCCTCCACCTCCTCTTTCTCCTCCTCCTCCTCCTCCTCTCTCCTCCCCTCCACCTCCTCCACCTCCTCCTCCTCCTCCTCCTCTTTCTCCTCCCCCTCCACCTCCTCCTCCTGCTCCTCCTCTTTCTCCTCCTCCTCCTCCTCTCCTCCTCCTCCTTCCCTCCTCCTCTTCCCCTCCTACCCCTCCTCCTCCTTCTCCTCTTTTCTTCCCCTCCTCCTCCTCCTTCTCTTCCCCTCCTTCCCTCCTCCTCCTCCCCTCCTCCTCCTCCCCCCCCCCCCACCTCCTCCTCCTGCTCCTCCGCAGTGACCCACGAGCACCTGAAGGAGCGCGCCCTGTTCAGCCTGCCTCCGCCCCCCCCGGGCTCCAACCCTGCAGAGTTCTACCACCTGATGGCCAGCCAGCGGAGCCCCTACGCCGACCTGCTGATGCAGAGCAGCACCGCTGCCGCCGCAGCCGCAGCCGCTGCCGCTGCTGCCGGCGTCCACCTGCCCGACTACATCAGCCCGGTGGACGGTGAGCCAGCGCACGCCTCACTCCTCACTCCTCCAAAGATCTTCAGAAAGTTTGCTTTCAGCTTGGGTTCAGTTCTTCAGAGTGCAGGCATCAGCTGCAAGGCGCTGGTGTCGCAGTGCTGGAGGTCGGTCTCGGGCTGCACGCCACTTGTCAAGGGTATCCGTCTCGTCTCCGGACTCCGTTGAACTACGGTGGCCTGCGCACCCAAACCTGGATACCGCAGCCACCTTCTTCTATGTTGGTTTATTGGAGGAGGCCAGGGGTTCATTCTAAACACCAAACTCACTGTCAGGCAGCTGGATTGTCCACACCAGGCTTCCTTAGAGATATGGCAGTGCAAGATGGCAGCGAGACCCTCGATCCATCGATATTATTATATATGAATAAGAACCGTGATATGGGGAGTCAACCAAAACGATGTAAAAATCGTAAATCAGGCCAAATTTCAATCAACAAAAACAGTTTGGTTCCAATTACCACCTACATTCACTGCTGTGGGTGAGTAAAGCAGCAGCAGCAGCAGCAGCAGCAGCAGCAGCAGCAGCAGCAGTTCAGGGATTTGCATCTAGTGCAACTAACAACCGTGGCCTCCAGGGGGCCAAAGCCTCATAAAAACAAAGGTTTCTTTAGGGTCTGTCTCATTCAGGTTGAGTCTTGTGTGTGTGTGTGTGTGTGTGTGTGTGTGTGTGTGTGTGTGTGTGTGTGTGTGTGCCAAGTCCAGCATGGCTGTGAAAAGGGCGACAAGAAGAAGAGCAAACGTTGGCCGACGGAACTTTGAGTCGTGTCCCCTTTTTTTTGTCTTTGTGGCTTGATGGCCATGATGAGGCAGCCCCACACACACACACACACACACACACACACACACACACACACAGACACACACGTCTAAGCAGCTGGCAGAAAGTCTCGTAGCAACTCGCACACGTGTTTGCACACACGCTGACACAGAGGCCGGCCTGTTGGCTGACTGTTGGCTGCCTGTTGGCCAGGCAGGAGTTGGACCTTCAGTCGGCCAAGAAACCTTCAGCCTCCTGAAAGGCCCAAACTGTCGGCGGAGGTCCGCTGATAATCGCACACCTCCCCAGCAGACCACAGAGCTCACTCTTCTCTTTCATCCCGTCCAAGCTGGCGCACACACACACACACACACACACACACACACACACACATGAGGAAGGAAAAGGAGGAGGAGAAGGGGGAGATGGAAGAGGTGGGAGACAAGAAGGTGGTGGTAAATGAAGAGGAGGAGGTGAAGTAGGAGGAGAAAGAGGAAGAGAAGGTGAAGGAGGAGGTGGAAATGGAGGAGGAGGAGGAGAAGAAGGTGGTGGTAAATCAAGTGGATTAGGTGAAGTCGGAGGAGGTGGAGGAGGAGGAGGTGGAGGAGGAGGTGGAAATGGAGGAGGAGGAGGAGAAGAAGGTGGTGGTAAATGAAGAGGAGGAGGTGAGTAGGAGGAGAAAGAGAGAGAAGAAGGAGGAGGTGGAAATGGAGGAGGAGGAGGAGAAGAAGGGTGGTAAATCAAGTGGAGGGTGAGGTGAAGTAGGAGGAGAAAGAGGAAGAGAAGGTGAAGGAGGAGGTGGACATGGAGGAGGAGGAGGAGGAGGTGGAGGTGAATGAGGTGGAGGAGGAGGTGGTGGTTTGATCAAGTGCTCGTTAGCTCGGTGGCTAATCTTTTACACAGTCTCCATCAATTGGCCAATCAGAGCGGAGCTGCAGAGCAAGGAAGGGGAGAGTGAGGTGAGGGTAGACCACCTCTCTCTCTCTCTCTCTCTCTCTCTCTCTCTCTCTCTCTCTCTCTCTCTCTCTCTCTCTCTCTCTCTCTCTCTCTCTCTCTCTCTCTCTCTCTCTCTCTCTCTCTCTCTCTCTCTCTCTCTCTCTCTCTCTCTCTCTCTCTCTCTCTCTCTCTCTCTCTCTCTCTCTCTCTCTCTCTCTCTCTCTCTCTCTCTCTCTCTCTCTCTCTCTCTCTCTCTCTCTCTCTCTCTCTCTCTCTCTCTCTCTCTCTCTCTCTCTCTCTCTCTCTCTCTCTCTCTCTCTCTCTCTGTCCCTCTCTCTCTCTCTCTCTCTCTCTCTCTCTCTCTCTCTCTCTCTCTTGAAAGCTTGTTTGCTCCAATAATCCTCAGAGCCCACCGGCCGCCGCCGCTGCCACTGCTAACCTCAGGATTTTATTGATTTCATTTATTTATCTATTTATCTTCTTGCCGTCCCGCCTCTGAGGCTGTGATGTGGTGCGACTCGGACCACTGAGGTGACCCCGACGCTGCCGACCCCCCCCCGCCGCGGCCTGCAGACACAGAGCCCATATTGACCTAGTGGAGGAGCCGCTGGTCATGGAGGGCGGCGGTGGCGGCGGCGGCGGCGGCGGTCCTCAGTCAAAGAGCTCCTTGACTTCACGGCTCCGTCCTGCTTGTTGACTTTGGAAGGAGGTGCTGATAAAAAACGGCGGTTAAAAAGAAATCAAATATTATGCGTTAATATATAAGACTCACTGAGAGAGAGAGAGAGAAAAAAACGCAGAGACCTCACTGAACCCAGGCCTCCTCAGGCCGCCGCCCACCGAGTCCTGATTGGTCAGAGGGACCAACCAGCATCTCAAGAAGATTCCTGCAAGACGTTGGAAAACAACGCTCACATTTTGCTTTTTGCGTTTCCATGGCAGTCTTTTGCAAAATCAAAGCCATATTTCTAAAATTTCAAACAAAGTACAGTTGTGATTTGCAGGTGTTTCCACTGAATGGTGTGAAGAACATCCGCTGCAATTCTGGTCTTTGACCGGAATTACGTTTGCTTTTGTTTGTTCACGTTTGTTTGCTGTCCATTATATTTTTTTTTCTACGTCTCCTCTTCCGTCCAATCATTACATGCCATTGTCACTGGTCAGTGAACCGGTCACGTGACCCCGTCACATCATGTCCGCTGACGTGAAAATGTGAAAAAAGAGTTTCAAAACCTTTCAGCCATATTTGAGAGGTTTTTCCAAGTGGAGCTGCTTCCATCACCAGGTTTTATTGACATATTTAGGTTTTTGCACAATTCTAGGGGTGATAAAATAAAAAAGTTTAGAAGCGTGGCTAGCGTTAGCGTTAGCAAGGAGCCCCTTAAAGCACTGTAAAACTGAAGCAACATTGTGGTGGTGCTGCTGCTGCTGCTGCTGCTGCTGCTGCTGGTGGTGGTGGTGGTGGTGGTGGTGGTGCTGCTGCTGCTGCTGCTGCTGGTGGTGGTGCTGCTGCTGCTGCTGCTGCTGCTGCTGCTGCTGGTGCTGCTGCTGCTGGTGGTGGTGGTGGTGCTGCTGCTGCTGCTGGTGCTGGTGGTGGTGGTGGTGGTGCTGGTGGTGGTGGTGGTGGTGGTGCACATTGGGCAGCATTGAGGGGAGTTTGTGTTCTCAGCGGCTCCCACGACAAAAGCGGCTGCCAAAGTAAACTGCTGCCCTCGTAAAGAAAAAAGAATTCAGTGTTGGCGCAGCGCAGCGCCACCCATCTGTAGACTGATGTGGGGGGCGGGCGGGGAGGGGGGGGGGGCGACTGGCTACACAAACACTTAACTATATGTTGGTTCACGAGTGCACGCAAGTGCGCATAAACTCACAACAACAACAGCGTGTTTGGAGGGGGGGACACGCTCCGCTGGCTAATAAAGTTCACAGTGTCGGAGTTTCACTGATTCAGCCTGGAAAACAAACAGTCGCACTGACAGGCAGGAGAGACTGGAGCTGCTGCTGCTGCTGCTGCTGCTGCTGCTGAATGACACACACACACACACACACACACACACACACACACACACACACGCATCCTTTTCTAATCTATTCCCCCCTTTCCACTGTATCAGCCTGTCATTACGACTCTCTATATAAAACCATATCCCACAATTACAAGCGGCCCACAGGAGTGCCAAGGCACCGTGGTGCGTGCACACACACACACACACACACACACACACACACACACACACACACTCGGCTGAGCAACATCTGTTTTCTTGCCTCTGCGCCGGAACCTGTTCACCCTTTCAATTATAACCAGCGCCTATAAAACACTCCTTGATCCAGTGGTGAGAGTGCTGCGTCTGTGTGTGTGTGTGTGTGTGTGTGTGTGTGTGTGTGTGTGTTGTGTGTTTCCTCACACAACTTTTAGCGTTGAGCTAAAATGATGTCGGATGGCCGACACGGAGACGAGGGAACGCCGCTCGCTGCTGGAGGCGTCGGGAATTCCTCAGTGCTGAGGTCGACGGCGGGGGAGGTGGGGGGAGGTGGGGGGAGGTGGGGGAGGTGGGGGAGGTGGTTTTTTCGGGCACGGTGCCCAGACGGGCGAGGCCGGGCGAGGCGCCAGGCCACCACATCGCCGCCGCGAGGCTCCTTTTTGTTTCCCTGCCTGCTGGGAGGAGTCATGAATCCACAGCGTGGTCGCTGCTGCAGACTGAGCTCACTGTCAGCCAGCAGCACATCACCATCAAGACACCATCACTGGAGACACTGGAGGCTCCCCGGGAAAAACACACCTCTTTACCATTGTCACTCCATCACTCCTTCACTCCATCACTCCCTCACTCCTTCCCTCCGTCACTCCTTCACTCCTCACTCCTCACTCCTTCACTCCATCACTCCTCCCCTCCTCACTCCTCTCACTCCCTCACTCCTTCACTCCATCACTCCTCCCCTCCGTCACTCCATCACTCCCTCACTCCTTCACTCCATCACTCCTCCCCTCCTTCACTCCTCTCCTCCTATACTCCTTCTCTCCTCCTCTCCTCCTCACCTCCTCCCCTCCTTCACTCCTCTCCTCCTATACTCCTTCTCTCCTCCTCTCCTCCTCACCTCCTCCCCTCCTTCACTCCTCCCCTCCTCCCCTCCTCTCCTCCTCCCCTCCTCCTCCTCCTCCCCTCCTTCACTCCTTCACCCCTCCCTCCTTCACTCCTTCACTCATCACTCCATCACTCCGTCACTCCTTCACTCCATCACTCCTTCACTCCTCCCCTCCGTCACTCCATCACTCCTTCACTCCTTCACTCCTTCTCTCCTCCCTCCTTCACTCCATCACTCCTTCACTCCTCCTCCTCCTCCTCCATCCTCCCTCTCCTCCTCTCCTCCTCACCTCCTCCCCTCCTTCACTCCTTCACCCCCTCCTCTCCTCCTCCCCCCTCCCTCCTTCTCCTCCCCTTTTTTTTTCTTTTTTTTTTTTTGACCCCCTCCCTACACCCACCTAGCCCCCCCCCCCCACCCCCACCCTCATTTACCCCCCTGCCATCCGAGGCTCCCAGGGGCCTGTTAACTAACTGCACATGGCTGTTCTTTATGACTCGCCGCCTCCCTGAAGCCTAATAGCATTGGAAGTCTCGACTGGGGGTGCTGCTCTCATTTGGCCCCAGTTTGGTCCCGCCTCCAAAAGAGGGGGCGGGGTTTGGATGGGAGTGATTGACGCTGGTGTCCTGCCTCTCGCGCCTCCGCGAATGTCGCCTTTAAGAGCCAATTGATCAGCTCAGCCAGTGCGAAGCTCCGCCCCCCCCCCCCCCCCCTCACTCACCTGTTGTGGAGCAGCCAGTGTTGGGCCTCAGCAGTCCAGACCAGTAGGGGGAGTGAGTGAGCTGCTCTTCATGGGACAGTGGCAGCAGTGCGTAGTTCAGGTTCTTTTGGCTGAGAATGAGAAAGTGTTGTGAGCAGCAGATCCAGCAGGGGGCCTCTGAGAGTCGGCCTGGTTCTCTTCGCTCTGTTAATGGCATTCTGAGATCAATTTGTTTAAATTGCCTCCATTTAACTTTGCCAGAGTACAGCGGCCCGAAAGAGATCGCTATCGAGGTAATTACCGAGAATGATTGGGGGGGGGGTCATTATGCATAGGAGGATGTTAAAGGAGGAGGTGAGGGTGGGGGAGGAGGGGTGTGTGTGCGAGTGTGGGAGCGATGTGGAAGATAGCGCAGCAGCAACTCTGCACCGTGGCCTCCAGCAGAGTCTGTGAAGTTCAGCAATCAAAGCGCTGGGACTGAGTGACACCATGAGTGGAGCTGCTGGTCTGCTGGCCGACAGGGAGGTCGTGAAGCTCTACAGTCTGGTTGGATTGTGTTGCTGATTGTCTTCGGTTTTCATTGGTTTGTGTCTCTCTTTTGTTGGGTTGTGTTTGTCCAACCTCGACGTGTCTCAGCCGAGCGTCCGCCTTCCTCAGGAGCGTCACTAGGTGGCGTGTGACTCGTCTTTATCAGCTGATGTCACGGACAGGTGACCCACCTGTCGGATTTGACAATCTACAATCGGTCGTCGGGCCAGCAGGGGGCGCCACCGTTGGTTGCAAAAAAAAAAAAAAAAAAATGAGTGGCTGTCAATGAGGGGAGGAGCCCTGAAATCACACAGTTACAAACTGCTTGAAATGCTTTAGTGTGTCTGAATCACTAGTAAAACAACAACAACAACATCAATAACAACAATAATAATGAAAATAATATCGCAAATATCACGTCTGACATCCTCGTCTGTGTCCAGTGTCGCGTTTCTCCAGCCCGCGGCTGACGCCCCGGCTCAGCAGGAAGAGGGCGCTGTCCATCTCGCCGCTGTCGGACGCCAGCATCGACCTGCAGACGATGATCCGCACGTCGCCCAACTCGCTGGTGGCCTACATCAACAACTCGCGCTCCAGCTCGGCCGCCAGCAGCTCCTACGGACACCTGTCAGTCGGGGGAATCAGGTGCGCTAGCTGGCCGTCGCCCTTTCTGCAAAATTTCCTTTTTTTTACGTCCATCACAACATAATTGTAGGACCTAGGTATCAAACTCTGGCCCGTGGGCCAGATTGGGCCGGCAGTGTCATTACATTTGGCCCGTGAGGCCAATACCAAATCACTACTCGAGCTGCTGGCCCGTCGCTGTTACACAGCACATTTACCGCTAACACTACAAATCCCACAATGCTCTGCTCAATCAGGACAGGACGGCCGTTGATATTATTTTTAACTTTATTGGTTTATTGTGGTCTTTTATTTTTAATGTAGTATGAGCCTGAGGAAAAAGGTCACTGTTGAAATTTAAATCAGAAGGCAGAAAACAAAAAAAAGAGGAAAATGATTTTTATTGACATTTTATTTGTTTTGATGAGTTTTTTTCATTTAAAATTAGGTTTTGCATGTGTGCAATATTTATTGTACAGGATGAAGCTTTGCTTTGTTCCATATTCAGGTTGAAGCAAAACTCGTTCTATAGAAAGGTTCACTGTCACATGTGGAGGAAGATGTTTTTCACTCAATATCAATGTTGGACCAGGACTTTTTGTGTGTGTGTTTGTGTTTGACAACCTTGTTTTAAAAGAATGTGAGAAGAAAGAAAAAAGTCCATCAGATCAATGCTGCATTTCCAGCAAGGCCTTCAAAGTTGGCAACAGAAACCATCTTCATCCTTTCAGACGCTACCGAAAAACACAGACTCAAACTCTGTCCTGGTGTCTCCCCTCCCTCCCCCGCAGCCCGTCCTTCAGCTTCCCCCCCCACATCAACCCGGTGGCCTACCAGCAGCTGCTCTCCCAGCAGCGGGGACTCAACGCCTTTGGCCACACCCCCCCTCTCATCCAGGCCTCGCCGTCCTCCTCCTCCTCCTTCTCGGCCCGCCAGCTGCCCCTCGCCGCCGCCGCCGCCATGTCCGCGGCCCACAACCACAACAGCAGCAGCTCAGAGGCCAACCAGGTACGAGGGGGCGGAGCCTCTCTGATGGTTTCTCTAGTGTGGTGCTCTGACGGCTGCAGGGCCGAGACTTGAAATATGCAACTATATCAGCCAGGGAGGTGGGGTTTTTAACGTGACAGTTGTATTAATTTGATGCGTATTTAAATTAATTGATAATAATAATTTAAATTGAGCTGATGAACTCCATCGAATCTCCTGGTTCAGAAAAGTCTTCAAGCATTTACACTGAGTAGTAAAATCACGCTGAATTCCTAACAACCCCGGAGTAAGAAAAATGAATTTCAAACATACATCACAGAGTTTGAAATGTGACTAACGATTCATTCAGTTACTGAGTTATTTGGCAGGAACCATGCAGTCAGACATAGTCACTGGCTTGCAGCTGATGCGATGCCTGTAGAGTTTAGCGCTAATGCTAATTCTCAACTCCAGTCTGCGGTTGGGCTTTTCCACAATGCTGCAGTACAATATGAAACAATCACTCACTGTCTCACACAACACACACACACACACACCATTCACAGATTCGCACAACTTTGCTTTTGTCTGAAAAATAAATTGAGAAAATGAAAATATTGCAGCAGTCAGTCAGAGTGTGGAGGAGGTTACAGGAGGTCTGGCTCTGTGTGTGTGTGTGTGTGTGTGTGTGTGTGTGTGTGTGTGTATACACACTGCAGACACTCGTAACGTAAACTTCCCTCCTGACACACACTGTCACAGAGGGGCTTTTTTTTCAGGTCTTCTTTTTTAAACAACACACACCCACACACACAGACAGACGCACGCACGCACACACACACACACACACAGACTGGTGTCAGCGCTGATCGGAACCATGTTTCCTCTCCTGGCTGGTTCCGGGCCAGCTGAATGAGTCAGTCGGGCCTCGGAGAAAAGACGTCTGGTCTGGGGTGGGATTGAGAAAACGACCCCCCCGCCCCTCTCATCCACCCTACACCCCTCCCCTCCACCCCCAGCACCACCCCCAGCACCCCCCACGCCAATGGCTGAACCTCCGCGGCGAGAAAACCCACAAATCTTGAATTCATCAGCCTCATTACACACACAAACTTTTGAAACAATTTTTTTTTTCTTTCCTTTAATTGTCTCTCGGTGAAATGTGCGACAGACCTCATGAGTCTTTCGCGACGTCGTGAGACTCTACTGGCAGATAAAAGCAACCTCCCCCTCCCCTCCTGCTCTTGCCGAGGGTCATAACTCCTCTTCTTTCATAATTCCTCGTGGCTTCGGCGGCCATAAAGCAGTCCAGAGTGTTTAGTCTCGGCGGCAGGTCCCGCTCTGACTGATGGCGCTACCAGGACTCCACACGTCTGTTAGCGCCAAAGACACTGCTCCAAGTCCTCCGCAGTGCCCCCCAGTGGCTGGAATGTGTTTGATGAATCTCTGATGGATGATTTTTTTTTCCTCTTTGGTTTTGTGTCCCTTCAGAACGCCGGCGGAGACCCGGCAGTGAGCAGCACCGTCAACCCGTCGCTGACCACCAAGAGGTCGAAGGTCAAGACGGAGGCCGAAGCCCTGCTGCCCATATCGCCGTCCGATCAGGTAGGGAGGGGAGCAGCGCCGCTCTGTTCGCCGACCAATCAGCAGCCAGCGTGAAGGTTTTTTCCCCCGTAAAGGTTAAGTGTGAAGTATTTGGAGGTTTTGAGGAAGAAACAGCGACATCAAGTGGTTGCAGTTTAGATTGTTCGCCCCTCCCTCCATCGAGCTTGCCAGTGAACTACGCCACCCAAACCTGGATACCTCGTCCACATTCTTCTTCTTCTTCTTCTGTCTTCTTCTTCTCCTACACATGGAGCTAATAGCTGCTCCCTGCGCACACTCTGACAATCAGAGCGCCACACTGCCATCTATTGTAGTGGATGTCCAATTGCGCAATATTCTAGTCCGGCAAAAACAAACATGTTCCCCAGGGCCAGGAAAATACAGATATTTGTGTACAAATTCAGTCATTTGAGTAAAAGAAAAAAGTTGAATGAAAGAATTCTTCAAGTAAAGTACAGATACCTGAAAAATCTATTGAAGTACTTCCAAGCCTCTGTTACCAACTCAAATATTGATATGCGATTAAAATACAATTAATTACCATTAATTCATTACAAAGGTCATAAGTCCCACCACTAGCTTTTACCAATATAAAAGTCATAAATCAGGCCAAACTTGACTTACTGGACCTTTACTTTGTTAATTAACAAGTGACTCAGCGATGAGCGGAGCAGCAAATGACCTTGTGGAGGTGAAGACGTCGACCTTCCACGTCTCTTCTTCGGCGATCGCTATCACGCCGGCATACAGTCGGAGACGAGTTCCTCATTTGGTTGCTGCCGATTAGGCTGCGATTGATGAGGTGCAGCAAACACGTTGTTGGCCAAGCGGCTTTGAGCCGATGGAGATTGGTGTTTGTGAGACGCGGCAGCAGCGGCCGCTCGTGAGGGCACCGAGACGCCGATAAGAGAGGCGCTAATTTACAACAGCTCTTTTTTAGGGGGAGGGGTCTCAAAAATCCTTTCTTTTTCTTTGCCCGTCAGGATCATGGCGGTGGAGGTGGAGGTGGAGGAGGAGGAGGAGGAGAAGGAGGAGAAGGAGGGATCCTGGACCTGAGCGAGGAGCTGGACAAGGACGAGTGCAAGCAGGAGCCCGAAGCCGTTTACGAGACCAACTGCCACTGGGAGGCCTGCAGCAAGGAGTACGACACCCAGGACCAGCTGGTCCACGTAAGGAGCCGCGGGTTCCCGGGGCGGGCCAACAATACACTGGATGCATTGGACTCAATGACCCCAGACAGCTTCAGTTAGAATGAGCAGAGAGACGAGAGGAGGCAAAAGTGCATAAAAGACAAATTATTTGAGGCAAAACGATGGATTTCTGTTCATTTGTAAACATTGTTTCTTCGCTTTGGTCACAATCCCAGCAGGTGGGAGTGAGATCTTTATTGGCTTTGACAGTTTGGTCCAGCTGAGCGCCAGAGTCAGCGGCGTGTCAGCAGCCTGCTATTAATAGCGGCAGCCTGCTGCCACTACGAGCCGCCGCCTGCCGCTCGCTCTTCTTGTCTCGCGCTCTGACAGACCAGACGTCGAGAGTCGGAAATGAAGGAAGTCGCCTCGTCGTTCTCCCGCAAGGCCCTCACCGCTACGTTTCTCCGTTTCCCGACTCTTTCTGATTCTCATTAGACCCCCCCCACACCCCCAACCCACCCCACTTCCTGTTGGGGCCGACACGCGTGACGTTAATGAGCCTGCCAGTCCGTCTCTTACGAATATCCGAGCCGTGGCCCCGCAGCTGTGCCCCCCCCCCCACCACTAAACTTCAGCCCTGTGACCCCTGACCCTTGACCTCTGTTGAGTTCCTGCATCACCCCACCCGCCCGCCCCTCCCTCCCCAGAGCCCAGAGGGCCGGTCATAAATCTGTGGTGGCCCCTGGCAGCCTCCAGGCCTGGACTGCTGCTGCTGAGGCCGCTAGCCCAGGATTAGCATGGAGGCTAATAATAAGTGAATCATTTCATCCCAAAGCAGAGGCATCCTGTGATGCTCCGCTACCTCTGTTCTCCTCGTATCTCTTCAGCTGTCATCAGAATCAGCATCAGCATCAGGCCCTTTATTGTTACCATACAGTTGAAGTGCAAGGACTCTAAACACCAGGAATCTTCAAGGTTAACTTATAAAAACAATAAATATTAAAGTGTTAAAGAGTTATAAAAAAAAGAGGATATTGCTCATTTATATCATGAGGTGGTTTATCTCATATTAGAGTTCAGGATGGTGACTGTTTTTCAGTCTGGCATTATTATGATGATGATGATTAATAATAATCATCATCATAATAATAATGGCAACTGAGTGGAAAGAAACACACCAGCAGCTTTATTTCTGGCCTCTGCTGAACCGACAAATTCCTGCGTGAAGCCCCGCCCCCTACTGTTGTGGACCGACGGCTGAAAATAGGGAACGCCGCCGCTCGTTCCTGTTCCGACTCCGTCGACCGGAATAAACGTCGAGCCAAGCGGCCACGTCGGCGGATCGGGCCGCCACCAGGGGGCCTCGCAGGAAACAAAGTCTTTCCTGTGTGGATGTTTGTTGTTGTTCCAGTTGTTGTTTTTTCTTCCATTTGACCTTTTTTTTGGAGCGGAGACTCAAACGGTGATAGATGGGGATGTCAGGCGGAGGATGTGAACGCATCAGCAGGAAGCGTCGCAGCGCACCTCCGTAATGACTTCCTGCCCACCGCTAGAAGAAATAGCGAGAAAAGTTCCTCTTCCTTGAGAAAAAGATGCGTAGCCTGAAAAAACAAAAGGCTTTTATTGTCTCCTGTTGACTCATCGTAAAAACCAGCGTCCGCTAAAAAAAAAACATCGTCACTCACAGCACGCGTGTCATCTGTGACAATGACAGAACGTCCTTTACTTCGAGTGAAATCAGCAGTTTTAATCTGGAGGTCTGGAGCGTTCACATATTGACCACCGTGACTCTGCGACGCCTCCACAGCACATCAACAACGACCACATCCACGGCGAGAAGAAGGAGTTTGTGTGCCGCTGGGACGAGTGCTCGCGCGAGCAGAAGCCCTTCAAGGCGCAGTACATGCTGGTGGTCCACATGAGGCGCCACACCGGGGAGAAGCCGCATAAATGCACGGTAAGAACCCAAGACCAAGACCAGGACTGCAGCTCTAAGCTGAAGCTCCAACAAAGCATGAGTTTTCGCCCAGAGGGTTTTTTTTTTTTTTAGCTGGAGGCTGCAAACAGAGGGCTAACCAGGCTGTATGTGGTGAATCTATTCATTCAGTCCCATTGATTGGAGATGAATGAGAGGAGAATTGATTGTGGTTCTGTTGCTGCAGAGACCCGACTGTCCACGTCCACTTCCTCATCTTTTAATTTCAATTTTCGGTGATCATTTAAAATATGTTTTATTTTGAAATCCCTCAGCAGTCACTGGCAGTCGCAGCTCCGCTCGGCGAGCTCCAGAGGAACCAGCGAGTGAGAGCTGCTACATTAGCAGTAAAAACACACACTTCCCTTTGTCTCCGCAAAGCAGCGGGACAAAGAAGCTCCGCCCCCTCAACCTCACACTTACATTTGACATAATGGGGCCCAACACGTGGCTTTTTGCTTTGTGTGGGACGCCGCAGTGGACAGGCGCCAATCCGAGACCTGATTGCATGTGACAACAAAAAACCTCCAGTGTTGTGTTGTTGTTTTTCGGTTTTTGTCTTCTTCAGTTTCTCCACACCACCAGGCGACGGAGCGAAGCGCTCACTCTTGTCCAGTCTTCCTCATGCCGTGTTTTTTTTTTTGCCCCTGCAGTTTGAGGGCTGCTGCAAGGCCTACTCCCGCCTGGAGAACCTCAAGACGCACCTGCGCTCCCACACCGGGGAGAAGCCCTACGTGTGCGAGCACGAGGGCTGCAACAAGGCCTTCTCCAACGCCTCGGACCGGGCCAAGCACCAGAACCGCACGCACTCCAACGAGGTACGCAAGCGGCACCGGCCGGCCGACTCTCACTTTCTCTCTCAGACATGAGAACCTGTCCCTGGATCTTTGGTACGGGTTTGCAACTAAAGGTTCGGGAATCGTGATTCTTATCCTCGACCATTCTGGATCCAGTCACAAATTTCTAATATTGATTTTTTTTTTTTTCGTGTCCTACGAGACTTACTGGAAAAATTTTTATCTTCAAAAATCACACTTTGTGTCATTTGTGTACAAATAACCTGGTGCAAAAAACTGGGCAGCTCGCCTAAAGGTTTTATGTTGTTCCATTTTATTTATGCAACAATTTTATTGACGTTATACAAACACAAACAATTCTGTTTTGATGCCGTAATGGGCCTCATTTTTAGCACACTATGCACTGTGTGAATTGTTGCGTTTCCATTGACCCCCAGAATTGCACAAAACCTAAATATGGCCATAAAACCTGGTGATGGAAAAACCTCTCCAACATGGCCGAAAGGTTTTCACACGGATCCATATAGAGGAATATGAGTGTCATGAAAACACTTTGGCATTGACACGTCAGCGGACGTTTTGCAAAAAACTTGGAAATGCAGCTAATATTTTAATAGGGAATTGTTGGAAGGGAATTGAAGATCCACATCGATCGCCAGGCTAACTTCCTCCAGCGGCGGCGTCTCCTCGTCTCTCATTCTCACCGCTCTGTCCTCCCACACTGGCACAGAAACCGTACGTGTGCAAGATTCCCGGCTGCACCAAGCGCTACACCGACCCCAGCTCCCTCCGGAAGCACGTGAAGACGGTGCACGGGCCCGAGGCCCACGTCACCAAGAAGCAGCGGGGCGACGCTCCTCCCCGGCCGCAGCCGTCCAAAGACGGCGGGGAGAACGACGGCGGCGCCCGGCACGGCGGCAGGGGCGCGGACGGGAGGGGCGGCGAGGCCAACAGCACCTCTAGAGGAGTGGAGGACTACTTCCAGGTCAAGTCCATCAAGACCGAGAACTCCATGGTGGGTCCTCCTCGCGTGCGACTGTTAGCGTTGCGAGGCCGCTCGGTGTGACTCCTCCCACTTTACTAACATCAGTGCCCAGCCAGCACCTTCCCCACCTTAACGCTCTGCTTGTTGCTTGAACATGCTTCCCCTCCCCCCAAGTTAACCTTCCTACTGGACAGACTTCACTGAGGTGAGCGCCTGAACGCACCACGGAAGCACTGCAAATACGTTTTGCATGTTTGGTGCTGCTTTTTGTGTTGTTGTTTTTTGTTTTTTTTTGCATTATTGCATGACGTGGAACTCGTACCTCCGCTTTCTGCCTGACTGTTTTCGACGACTCACAAGCAACCACACGTGCACGGCTGGCGGGCCGGGCCGGCACTTTATTTCTCATTCCTCTGGACAGGACTGCTGGCTGCAGCCTTTGGAAGTCGCTGCAGCGTTAATATTCAGCTCTGCTCTGCTAGATTGTTGCTCGCAGGACTCATCCATTATCCACTTGTTTTCTTCTTTTAAATAAATGAGCTCCATCCAAAATGGATCAGATGATGAGGCTACGCAGTCAGAATTTTTGACTCCGTCGTCATTTATTAAATATTGGGGAAGGCATGAAAGCATCGAACCATAATCGCTTTTATTTTATTCATCCCTGTTTTTTATTGTTTACCTTTTTCCTTTCCTCATTTTGTACTTTTTTTTGGAGCAGCCAACGGTCACAACAACACTTTTACATTTTGAATTTTTGAATTCCCCCCCCTCAGACGTATCACTCCAGCCCGGGCGGCCACTCGTCGTGCAGCAGCGAGCCTTCGCCTCTGAGCAGCGGCGGCGGCGGCGGCGGCAACAACAACAACGACAGCGGCGTGGAGATGGCCGCGCTGGGCGGCGGCGGCGGCTTCAGGGACCTGGGCGTGCAGGACGAGAGCCCCCTGGTGGACTCCACCGTCACCGGGCTCCAGCTGAGGAGGGCGGCGCCGGGTCACGGCGGCGCCGTCACCATCAGGCTGGAGAACATCAAGAGGGAAAGACTGAAGAGCGTGAGGGACTCCTGCCACTGGGGCGGCGCCACACTGCAGCCGCTGCAGGGCCAACGCAGCAGCGTCAAGCTGCCTCCCATACCTGCAGTCGGTAGGTGCTGAGGGTCTGCCGAGGGTCTGCTGAGGGTCCCGTTGAGCGCTGAGTCACAACAAGCGCTGTGGCAGAACTTTAATGTAACTTTAATATAGAGAGGAAGCTCCTGGCTGACTTGTCCCTCCAACCCCTCCAGGTTCGGTGATGGAGAGCTCCACCCTGGGCGGAGGCTGCTACCCCGGCCAGCGGCCCGGCGAGCCGTCCTCCTACGAGGTGACGCTGCTCAACCAGCTGAACGAGCGGCGTGACAGCGCCACCAGCACCATCAGCTCGGCCTACACCGTCAGCCGCCGCTCCTCCGGCATCTCGCCGTGCTACTCCAGCCGCCGCTCCAGCGAGGCCTCGCAGTTCGGCACCAACCGCCACAACAACATCAGCTCCGCCGACTCCTACGACCCCATCTCCACCGACCTGTCGCGGCGCTCCAGCGAAGCCAGCCAGTGCGGCGGCGGGGGCGGCGGCTTCGCTGGAGGAGGAGGAGGAGGAGGCGGTGGAGGCCTCCCCAGCCTCCTCAGCTTGACGCCTGCCCAGCATTACCGGCTCAAGGCAAAGTACGCCGCCGCAACGGGCGGAGCCCCGCCCACTCCCCTGCCCAACATGGACCGCATGAGCCTGAGGACCCGCATGGCGCTCTACGGCGACTCGCAGGACGGCCCGCCGCTGCCGCTGCACCAGCCTCACCCGGGGATGGTGCCTCGGCGCCGCAGCGACATCGGGTACGGCGGGCGGAGCCTCCTGCCCCACGAGGCGCCCAACAATCTTCCTCGCCGCGCCCAGCGACCCGGTGCGCCGGCCCCCGCTGGACCCGCTGCCCTTCCCCAGGATGCAGCGCTACAGCAGCGTGAACAGCGTCAACCCCGTCAGCGGCCACCAGGCGGCCGCCCTGCATCAGGGCTGCGGCCACCAGGGGGCCCTGCAGCACGGGTACAGCCGCTCGGACGGCAGCCTGCAGCGCTA
The DNA here is from genome assembly GCA_009823395.1 of Thamnaconus septentrionalis. NCBI lineage: Eukaryota > Metazoa > Chordata > Actinopteri > Tetraodontiformes > Monacanthidae > Thamnaconus > Thamnaconus septentrionalis. The sequence goes on along the minus strand of CM020514.1, from coordinate 20,815,847 downwards.
CCCGTTCGCCCCGCGGCCGCCCAGCATCTCAGAGAACGTGGCCATGGAGAACATGGCGGTGGACGGAGGGGAGCAGGGCGGCGAGGACGACATGGTGCTCCCGGACGACGTGGTGCAGTACCTCAGGTCCCAGAGCCACGGCCCGTCGGGTCAAAGCTACCCAGACTGCCCGACTCAGGGCTTCCAGCCGGGCGCTGCTCCGCCGCTGCCGCCGCCGCCCTCGTTCTACACACAGCGACGGATGGCGGCGGTGGCGGACGGCGCCATGAATCAGCCGGGCCAGGACCACCTGCTGCCCTGCCAGCAGCCCTTTGCCGGGGCGCCACCGTCGGCAAGCGCGAGCAGCAAGTGCAACATGCCGGTGCAGTGGAACGAGGTGAGCTCAGGGACTGTGGACGCCAGCAGCAAGCTCGCCAAGCCACAGCAGCAGCAGCAGCAGCAGCAGCAGCAGCAGCATCTCAGAGGGAACCTAGCGGTGGTCCAGCAACGGCACAACTTTGGCCCGTTCCAGGCTCAAGGTCAGAGTCTGAACGGCAACCAACAGGTGGCACCGATGAGTCAGAACATGGCAATACAGGGGTATGTCAACCAAGGCAGCCAGAGACCAATCAACATTGCACATCAGCACCAGAACCAGCACCAGCACCAGCACCAGCGGCAATGCAACAACTTGAACTTTGGCGACATGCACATGAGTCCTCAGCAAGGCTTCGGCCAAGAGGCCGTCCCAAACTCCATGTCGGGCAGCACCAGCATGAGGCCGCCTCAGAACGGTATGGCAACCGCCGAAGTTCAGGGTCATAGAGGTCACAGGACGCAGGTGGATGGTGGGTATCCTCACCTGAGCCCAGCGGACCTGCAGCAGAACTACGGCATTCTCAGCCAGCAGCAGCAGCAGCAGCAGCAGCAGCAGCAGCAGCAGCAGAACATGCACAGCGGAGGCAGAGCACCGTTCCAGCCTCGGCCTCCGACGGAACCCAAGTCCGCCTCAAACAGGCAAATCCTCGCGCAGCCGACGCGAATGCCGAAATCTCTGGACCTGAGCCCCTGTCACGGCGCCGGCACCTCGGAGGCCAGTCCCAAGAGGCCCAGCGGCACGGCGACTCAGAACCCAAACTCTTCGGCGTCGTACTCGGGCCACGTTCACTCCTTCCAGCAGTCGCCCTACGACGAGCCCATGTCGCCGTGTGCCGGCCAGGCGCCGACTGGCGACCCTTCGGCCAACGCCGCCGCCGCCACCGCTGCCGCCAGCATGGCGTCGCCGGGGGTCAACCTGGTCTCCAGCAGCACGGTGGACTCCTCCACCGGAGGCGCCGGCGAGCACGTCCAGATTGACTTTGACACCATGCTGGACGACGGCGACCACTCCAGCCTCATGTCCGGCACGCTGAGCCCGGGCCTCCTGCAGAGCCTCTCCCAGAACTCCTCGCGGCTCACCACGCCTCGCAACTCCGTCACCCTGGCGTCCGTCCCCGCCGGGATCGGCAACATGGCCATCGGTGACATGAACTCCATGCTCACGGCCTTGGCGGAGGAGAGCAAGTTCCTCAACATGATAAGCTGAGGGTGGAAAGCCTCCGATTCATCAGGAGTATTTTGGACTTGCAGAAAGGCACTGATTGCAACGACCTAACTGGCCATGTCGTACTTTTTTTACTTCCTTGTTCATAGGAATATACTCACCTTGTAATATTTGCTTCAGGTTTTTTTTTTTAAGTTACATGAAATGTTAATAGTAGGTACAATTAGGGTCACATCGCTATCCTTGTTTCTCATGAAGCCATACTTTTTTACTGACAAAAAACAGCCCGGGTGACTGGATGCATCTAAACCCAGAATGCCGCTCAGTATTTGCTGCTTTTGTAAAGAGGTGAACTTAAAAAACTTTGCAACATTAAGGTTAACATTGAGGTACAGCAAACAAGCAGCAGTTGCAAAGAAACACACACACACAAAAAAAAAAAAAATGTGTGAATACCAGAGTATTTTCTGGTGAAGGCCATCCGTCATCTGTGTAGGTCAGGCTGCACGGCTTGAAGGTTTGCTGAAGATGTTAGAAGGAGACTCGTGGACGGTAACTGTGAAGCAACGTTTCAACCCCGACCAGTTGTTTTTTTAATCTTACACACTTCAGCAATGGCTCAAAATGACAAAATGAGAGTTTACACATTTTTGTCCAATTCTATTTAGGCAGGTGAGTGAAACAATATGTGAGGATCATTCTAGAGAGCAAAAACTGTAAACTGCCCCCGGTGACATTTGTGTTCCAGGATCACTTTTTTCACACGTCGAGTCTCGTTATATCACATCTAATGTCTAATTTACTTCCTCTTCTTATTTTTTGCAATTGTAATTTTACAAAAGCAAGAGTTTTGCAGCCCTTGCTCAACCAGGTGCTCGTCACTCTCGAGGGTTTGTTTTGTTTTTTGTTTGTTTGTTCTTTGAGGGTTTGTTTTTTTTTTTTTGTCCTTTGGATGAGAAGTGTTTCTTCCCCAAGGTCTCATCTCACTGGGGCGAACGCTCGTACAGGACAAGGTCATGTCTCTGTGCTGGTGGATATCAGCATATCGTGTGTGTGTGTGTGTGTGTGTGTAAAGACGAGCACTCTCTGAAAGAATATGCAAGTACCTCTGTGTTCTCAGAGGAGATCTGATCCTAATTAACACATTCATACCACAACACCTCCTGTATCCTGCTGCTCCCCGAGCTTCCCCCTCGGCTGCCGATGAACTGGAGAGAGTCCAGCAAGGGACAGACAGGAAAACAAGAAGAATCCAATCAGGATTCCGACACGAGCCACAAGCCAGACCTGCAAAAGTCCTGAGTTTCATTGTGTTTGCTGAAATTCTATGTAGCCTTAAATGTTTTGGGTTGTTGTTGTTTTGTTTTGTTTTCTGCGTGCGTGTGTGTCTACACTTCATATACTTTTAACTATGCTCAAGGTGTGTGCGCGCGATCGTCTGAAAGTGTGTGTGTGTGTGTGTGTGTGTATATAGCTTTTGTACATTTCATATAAACTATCTTTTCTGTTTCACTTTGCTGTCTTGTGCCTTATTCTTGATTAAAATAAAATGTAAAAAAAAAAAAAAAAAAAAAAAGTGGACAGAGAAAGACCAACAAAGTGTGCAGTACGAAAATGGGAAAGGAAAAGGGGGAGGTGCCGGGGGTCGGGGGAGGGACGGGGCTCGGTGGGGGGATTCAGGGCGGGAGGGGGGTTCAAAGATGCACTGTGCTGCAGAAAAGAGAAATCACGCTTAATTTGACAGAAATTCATTTGGGGACGAGCTGATAGCGGAGTCCACTTGATTGCTTTTGCCACTGGAATTCCTTATTCTCTTTCAGAGGCCGGATGGGTGGAAAATAGCCCCGGGCCAAGGAGTCTCACTGGAGGGGAGAACAAGAGGTTAGTGATGCAGAAGGGGATGATTAGACAAAGCGCTCGGGCGAGGAGGAGATCGGGTGGTTTTTAAAGGAGCAGCAAGAAACGAAGGTGGAGAAGAGCAGCGCTCATCCAGAGATCACGGCTTCCTGGCCGCGCAGAAAAACAGCAACAGCAAGAAAAAAAACAAGGTTTCTGGTGTGTGTTTAAAGAACATTGGTATGAAAAAAAAATCCTAAAGCAAACAAAAGATCACCGGCAGTGCAAGCTGCCAGTTAAATTGGGTTTGAAGCCCAGTCTTCTGCTTTTAGCTGGTACCTCGACGTTAATCCAGGTCCGTGAAGGTTCAGGCGCACAAGCCCAGACTGCCCTCTACAGGCCACTTTCAACACTTCCACTACCAGAGGCACCTCAAGTGCTTCCCAGATCCAGAGAGAGCCCCTCCAGCGCCCCCTGGGTCTGGTCGGGGAACTGCTCCTGGTTGTTCCGTGTTCATATTGAGTACATCTGACTGTGAACTGGTCAGACTGCATGTCACTGCTATTTGTTACCATTTGAACATATACCAGTTTGCAAGTCTGACAAACACCAAGCATGTTAGTGAGGTGTGTCGGGTTCTTCACCCTCCCTCCAGTTGGCTCAGCTGCTTCCCAAGTTGTCCTGAGGGACTCGAGCCGTGGCTCGGGAGCAGTCAGGAGGAGTCAGCTGTTGGCTGGTGACATTCGCACCATCAGCAAGCACCAGCTACTGCCAGACCAAATAACACTCCAGCTGGGCCGAGGGGCTGATGGATGAAAGACGGCAATCCTCTGCTTATACCCACAACAGTAGAGATTCTGAGTAGACTCAGAAGATAGACGGTGGATGAAATTAGAGTTCATCAAAGTCCAGAAGTGTAAAATGAAATGTTTGAATCCACTGCAATCTGGTGGTTTCAGTCAATGTGTTGTCAAAGTGACAATAGCCAATTCTATGTGAGTTTCCCTGAAATCAGAACAAAGCAACAGTTCCACAACTCATTTCTGCATTCTGATCTTTGGCCTCCTGAGGCCAAGTTGTCCTCATGAAGCAATGAACGCCTCTGAAGGGGGTGTTAGGCCTTTCCTCACTGACTCTTTCTCATCCAAAGCCGGCCGGCACTGCACTCTGAGATCAGAGGGCTGTTTGAGTCAGCAGTATACTTGGACTGCTGCGGCAGAACTTCGGCCGGTCCTGCCATCGACCCGGGGGCAGAAAGTGCACCCACTCCGCTCTGGAAGTGCGAGACTTCAGATGAAGTGGCTCGGAGAATCAGGGATGTGTGTGATAAAGAGCGGCATTGTGGTGCAAGGGCTTCAGGGTCAGTCCCTGAGCACGGACCACCGCCGACCCCTCCGAGGCAGAACCTCCAGAGGTCAGACTCTGAGTGCTCGGTGGCAATTCTCAAAATCCTGTCGGTTGATTGAAGTTGAGATCTTTGAGGGGGGCGATGACCTCATTCCAGCTTTTGGTCGATGACAGCTTCCTTTTCCTGTTGTAGAAGAATGTGCAACCACTCCGTCTTCCTCGCAGCTGGTGCATTTCCTTTGACATGATTGGACGGCTGGTTCAAAAGACAAAAGTGTCAACTAAATGGAACGTTTCCTACCTAGTTGGAGAATCTCTGCTGTCTGCACCGACCGGTTTTGTTTTTGCTTGTTGTGTTTCAGTCACCAGGGGTTGCGTCATCAGTTGCGTGGTGCACTTAGTTCCACCGCAGTGCAACTAAGCGCCATGACGATATTTATTACGACATGCCGCTGGCGCGGCTGACTCAGAAACCTAGAAATGAAAGGTTTCAGTTATCTTCGAGTGGCACCGGAGTCACAGCTGCTGACCGGAGATTAACACCAAGCACCTCTCAAGTATCATATATTCACCCTTGTCTCCGCCCAGGCTGCAGGCAGGTCCACAAGAGTCCAGTCGAGACAAAAGGGCAGATTGTTTCCTTCCACACAAAGCACAAAGGTCCGCTTGCCAAACACAGTTCCTCTCTTGGGTGCCCCCAGCAGGTCGGTGAGGAAGGGTCCAACCTCGTGGGGCTGGGAGTGTCGCACGGAAGCAGGACCTGATGACTGCCGTGGCGAGGGAAGTTGCTTTCGTCATCCTGCAGCGTTTTTGAGCGTTTAAATCTGGAGCTGAATCTGTTTTTTTTTCTTGTTTTTTTTCAGGTCGTCCTGAAAAAGGTCCAGGCCAGCAGATTTGTATCTGCTGTTGTAATCGACCACATGTGTGAGACTGACAGTCGGCCACTTTTTCCCACTTCTTGCCGTTGCTTGCAAAGGTTTTTGTGTTGGATGAGGTAAAACGGGGGCTGGCGTACAGTTGTTGAATAAACCATAAGTTCAAGACAAACTCAGCAGAAACAAAACTGCCTGAAAAACTCTGCAGAGGTTTAACTCACTGAATCAACATAACCAAATTTCAGTCTTAAAAATCAATTCATTAAAAAAAATATATATATTAATAATAATAATAATAATAATAATAATAATAATAATAATAATAATAATAATAATAATAATTCATCTTCTATACCCGCTTATTCCAATTCAGGGTCACGGGGGTCTGCTGGAGCCTATCCCAGCTGTCTTAGGGCGAAGGCAGGGTGACACCCTGGACAAGTCGGCAGTTCATCGCAGGGCCACATAGAGACAAACAACCATTCACACTCACATGCACACCTACGGACAATTTAGAATAATAATAATAATAATAATAATAATAATAATATTTGCGACTTCAGCTTTTAGTGTACATGGTCTTGGTGCAAAAGTCCTCACGTCCCCTGCATCACTGCCATGTTGTGTCTGCTTTTAGCACCCCGATGTGTCAAAACCACCCATTGGAGGTGACAATGGACTATCACACATCTCTGCAACACATCAGGGAGGTTACACCCAGATCCTCTTGATGAAGAGCAGCTCCAAGCCAACCCGGTCCTGATGGGACGAGGCTCTTCTTTTCTCTTCCAAAGCCAACCTCCATGTCGGCTCTCTGCTTATAATAAACACACGACTATAATAACACTGTTTCATTAAATATAACTGTTTCATTAAATTGTACAGTGACCTATCTGGTATATATATATATGCCTATTTAATTTGATCTTCTTCATTTGAAGGTGATATGATGTCCTGTTATTTATTAACTTATGAGGAAATGAGTTGAATAATCTTTGTTTGGGTGATTATATTATATTGTCTTTTGTTTTATATTCTTACTTTTGCTGTGTGAAGACGTTTTTTTTGGCGAGCAACGATGACTCCAAATGTGCACAACACTTAAAAAATTAACCCTTCAACTGAGATCAACAGCAGGAAAAAAAGGTAAGTGGAAATAGCAACTATCGTGTTTTTTTTCTGGGACAAGAAGATTAAAAAAATGACTTCAATATGGCTGAACCTCACCACAATGAGGGTTAGGGTTGTATTTGTTGCCTGGTTCCAACTGGGATTTGAACCCACATCTCCGACACCACAGTCAGAGGTTTAACCTACTGAGCTAAACAGCTTGTGAGCTTGGTGACTATGAAGGTTAATAAGTCACTGTGTTGATCCATGTCATCCTCTGTTGATGATGAACACACGACTATAAACTGTTAAATTATACAGTCACATGTATGTTACATTGACTATATAACTTGATCTTCTTGATTTGATGGTGATTTGATGTTCTATGAGGAAATGAGTTGAAGAATCATTTGTTTTGGTAACTCATTGTCCTTTGTTGTGTATCTCTGTAGCTGCTCCATGTTTGTCAGTGTGTGTTTGTGTGTGTGTGTGTGTGTGTGTGTGTGTCAGGTGAAGCACTAATGCCTTTCTGGTTCTCTGCTCCTCAGCGCTGAAGACGGTCTTGTGGGGAGCAACGCTGACTCCCAACTCTGAGGTCACAGGATCGAAACCCAGCGTGGACCAGAGGTACAACACTGGTGTGTGTGTCTGTGTGCGTGTGTCTAAACCCAAAAACACTAAAACAAACAAAATCAAACCAAAAACCAAAACAAAACCAACAAAACAACCAAAACTTGCGTTGCGTTGCGTTGCGTCCGTCGAATTTCCGAGCATTTCAATCTTCCGAGCATTTGGAATTTCCTTCAACTGAGATCAACAGGAAGCAGCAAACAAGTAAGTGTCCTTTCTTCTTTTAAAAACTCGATTTGAATTTAATTTTAAAAGAGTGAGGAGAGTGTTTTGGGTCAAAAATGGACGTAAAACTTCAGCTTCAGCTCCACTTGTTGTGTTTCACTTGTACAAAATGACGACTGTTTATTTCTCCTGCAGCTGCACTTTATTCAAGAGGCCACCAATGTCACATCATGGCATCATCCACAGTCCTCAGGAAGCTGGTCAGCAGGTTGGCTCAGTGGCTTAGACTGCAGACTCTGGTGTGGGAGAGCAGAGTTCCAATCCTGGTGTCCACCATGAGATGTTTCTTTCTTTTGAAGTCAAAGTGAGAGAGACGAAAAAAAATGAAACATCATCTCAAGAGGACAGAAAGTTCTGTCGTTTCTATATTTTTCATCAGGACAAAAAAAAACAACCTTCAATCAGCTGTAACTCACCAAATTGACCGTCCAGTCATAATTTAGGATGAGATGGGATGGCAAAGCAAACTCTCAACATGTCCAAAAATCTGAAAAATGGCATATTAAAGTGTGTTTTTTTTTCTGGGACAAAAAGATTCAAAAATGACTTCAATATGGCTGAACCTCACCACAATGAGGGTTCTATCTTAGTATAGCACGAAACAGGGTGGCACAATGCAAAATCTCCTGGAACCCAAAACTTCCAAAGTATAAATGGGCCAACAGAAGGACTTCAAGAGTGGCCCAGTAGCTCAGTGCATTAGAGAAAGAGCTGCAAGTCCCAAGGTTGCTGGTTCAAGACCCATGAAAGACTGACTGATGTTTTCAATTCAAGAGGTGCAAATCTGCTCGTCATTAGAATTCAACCATCCTCTGCAGTATTCAGAGACCTTTTTCTTCCATGCTGAGCTGCGTGAAAACTCTTGACACACTTCTACTGGAAAACTGATCTTCCTGGGCCATTGGACTTTAAAATGCAACTCTGCCAGTTGTTGGACTCAAACCTACAGCCACAGGATTAATACATCAGCGCTCTTACACCCTGAGCTATCTGCTGACTCTTGAAGTTCATCCACTGGCCAATGAACTTGAAAATGGATCTCTGCCTCTACCCTAAAATATTTGTCATCTGGTACCGGTGGAGGGCCGTGAGGGCCTGCAAGGTCTTCTCTGAGGACTTTACCATGCTTGGAAACAGTACATTTTCGCGTAAATATGTTCATAAAGTTATTCTGCTTAGTCTGTTCTTTTCACGTCGCATAATATCCACATGAATGTGTTGCTCCCATTGTCGAATATTACGGTAGAATTTTTATCTACTCATTTTTCAGCTAGCTTGTGTTGCTAGGTGCCGAGAAATCTGCCTAAGGCTTCCGGAACTGAAACTGAAGGCCATAGCCAATCAGATCTCGAGTCTGCGATTCCATTTCGCTGAACGTGAACGCCACAAGTACGCGTCCTGTGATTGGATAAGAAGACTGGGAAGCTCGCAGACTCAACCCAACTCGGAGATCCGGTTGCCACCACGGCGAAACCACGACGGCTGACGAAGAATATCAAGTTATTGTTGCCGAACTATCAGCAAATTATGAAGTAATTATCGTGGCGCATTGGTGCAGCACCTTCGCCAACATGTTCAGTTGTTTAATAACTTAACAGTTCAATGGTTTGTTTCAGTGTCGTCTCGTTGGTCTCTCATACGAATCGGCAACAATGCGCAGTTTACTGGACAAGTGTTTGGTGAGTAAAATGCTGCTATTTTTCCAAAAATAATATTGCAAGTGTATGAGGTTATTATTGTTCTTTTTTTTTTTTTAATGTGTCACGGCTACAGCTGCAGTAGAAAAAACTCGTTCACCCCTTGTTTGTTTATCCAATAAAGGCATTTATTGTGGCTACAGGAGTTAGCTAACTGCGATGCAATGGCTATGTATCCTGTATTTCTGCATATTAAGATAGTTGTTTTTTTTTTATAACCATACATTAGCTGTAGAGGCTAAGCCTAATGCTTGAAGCCCCTGAGAGGATTGCTTGACGAGCACCTGCAACTCAAGCTAGCTGAGCTGCCAGCAACGCACTTGATGGAATCCACGTTGTTCGTATCCTCAAAAAGGTGACGAGACTTGCATGCGTTCCAAAAGTCGTTTATTGCAGCTCACCGTGGCCCAATGTGCACAAAACAACTCGATAAGGCAGACGCAACTCGCGGAGTCGCAATAGGGTCAGAAACTGTGAGCTCCTCCGTGCAGGTATCCTCGAACCAACTACGTAGGAGTGCCACCTAGTGGACAAACACACACATTGGCAGGAAATGGCTCTTAGATCAGTTTTTTGAGGTATGGACTGATTCAGACTAAGCTCGACTGAAGGCCGAGGTGTGAAATTCACCGCCTGCCTCTGTCTGGTACAACCCCTCCCCCATTTCAATCCGCTGTGACTCACCAAATTGACCGTCCAGTCATAATTTAGGATAAATTGGGATGGTGCAAAGCAAACTCCCAAAATGTCCAAAAATCTAAAAAAAAAAAAAAAAAATCAATTAAAAAAACAAAAACAAAAAAAACCAGCATACTATAGTGTGTGTGTTTTTTTCTGGGACAAAAAGATTCAAAAATGACTTCAATATGGCTGAACCTCACCACAATGAGGATTCTATCTTAGTATAGCTCGAGACAGAGTGGGACAATGAAAAATCTCCTGGAACCCAAAACTTAAGTTATGAGGAAATGAGTTGAAGAATCTTCCATTTTGGTCACTTGTTGTCCTTTGTTTTATTTGATTATTTGTTTGTTTGTCTTTGTAGCTGCTGTCTCTTTGTCAGTGTGTGTTTGTCAGTGTGTGTTTGTCAGAGTCAAGTGAAGCTCTGAGGCCTGTCTGGTTCTCTGCTCCTCAGCGCTGAAGACGGTCTTGTGGGGAGCAACACTGACTCCCAACTCTGAGGTCACAGGATCGAAACCCAGCGTGGACCAGAGGTACAACACTGGTGTGTGTGTCTGTGTGCGTGTGTCTAAACCCCAAAAACCTAAAACCAACAAAACAACCAAAACTTGCGTTGCGTTGCGTTGCGTCCGTTGAATTTCCGAGCATTTCAATCTTCCGAGCATTTGGAATTTCCTTCAACTGAGATCAACAGGAAGCAGCAAACAAGTAAGTGTCCTTTCTTCTTTTAAAAACTCAATTTGAATTTAATTTTAAAAGAGTGAGGAGAGTTTTTTTGGTCAAAAATGGACGTAAAACCTCAGCTTCAGCTCCACTTGTTGTGTTTCACTTGTACAAAATGACGACTGTTTATTTCTCCTGCAGCTGCACTTTATTCAAGAGGCCACCAATGTCACATCATGGCATCATCCACAGTCCTCAGGAAGCTGGTCAGCAGGTTGGCTCAGTGGCTTAGACTGCAGACTCCGGTGTGGGAGAGCAGAGTTCCAATCCTGGTGTCCACCATGAGAAGTTTCTTTCTTTTGAAGTCAAAGTGAATGAAAAAAAAAATGAAACATCATCTCAAGAGGACAGAAAGTTCTGTCGTTTGTATATTTTTCATCAGGACAAAAGATTAAAAAAAACAAAACCTTCAATCAGCTGTAACTCACCAAAATTGACCGCCCAGTCATAATTTAGGATGAGATGGGATGGTGCAAAGCAAACTCTCAACATGTCCAAAAATCTGAAAAATGGCATTTTAAAGAGTGTTTTTTTTTCTGGGACAAAAAGATTCAAAAATGACTTCAATATGGCTGAACCTCACCACAATGAGGGTCCTATCTTGGTATAGCACGAAACAGAGTGGCACAATGCAAAATCTCCTGGAACCCAAAACTTCCAAAGTATAAATGGGCCAACAGAAGGACTTCAAGAGTGGCCAAATAGGTCAGTGCATTAGAGAAAGAGCTGCAAGTCCCAAGGTTGCTGGTTCAAGACCCATGAAAGACTGACTGATGTTTTCAATTCAAGAGGTGCAAATCTGCTCGTCATTAGAATTCAACCATCCTCTGCAGTATTCAGAGACATTTTTCTTCCATGCTGAGCTGCGTGAAAACTCTTGACACACTTCTACTGGAAAACTGATCTTCCTGGGCCATTGGACTTTAAAATGCAACTCTGCCAGTTGTTGGACTCAAACCTCCAACCACTGGATTCATACATCAGCACTCTTACACCCTGAGCTATCTGCTGACTCTTGAAGTTCATCCACTGGCACATTCATCCTTCATTATTGGGCCAATGAACTTGAAGATGGATCTCTGCCTCTACCCTAAAATATTTGTCATCTGGTTCCAACTGGGATTTGAACCCACGTCTTCTACACCACAGTCAGAGGTTTAATCTACTGAGCTAAGCAGCTTGTGAGCTTGCTGACTATGAAGGTTAATAAGTCACTGTGTTGCTACAGCCAGCCTCCATGTCACCCTCTGTTGATGATGAACACACGACTATAAACTGTTAAATTATACAGTCACATGTATGTTACATTGACTATATAATTTGATCTTCTTGATTTGATGGTGATTTGATGTTCTATGAGGAAATGAGTTGAAGAATCATTTCTTTTGGTAACTCATTGTCCTTTGTTGTGTATCTCTGTAGCTGCTCCATGTTTGTCAGTGTGTGTTTGTGTGTGTGTGTGTGTGTGTGTGTCAGGTGAAGCACTAATGCCTTTCTGGTTCTCTGCTCCTCAGCGCTGAAGACGGTCTTGTGGGGAGCAACGCTGACTCCCAACTCTGAGGTCACAGGATCGAACCCAGCGTGGACCAGAGGTACAACACTGGTGTGTGTGTCTGTGTGCGTGTGTCTAAACCCAAAAAACCTAAAACAAACAAAATCAAACCCAAAACCAAAACAAAACCTAAAACCAACAAAACCAACAAAACTTGCGTTGCGTTGCGTCCGTCGAATTTCCGAGCATTTCAATCTTCCGAGCATTTGGAATTTCCTTCAACTGAGATCAACAGGAAGCAGCAAACAAGTAAGTGTCCTTTCTTCTTTTAAAAACTCAATTTGAATTTAATTTTAAAAGAGTGAGGAGAGTTTTTTTGGGTCAAAAATGGACATAAAACCTCAGCTTCAGCTCCACTTGTTGTGTTTCACTTGTACAAAATGACGACTGTTTATTTCTCCTGCAGCTGCACTTTATTCAAGAGGCCACCAATGTCACATCATGGCATCATCCACAGTCCTCAGGAAGCTGGTCAGCAGGTTGGCTCAGTGGCTTAGACTGCAGACTCTGGTGTGGGAGAGCAGGGTTCCAATCCTGGTGTCCACCATGAGAAGTTTCTTTCTTTTGAAGTCAAAGTGAGAGAGACGACAAAAAATAAAACATCATCTCAAGACAGACAGTTGTTTGTCCGTCTTTTTTTTTTTCGGTGTCTAATAAAAATTCATAGGAACAGTTTAGTAGTTTTGTCAGTCTGAACCCAACCAAGATGATATACTGCAGGGGTCAGCAACATGGTGCACCAGGTCGCCCTCGAGGACCACATGAGTTCCCGTAGGCCTGTTCTAAAAATAGCACAACTTGATGAGTTGCATGTAAAATAAAACATTTTTCCGTTGCTATTTTTTTGTTATCACATTTGCATATACATAGGTTCGAAAATGACAATATCTTCATTCTCAGAATGAGAATGAGAATGGGAAAAGCAGCAAAAAAAAAGTGCCTTTATTTTGCACCTTTTTACCTTTTACCATAAACTTTACACTGAGTATTCTGGATATTTTGTTGTATTGTTGTATTGGATTGTTTTGCACAGCCCCAGTTGTCTCTGAATCTGTTGCAGCTGATGTGTGATTTCAGAATGAAAAACCTGCTATGCACGAAATCAAAAGGACGTGACTGCATTTTCTACTTCCCTCTGGCTGGTTGAGACCCCCCTCACCCTCACTTAGGCCTGATAGCAGTCCACAGGGGGATGATTTGCTGAAAACAAACAACATCCAAACAAAGGACAAGAGTGTGTCGAGCAGTTTCTATGGGTGGGGGCTCCGAGGGAGAACTTGTGTGAAATAATTGCGAGACACGATTTCAAACAGATGTCTATTTGGACTTGGCCCTGGGCTTGTGTCCCTTGTTAAATATAGTGATTTGATTGTAAAACAAGCCATCTAAGATGGGCCTGCAGCCAACTGGACCATTCAGGGGCTCTCTAATGACCCCCTGGGGTCAAGGGGTCATCGGAGTAAAAGCAGATCAGAGAGAATGTGGGGCCAGCAGCAGCCAGGACAGGACTCATAAATCTGAACCATTCTCAGAGGAAGCACCCCCCCACACACACACACACACCACCACCACCACCACCACCACTTACCATCCAAATTAAAATACAATCACAGTCGTCACGTTGTGCCCCCCCACCCCACCCCTTCTGTGCAAAGGATGTAATTCAGAGCCAGCTGACAGACTCAGGCTTGAGGTCAACACGTTTGTGTATTTTTGGCTCCTCATGTCAAGCTGTGGAAAATTGACCTTCACATCTTTTGTATTTAAGAAGTACGTACGCCCCAACACTTTGTTCCCAAATTGTCTATTTTCCCCCTTTGTTTCATTTTACCAAAGAATCTAATAATGAAGTCTCGGAGTTGTGATTTGACATGGATGAATGGGGTGCATTATTGCAGTGGGAACACAGCTGAGTTTTTCCTCCCAATTTTCAGACGGCTCAGCTTCTCACAGATGTGATGTTGCAGGACGAACAGCTGCACCCTGCAGCGGAAAAGCACAAGATGATCTGGATCGTTTTTCATCCCTGCAGGCTACTTGGAGGACCAAGCGTGCGTTCTTAGTTCCTTGAAAATCAGGACTTTGTCAGACTGGCAGAGAGTGAATTTAAATTCATTCTCACAACAAGAGACTTCTGACAGACTGTTCTGAGCAGCTCTGAAAACCTCTTTAGCAGCAGGTTGTGTCAAAGCTGGTCAACCTTTGCCAGTGTTAAAAGAGAGAGAGAGCGAGCGAGAGAGAGAGAGAGAGAGAGAGGAATCATGAAGTAGTGGAGAACTGATTGCCATCTGTTTTTAAGACTGAGGCGCCCTCTTGTGTCTGAAACAAGAAAGGGCACACAAACCTGGATACCCCGTCCACCTTCTTTGTTGGTTTATTTGAGGCCGCCAGTGCCCTAAGTCTTTCCCTAAGTATGAAACCTGCTGTTGTACTTTAATTATTATTTTACAATTATTATTATAATAATTGTTTAACAAGAATTGATTTACAATAATTACTTTTATTGTACTACGATTTTACACTTTTATTTATGTATTTATGGGCATTATACTGAGCTTTTACTAAAATAAAAATCATAAATCAGGTCTAATTTCACACACTGGACCTTTAATGTTTGTTGCACATTAATAAACAAATAACAGGTGATTTACTCATGCATTCATACATTTGGAGTCTTCTTGACTTAAATTTCAAAAAAAACCAAAAAAAAAACATGTTAACATCCGGCTATGGACAAACCATCAACTCTGATTTTGTAATTCAGTTGTACAAAATGACATGTGTGAAGACACAAATTAAACATCCATGCAAAATATTTTACTTGACATCAGCTTGATTTGATTATTTTAGTTGCTTTTGTTTACAAGCGCTGCTTTGACGCAGAATCAGTTGCAACTGTAGAGCAAATGGCACCAGAACTATCAGTTGAAAATGCAGGTTGCTTTCATAGGTTAAGCTATGTCAAGTGCAACCGGCCCTTTCATTGTGAAGCCAACAAAAAATGACACTGTTGAACCCTGGTTGTACCTGCTAAGCTGACTTTTAAACACTGGACTGACTTCCAGCCGTTGAGGGCCGACCAGAATGGAGTCTCTGTTTACCACACCCTGGACTCTCCTGAGAAGATCCTTCACCTCTTTCTCTCGCCATATTTTACCATCTTCCCACTCATCTTCCAAACTGATGTACCTTTTGATGACCTCACGATTTTGATGGATCATTTTTCCATAGCCTGGCTTCTTCCCCAGGAAGAAGTGGACAATTGGCCTCTTTCCATTGTACATGTCCTTCATCTGGTTGTGATAACAGGCCCTCAGCTGTGAGATGTACTCGGACAGTTTTTCACACTTTAGAGGTAACTGACTTTGGTCTGGCCACAATAACACAACTGCGATGAAGTACAGCGGCATGATGTGCTCCATAGAGTTGGTTAGCCCCAGAACTTGGAAAAGGTTCTTAGTGAGGTCCCAGTATCCTAACTTGACTGGTGATTCTGGTTTGATGCAGCTCAAAACAATGTTGACGTAGATGAAGTTGATTCTGTCCTTAATACTGTTGACATAATTCCTTAAAATAAATTTTTGGCAATCAATTATTCTCTCCATATCTTGAGGATGAGTGAAATTTGAAAGACAACTCAGAATCCCTAAGTACGAATCGACTTTGTTCTTCTCTAGGTATTTTTTTGCACTTTGTAGCTTTTGTATTTCTGGATTCCAGCTATGTGTAGCTGGATCTACTGTGCAAAAGAGTTCTGCATACTTGGAAAAATATTCTGAAAGCTTTCTTTGGGATTCTTGATCACGGCTGTCTTTCATTCCAAATCTGGAGCCCAGGTTCACAAAGAAGTTATCGAGGACGTTGATCTTTTCCTTCATCTGACGCTTGACATTGTGAAGTAATGACTTGAACTCTCTGAAGATCTCATGGTAGGGCCGGTTTGTAATATTGCATTGGTCATGTATCGCTACATCTGCAAGCTTCAGTTCACCTGATAGAACCTGACTCAACATGCTGCGGCAGTTTTGGGGTGAAAATACAGGTGTTTTTTCCAGCACTTGAATGACAATTAGGTATAACTGAATTTCTCCCAGAAATCCAGACGTATTAAAGGCAGACTTGTCTGTTCTGATTTTTAATCTATGTAGTGACTCAATTTTTGCAAGCCTCTGTGTTTCCTGGAATGATTCTATTGCCGTCTCAGACATTTCAAGTAACTTTTTTGTTGTTTGAGGATCCAAATGATCTCCGTGTTCTTCAATTATGCTCTTAATTTCATGCTTGATAACCTGTGCTGTTGTATCTGCAATAAACGAGCTGTCCTTGGAAAGCTCCTTTGCCCTCTTTGCAAAACGTTTGGCCGCAGGATAATTTCTCTTTTTCAGGTAATAGTACCTGGCTACTAACTGATTGATGATTGGATTTTTCGCCAGTCTTTTCACTGCATTTTCCAGCACGGTCTCTTCCAAGCCTGGGCTTTCTTCTGCAATATCTTGAATGAGCGGTGAGAATAGAGAGACTTTCTCTTGCGAACTGTATCTCCTCACCAAAATGTGGTGAATATCTTGAAGGAGCTTGTCTTTGCCCTGTGTGCATTCGTAAAGCTTGTCTGTGGTCAGTAGAAGTTCAGTAATTTTAGCTTTGCTCACATTGTGTGTTGTGGTAAGTTCCTCCAAGCAGTGACCTGCAATACTGGAATGGATCATTTTCACAGCTTTAAATACGACCTTGCTTTCATCTCGGCAGGTGGTTATTAAAGTTGAAAAACTACCAAATCCATCTTCCACTTTACTGGTTCCACACACAGGTTGTGTTTTAAGATCTAGAAATTCCTCACACAGAGAGACAGAGAGTGAGGCACATCTGCAGTATTTGTGCAACAGCGCTAATATAGCCAAAAGTTGTGCCTCTTTCTGACTGATGTTGAAGCTCCTCAGAGTCTTGCGAGCCACACCCTGCGCATAGGCTGCACTGAAGTTCTTCTTCATGAACATGAATCCATAGAATGTTTCCTGAGCATTAGGGTGTGTCTTCTCAATCTCTGTCAGCTTTTTGTCGAAGAGCTGCTTCTCTGCATCAGAGAGAACATTCCCAATGAACACCTTGTCTTCAGCTTCCACTGGTGACTCTGAAGTCATACAGTTCAGGATGATGACCTGTGCAGACTTGGAGCGAATACATTTCTTTGCACATTCCTCCTCAATTAGCTCTTTCAGATCAAATACTTTTTCTTTGTCATCAAAGTCGTCTATCATCAGCAAAACAGGGAGTGGGGATGATTTCTCCACATGTTTAAATGTCAGAAGCTGAACCACTTGAGCAGCTATCTCAGCAAAATTTGCAGTGTTATCTCTGAGGACAGCACAGCGAAACTTCTTGCGGCAAACCCATAAAATGTGCATTGCTAAAGTTGTTCCACCACAGCCTGGTAAATGGAGGAGGTTCAACACTGCACACGTGTTTCCTGAAGAACACATGTGAGGTATAACCATGTCTATGATGAAGTCAAACTTG
Organism: Thamnaconus septentrionalis; assembly: GCA_009823395.1. Classification (NCBI taxonomy): domain Eukaryota; kingdom Metazoa; phylum Chordata; class Actinopteri; order Tetraodontiformes; family Monacanthidae; genus Thamnaconus; species Thamnaconus septentrionalis. Next base: position 20,798,135 of record CM020514.1, on the reverse strand, counting down.
TCTCGTTTAATAAACGGGGAGGATCCAGGCTCCTCTGAAAAGTAAAAATTCCACCAGGACACTTTTCCTCCTTTGTAGAAGTTCTCCTCTATGACTTTTTTGTCCTCATGTCCACCCTCACATTGGTTCGTGCACAGAACCTCTATGGCACTTAAGCTGCGCTCAAATTTCTTTTCCAGGAGGACAGTACCTCCTCCCACACTTGGTAGAAATCGATAACATAGACGGTTTGTGGAGAAAAGGCTCAGAGTCGTGGCATTGACCTCAGCAAAACTCAGCTCAAAGACGCTCCTACTGGAGATGTCAATTCTGCATTGGGAAAAGATCTGATCCTTCCAAGAAATAAATGTTTTCTCACTGTCACATATGCAGAGAAGTTGCTTTTCATGGCCTCTGAGCTGCTGGCAGAAAGTAATGAAAGTATTAACAAGTGGATCCATCTCCTCAGCGAGTGTTGAGAAAACGAGGAAAATAACAAGAAATCTGTTGTTTGGAAGTACTTCTTTACGGCACAAGAAAGAGCTGACCTCTCGGACAGATTCTCCCTTTTCCATTAACCATTTGTCTACGTCTGACGGATGCTCTTGCTGAACGCCTCCATTGCAGAACACCCAGCTGGTGGTTCGGGTTAATTTCAACCTTTCTGCAATGTCCTCAACTCCTTCTGTGATTTTATAATCGGCTGGTATGTGGACAGTCACTGGACTCAGTTCACTGAAAAAATGATGTAATCCATCTTGAGCTGATTCTGGATCAAAGTCTAAGACTGCGGTAGGGTTGAGTTCCACCAGAAACTGAAGTGATTCTGACAGGGCTGGAGGGAGTTTGTTGGCAACAATCACATATTGCTCAAAGTGTGACTTGTCCAGCGAAAGTGTCCCACCGGTTATCATCTGAATTAATCGAGAACCATGGGTGCTTCTTTTGATTACGGAAAGGTGATTCTGTTCAGCACATTTTCTGGATGCTAGAAGTTGTTTAGTTTTGTCTTTAAACTGTTCAAACTTTTTGTTTTCCTTGTTACCAGACTCAGCCGAAGTTTTTGGGTGGATGTTACAGGTACTTGCCCCATCTCGAACATAGCACTGTTTGTCCTTCCCACCCATGTTATAAATGAGATAGTAATGACATTTAGTGACTTCGCTGTCAGGCACTATGTCTACTTCTATCACATATTTGTCAGATGAGGTCTGGTCCTTGTTGAGAAGACGAACAAATCGAGGATGTTTGATGCATTTTAGCGCTGCCTCAACACATTTGGGCTGAAAATGACGTTTGATAGCAGCTCTCAGGCTATTCTCATAAGCTTCCTTGTCCTCAACAACCACTCCCAGCACTTCACCATGTGGTTTGTCACCAATTCCAAAATGGATGGTGCCGTTGGTGCGGCTATTCATGCAGGCTGCGCCAAAGCGGATAACTTCATTGGTGAATTTTTCCAACTTTTTTTCCGGTGTGGTATTGGTGAAAGCCTTGAACTCATGGCAGGGTTCGATTAAGTCCAAAGCACCAGATTCTGTAATAGTTAGAATAGTGGCCTCCGTGTATCGGCTACCATCATGGTATCTCCCAAAAGGAGAAGGTCTGCATGATCCACTGGGCTTATTTGTAGAACTGGTCACTTGCTCTGTCCTTTGCTTGAGCAACTCATCTCTGGCTTGAATTATGAGCTTTGCTGGACCCAGACACACACCAACTGATTTAATGTCTGCTAGATCTAAGATCAGGAGACTTTGTCCTTTAATTTTTGCTTTGAAAAGTATCTCTGAGTCTGCTTCATCCACACCTTCCAGCTGAAGAACCCAGTGTTTCACTTGCTCTGCAGTCCAGTCCTTGATGTCTGCTGGGAGATCAGGCAGCTGACTCTGAAATAGAAATTGGTTGTTTTTAGGTCACATCAAACATGATGCAAAGCCTAAAGAGCTAGTTCAGGCAGACTCAAGGCTGCATGTGTCATGTGACTGATCAACTGATCAGTCACATGACCTCCTCACCTAATAGAATGTTCTATTTAAACTCTCCCAACTTCCAGGTTATTGCTAGCATTGGTGTTGCCGCTCTGCCACTCCAAGCAGCTGCTGCTGCTGCTGGTCATCAATGCGGTTAATTCTGATCTCCCTCGACTCAGTGTGTTTACTGCCACACTGCTGCTTGCTGCCTATAAGTTATTTGCAATCCCTCCACCACCCAAGCAACCACCACTAGGCTCTGCTTCTCTGATCTAAGCTAATATTTGACTAAACTAATATTCATTCTCACATCGTGGTCAATGTTAAGTCTTAGACTGGAAGTATAACACTTATTTTTAATGAGCAACAAATACAGCAATTTTACTTTTTTTCTGTATTTTGAAAATATTCTTCCCGACAGATAAAATCTGGGTTTTTTTGTGTTTACCTTTTTCTCTCCTTGATTTGCCATAGCAGTGGTAGATTCTTTTTTAAAATGTGGGGAGCAGACCCCCTGGAAAACATATGGAATGGGTTAACTGACAATGATTTGACACTGTAGCATATAATAATATTGTGGTTGTATATATTTACGTTTTGTTGTTGTTTTCGATTGCTGCCTCAGTTGACACACATCTTGACCACCAAATACTGCAAGAGAAAAGAGAACAAATGTTTGAAAAGTGACAGAAGTCCCTAAACATTTGCATCAAACCAACCCTGTGAAATAAGCCTAGGTGATTTGATTGAGGTGTGCAGTGAACATTGTGACAGTGTTTTTTTTCTCAACTTATTGGTATTTGATTGACTAATAAAATCAAAAGTGATTGAAGATGACTTTGCGTCAACACTTTTGTTTTTCTAGAGCGATTTTGACAATTGCTCAGCTCAGAGCCTGACCCCAAACATTGATGAACTTGTACACAAGATGAGTATTTGGCTCACACAAGTGAGCATCATACAGCAGCAGTTAATTTAGTTAATTTAGTTTCATTTTTGCATTTCTTGCCACTACAGACCATTTGATTTATTTTTTTTTAAGGAAAAAGTTTTTGGGTTGTTGTTTGCCTTGAGATATCTTCTCCGTTGAATGGACACTGGAAAGTTTTCAGAGATGGAGCCATAAGAAATGCATGCAACTGATATATTTTTTTATTTTCAACACTTGTAAAAGCGGTGATTGGTGAGGAATACAAAGAAGCAAACCGACTTCAATGCAACTTCAATGCAGTTACATTTTTGCACTTTTTTCTCTTGCTATTGAAAGGACAGATTTAACTTTTCTTTGAAGAAAATCCTTTTTTTTTTGCTGTTTGCCTGTAAAAAAAATGTTTGCACTTGAAATTATTGATAGAGCCATACAAAAATATTGCAACTGATTTTATTTGTTTATGTATTTAGCTAGCTCAATGATTCATATTTAGGCAGCGCCATATAGCAACGTTGTATAGGCTGTGATAGGTCCAGATTCAACATGTGAAGTAATTTCAAAAAGTTTTCAATAAACGTTGAACCAGTCCGGCCCGACACTTGTACCATTTTTTTCAGTGTGGCCCTCTATGTATTTGAGTTTGACACCCCTGTGACTATTGAAATCTCATTGATGGAATCTTGGCAACTGTTTCTATTCACTGTCAGTCCTGTCAGACCAATTAAAGCTATTTCAAATAATCAAGTTTTGTGACTTTATATGTCTTGTAAAGGGTCTCTGTCCTTTCCTGGGGTAGGTTGGGGCCTGAAGTTAACCTTGGGGGCCATCAGTAATTGTGCTGATGCCCATGTTACTCTTAATTATTCTTTGCTAAAACCATTTGTTATATTGATTCGCAAAATTGAAATCGTCTATAGCAATCACAGAAAATATGGCAGAGGGAGAGCACCCTTTAAGAAGAAATATGAATATATTTGAATCAGTTATTTTGCGCAAAATACAAATCCTTCTATGCAAATATGTCTCATTGGAAACAGCGCCAGATCCACAATGTGGAAAGATAAGCTACTCTATCGGATTCAGAGAGAGAGAGAGAGAGAGAGATGATGATGATTCTGATATTGTGGATTATAGCAAATCAGGATGGAATTAATAGTAAATATTCACCAGGATCAGGATAGGATATTTCTTAAACAAAAATTATTCGGTATAATCCACAATACCAGCAAATTTGCTCCCATAGTAGGTAGCAGCCTACTATTGGCAACTACCACAGCAATCAAAATGAGAAAATGTATTTTGATTGATTTTTGGTGAATATTTCTGACTATTAAATGCCAGTCTGTGGGGTGTAATTTGTAGACGGTCCCTTAGACACAAAGCAGCCGGAATAGTTTTAGAGAGGGAAAGTTGGCAGGATGTTTGATATTCGGCGGGGAATCAACGTTCCGGCTAAGGAATCGTCTACAAATTACACCCCCCCAGTATGCAATTACAATTTTAAAATATTCACCTATAATCAATAAAAAACCATTTTTTCATTCTGATTGCTGGTGCCAATGTCTGTTACTTACTACTGGTGACATTTTTAGGCCTAGGCAATGAGGTCATATTTACCAAACTACAGCATCAGAAGATCAGAGGATCCTTAGCACCACATCAAACACCAAGTTTAGGGACTTCATCACTGATGAGATAGAGCTTCACAGGAAATGGCAGCCTGCATGCAATACATATCAAAGAAACTGGGCTGATTTTGACCAATGTACCACATCAATAGACCAAAGGATTATTAGCAGAACCTTGATCTAATGTATTTCTATCTGTCCCATCATTCATGTAATTCAACAGGCCTGATTGTCGATTAATTGTTGTAGAAAGTTCAAAAGATCAACATCACATCGTAATTTGTGTACTAGATCTGTTTACCATGAAAGACCAAACTACAACTCTCTGAGTGTCAACCTTTCATGACCATTTACTTGAATACATTTGTTGTATTCAAATGGTGACAATAAAGAAGGCAGTTACGAGAAACACCTCTTATCCTAAAATCAACTCCCAATGCATTGTGGTCCTTGTTTCTCTTCTAAAGAACCAATCAAGTCTACTTGCTACAGCAATCAGAATGAGAAAATGTCATTTGATTGATTTTTGGTGAATATTTTTAACTATTAACCACCAGTCTGTGGGGTGTAACTTGTAGACAGTCCCTTAGACACAAAGCAGCCAGAACATAGACTCAAGCATTGTTTTCTCCTTTTTTCACACAGATATCGACTGCAACCACTCATTCCGTTTTTGTTTTGTTTTTTGTCAGTACAGTGTAATTAACCGTCCTTCACATACTACACCCGTAATGTAGTCAAATTGTGTTGAGGAAGCTGATTCCGGGGTAAGTCAAAGCCATGAATAAAGTACTCTGTCAGAAGGCTTTCTGTCTGTATATATTTGGAGGATATGCAAAATACAGCACTCACCGATGTATTGTGTCGTTGTGATGCTGGCACGGTTTGCCTCTCGGATTCCCAAACGGCACTGGTATCACAGAGCACGGACAGAGGAAGAATGAGGGGGGAAATTCAGGTTTATATCACACAGAACACACCCAATGACAAACATTTCTGAGAAAAGGAAACCTAAGAGAGCCCTCAAATAAGGAAGTGTGCAGCGTGTGGTAAACCCAAAACAATCTTTCAACACAGTGCAGGCAGAAAGCCAACACATTCTTTAAACTGACTGACTAAGCTAGCTTTGTGTGTAAGATAGATTGCATGTTTGATTTTTTTTTTTTTTTTACGTTATATGGACTATCTATATGTGAAATATGATCATACTGTATAAGTCTATACAGTAATAGCTTTGTAAATCATTGGATGGTTCCACTACCACTCTCCTGCCGCTTTGTTTCTGTCTCTATTGCCGTCTCTCACTGTTTTCTATTTCCTTTTCACCCCAAGCGGTCAAAGCACACGGCCGCCCTCCAGAGTCGAGGTCTGCTCCAGGTTTCTTCCCCCTGGGGAGTTTTTCCTGCCCACTGTTGCCTCCTTCTGCTCTGGAGGGATCAGTTGGGTTTCTCTCTGATTGTGCAACGAGCTTTGAGGCATCTCTGTATTTGATTTAGCACTTTATAATAAAGGTTGATGGATTTATTGACTAATGTCTTGAAGTGTTTTGAAGACTGAAGAAGAAGAGGCAACTCCCTTTTCCGCTTCTTGAAGTTTAGCTGCCCTGTCCTGCTCTGTTGCAGCAAGAAACTCTTACCCACTCAATTTAAGTGAGACATAAATCCAAAAATAATTGTATTTGTAGATCTGGAAAATGCAAAAATGCATTTGCAAGAAGAACTAGGCACTGGCCTTTTGTTTTATAATGGCACAGCTGACAACAGATTTTATATTAGTATTTAAATGACTGATGAAATGTTGATGACATTTTGACAATTGTTTCTGTTCACTGTCATGCCTGTCACACTCTAATGGAGGCCAAAAGTGGCTGAAATAGTCAATTTTTGTAACTTCATCTATCTTGCCAAGTGTTTCTGTCCTTTCCTGGGGTAAGTTGGGCCCAGGAGTTAACTTGAGGAAGCATCAGTGATTGTTCTGATGCCCATGTTACTCTTCATTCTTCTCCATCAACAACCATTTGTTAAATTGATTCAGCTTTAACTGGAATCATCGACAGCAGTCACTGAAATGTTGACACAAGGAGAGCACCTTAAATTTACACGTGAAATATTGAAGAATGATGAGAAATGTTGACAGAAAATTTCTCTCTCAGTTTTTCTCTCAGCTTCCCAAACAGGACTAGTATCACAGAGCAAGGTACAGGGGGAGAATGGGTGGGGCAATTCAGGGCTGTGCCTTGTATCACAGAAGATACTCAAAATGAGAAACATTTCTGAGATATAGAAACCTAAGAGAGCCCTCAAATTAGTTAGGGCGTAGCGTGCCTGAGCAGGGCCTGAAACTGAGTGACGCGAGGGACACACTAGTCTGACAAAACAAAACCACTTTTATTTTACAGCCATTATACACTTACACATGTATATTTAAAAGTAGTGCCCAATGAAGCGTTTGCCAGTAAATCTTGCCAAATATCACACGCTGGGATTTTAATGACAACTTCACAAATTGACTGAACAAAGCGCTTTCACTGGTTTCAGACACATGAGGGCGCTATGAGCGTAGAAACAGGCGATGGCGACGGCGTCCACACTATTTACATTTCAAAAGAGTTTGAATTTACACACACGGAGAAGAAGAATGAAATTTACTGTGAAGCCTATTGAGCAGCAATTACTTAGACAGAAAAGGGGCAGGGGGAGGGGTCATGGAGGTATGTACACTCTATAATTTCCAGGTTGAAGCTTCGGACTTCAGGCTGCCTGTGGTCATTTCAACATAACGTGGTAGCCGTCGGTGCTTTCATCTGGAAGAGGAAAAGAAAAGCTCAAGTTCAGCAAGTCACACCAACGTCTGATGGAACCTGAAGCAGAAGGAAAGAAGACGGTTACCTCGAATAGTGCTGATGATGAAGCTGGTCTCCTCCTTGAAGCTCTGCACAACCTGGAAGAAAAAACATTGGACATTGATAACGTCCTCAGTTCCCCCATCTTTTCATAATGTCCTGCTTTTAGAAAACTGCCTGCTGCTGAGATAAAAAAAAAAAAAAAACGAGACTGCTTGTCGTTTGATCACGTCTGGACTAAAAGAACTGAAAGGGCTTTTTCTGCAGCTGATTGGCTCAACTGGCAGGAATCTGATTGGTCTGCTTAATTACCAAGTTCTTCTTCTTCTTCTTCTTCTTCTTCTTCTTCTTCTTCTTCTTCTTCTTCTTCTTCTTCTTCTTCTTCTTCTTCTTCTTCTTCTTCTTCTTCTTCTTCTTCTTCTTCTTCTTCTTCTTCTTCTTCTTCTTCTTCTTCTTCTTCTTCTTCTTCTTCTTCTTCTCATTGTTATTATTATTATCGTTATTATTTCAGTGTGTTTATGTGGCTTTTTTTCACAGGCGATGATCCAACAGATTTGGGAAGTGTGAGAGAACGTCTGGCATGTCGGGTCAGGAAGTGGGGGTGTGATGGCCATGATCAATATACAACACATGACGGAAGTCGATACTTCAATATTGGATATGGAACTTTGTTGAATGTTGGGCAATGTTGTTAATACTGACGTTGAATTGTTAATTGTGGTGAGTTGTGGTTACACTATGTCAAGAAAAGCAAAAGAAAGACACTAGATGGCAGCACCTGCAGCCAATCAAACCTCAGACAAAAAGATTTGCCCTCTGCTCTAAAATTCTTGCTTGTGTTGTACAAGACTTTGGATGACAGCCTCTCCTCTGTTGTGTCCCAGCAGCAGGTGAGTGGAAGGCTGCAGCACCTCGTCGCAGACCAGGACGTGGATCCCATCCGCCTTCTGCCAGTAGATGTGGGTGATCTGCTGCGGGGTGATGCTGTAGAGCATGGCGATCTTTTCACACAGGTCCAGCAGCGTCGGCTCCTCCAGGTACAGAGCTCGGTAGACTGCGGAGGAGGCAGGAGAGAGGAAGGAAAACACCAGTGTGGGCTACAGGTGCATCAGTATTGTTTCCTCTAGGTCAGACTTTGTTGAGGGGGGGGGAAATACTGTGGCAATTGGGAAATGTATCAAGTGAATATTGTATCCTAGGACATTCAGACTGTAATTTAAATAGTAATGCACGGATCCTGAAGATATTTAAACTGTTTGCACTCGGTACACAAAAAAAAAACGTTACATTGATTTCCCAAAAACCAAATGCTCTTGTCCACATAAGTTTTGTCTTTCAACCCCCTTGAGGATACCGGAGGGGAACTCACTGTCTCCCCCTCCAGGCTTGAGCTGGGGCTGATGCCTGGCCTGCTGCTGACACACGTAGATGGTGAGACGAGGCTGAAGACACCTGGATGGTGGAGCAGAAGACAGAAGAACTGTGGAGGTTTGTTGGAGGAGCTCCGACACCTTCTGCTCCGTTTCTTTCTTTTTATCTTAACACTGATAGCATTCTATTGTAAAATTGTACATGACTGTCAAAATGTAAGATATTAAACATTTGTGAGAAATCATAAATGTTGCTTGCAGCCCCACTAGCGAAGTTTTAGTGTAAAACTGTAACTAGAGTCATTAGACGTGCGTGTGCACTTGAGAAGGAGGTCAAGGCCCCCTGCAAAACAAAATGAGTAATTATTTTATCAGAGGTAAACAACCTCAAACTGTTTTTCCGCTCTTGTCTTTCGCTCAGAAAGCACATTTTATCACCTCACCTTCCTTTCAAGGTGTTGAAGAGCCGAATTCCATCTGCCGGGCCGCAGATCTGGACCAGATCCTCCCGGCTCATCCTCAGGAGATCGGCACCTGCAACGACAGCGGGACGTCTATTCTGCCTCTGCTGCTCGGAATCACCAAATGACAAACGGCTCTGTGTGCGCCTGCGTGTGCAGGACTTTCAGTTTCAGTGTTTTTCACCTGAGAAGCTGAAGAAGAGCCTTGAGAAAGGTGAGAACCTGTGCTGTTGCAGCCACTGCTGAGTGTCCTGCGGTGAGGACGATGGCAGAAGGTGCTACATGTCAAAAAGAAAAGGAGCCCTTGAAATGAGTATAGCAGCACAGCATCCACTGTCTCCACAATATGGCCTAAAAGGAATGAGAGAGCAACGTTAACACTTTCACACTGCACCGCCCTGCGCTACTTACATCGGAGCAGCCGGCCAGGGGCAGATCCTGCTGGTCTGGAGAACAGTTTCTACACAACACATACATGTGAGGAAGAAACAAAAGGGGGAAAAACAAGAGGTTTCTGTGATTGTTTGAAGGTGTGGTTGCGTTGCCTGGAGAAAAAGGTTGTCTACCTACAAAAAATGTGTTGTGGCTCACAGTTAATGCACATTTATAGTATAGCGTAATTCTCACAACGACCCATAGGGGGAAGCATTGTGCATGTTTGTCTAGAAGTACGGGTGGTCGCCTTGATTGATTCTGAATGAAAAAGTTGCAACAAAAAAAAAATACTTCTATTGAAATTGTGTTTGCTGTGCCAATTTTTTGTGTAGTTGTTTTTGGGTTTTTTGGGTTTTAAAAAAAAAAAAAAAAAAAAAAAAAGTCATGTTTTTTTACATTCATACATTTTGCCTTCGACCAACAGCAGGGGGCAGTCTGACAGTTGGTGGTAGAATGTCGCACATACTGTACTGATGCACAAAGTAGTGCCCCTCCCCTCCAGGAGCACGTTTCAAATCTGAGCAACTGACAAATCTGTGCTTCTTCTCAACAGGAATCTGATCATCATCATCACCATCACCATCACCGTCATCATCTTTTGAAACAGACTGACGACCACTGAAACATCATCAGGTGACTCAGTGACACGAATGAGAGAGAATCCCCACATGTAGCATCCTCCCCACAGGCCAAGGCCTGAGCAGCCAAACACAGACTCACCCGTCAGTGAAGGTGCAGGATGGTGGTGAGCTGTGGTAAACTGGGGACGGAGTGCTGCTGCTGCTGCTGCTGCTGCTGCTGTTGCTGTTGCTGCTGCTGCTGCTGCTGCTGCTGCTGCTGCTGCTGCTGCCGTGGGTGGCGACCGCCAGCGAGTCGGGCCAGGGCGAACACTGGACAGAGTCAAACCAAGACCTTGTGTTTCACAAGAAGGACACTTGAGGAAGTCACAGGAAGAAGGCAAAGGGGTGACAACAAGCATTGAGGTTGAGGAACCCAGACGAAGATCTGGCCCACGACGGGGACCACCCTGATGCTTTAAAGGTTAATTCCCAGGGATTGTCACTTCCCGAAAGATGCGAATGTCCTCCACATTTGAGCCATCACCCCCTGAGGGAGCGGTGGGCAGCGGCGGTACTGCGCCTGGGAATCATCGGCTGACCTAACCCCCCGATTCCAACCCTGAACACTGAGTGCCAAGCAGGGAGGCAGTGGGAACCATTTATACAGTCTTTGGTTTGACCCTGCAGGGATCGAACCCACAATCTACCAGTCTCAGAACGGACACTCTGCCACTAGACCACTGGGCTGGACTCATCAAACAGTCGCTTTGGAGCCAGCGGTGAAGACATATCACCAGGAAGTGATGTGATTGTGTGGGCCAATCAGAGCCTGACAGCGATGGGACGTGATGGGCTGAAGGGTTTGGTGACCCTGGTGGAGTCTCACCTCCCTCAGCAGCGTGGTCTCGTGCGACAGCTGGTACTTGTCTTTGTCCTGGAGGCTCTTCTTCTCCATCTTCTCCCTGTCCGTCTTCAGTTTGCGGTCGGCACCTTTGGGCTTCAGACAGGGTGAGGGGGGGTTCGGTACCTCAGCCCAGCTCATGTTCGGTTCTACTTGTTTGGTTTGTATTTACCTTGAAGACTTTGACCTGGCAGCTGGACGAGTGGACGTGCTCGACGTAGTCGCCGCGTTGGTTGGTGGTGAACGTGTCCACCTGGATCCGGAAGGGCACGCCTTTCTCGCCGCCGTGCTTCCTGGGGGTGAACTCGGTGCTGATGCAGTTGACCTGAAGGGGGAGACACCAGCCGGTGTAGGTGGATGTGTTTGGGCGGCTGCCGGCGTCTCTTCGAGAGTTGGGAGCGAGATGGTCGGGGTACCTGGATGAAGACGGAGGCGTTCTTGGCAGGGTCCCAGAGGAACTCGATGGTGTTGAGGTGCAGCGGGTGTGAACACGGCTCCATGATCCCCACGGACAGCGGAATATCTGCACACAGCGAGACAGTCAGACCCTCCTGGAATCCATCCAGAGATATTCCTGTGCTTCTACCAGAGGCTGTTGGTTTGTTTAAAGGTCCAGTGTGTACAATTTGGCTTGATTTATGATTTTTATATTGCTGTGTGTGTATATACATATATTGTGCAGGCCACCATAGCTCATGGGCAAGCTCTGGGAGAGTGCTGCAATCTAAAACCTAACCACTTGATGTTGCTGTTTCTTTCTCAAAATCTCCAAATATTACACAGTCAACCTTTGATCTGTCAGCGGGTAAAATATTTCACGGGCCTGTGAACTATCTTTGCCCAGCGAGTGACTTTCTTACCTGCTGACCAATCTGATCTCTGATAAAAATCAACATACTCTCCAAATGTGAAGGAGATTTTCGCTGTGGATTTGTTGGAGAAAAGGAGGATTTTGCTTCATTCAAAGTCACTTCAGGAGGACATTCTCCAGTAGGAGGGGTTTGTGGGGGTCACCTAGATCCAGGATCCGGTCTCCTGGTCGGTTCCACCTCCATCCCTCCAGCTGTTGGTGCTCCATGTACTGCAGCCGGCGGTCGTGAAACACCACACGCACGATGCTCTGCAAACAGGCAGCGGGTGCAAGCAGTTCATGCAGCAGCTCAGCTGCACTTTCACACGTCGAGCTCTTGGACTGGGCGGCGACACGTAGTAGAGTACGTGGTAGAGGTTCACTGATCTCCAGTCCTACCCATCATGCATCAGTCATTATGAAGGTGGTGGTGTGAGGTGGTTTTATTTCACAGTGCACCAAATCATATTAGAGACTCGGGCTGTGTGATTAATCGATTTTAAATGTAAAGCCGCGTGCCGCTAGGCTACCGTAGTCCTCCTCCACCCTTCAGAAGCTGCTCCGGCCACTCCCCTCTGTCAGCATGTCAGCGTTTGCTAACCCAAGTGAGAAACTCATTCCTAAAAAAAAACGCAGCTTAGTCGTGTGGAATTGGTTTCGGATCAAGAGCAAACCATCCAAACCACTCCCCGCTGCAAAGTAAGCCTGAAGGCGGCCTCTGCTAAAGACTGCAACACCACCGACTTACTACCAACACCTCTCAGAAAACCACGAGCCAGAGTGGAGCAGCGTGTTGCCTTGCAGGCTGCTGTCCATGAGAGCAGCAGCAGCTCCACAGCAGGCAACGTTAGCGGCTTCATTTCCACCTGGTGGCCCATATGAGCCAGACACACGCCAAGTGGAAAAGGACTACGGATGCGTTGGCATTTCACATTGCAAAAAGCAACGGTCCCAAGTTGGAGTTTTACCAAAGAAATCGAAATCGAAAATGGAGTTTTCGGAGAGAATAAAATCTGAATTTTATTTTTGTCCAAAATCATCCAGCGCTGTTCAGAAACTCAAATCTGCAAGAACGCTGGAACGCCAGGAGCTGCATCCGATCAGCTGGAGGAGTAAACAAAACTCTGGTTAGCCCTCTGTTGACAGCCTGCTGCTGAAACTCATGTTCCTCTACTGGACCTTCGCTCCTCCAACGTTCTGCACCATCAGTACCGTCAGCCAACTTTTCCTAATCATCAGTGCCCTTTGTGATGTCGGAAAGGGCACTGACGGAAGGTGCAACCCGGCTTTGTTTTTTGGTGGGTGGCTGTAAACAGAGGGCTAACTCCACCCAGTTCGTTGGATATATAAATCAAGCGTCGAAAGGGTGAAAAAATGGAGACTCGAAATGAGAAAAGGCGCAGAGAACGACTTGAAGCTCGGAGCCGGTGGAGAGGATCTTTATTAGGGTCCAGGCACGGCTGACTGGGCGCAGCAGCACGTCACGTGTTTGCACAGACGCCACCTGTCCCATACCTGCGTCTCTGGGATCCGCAGCAGCGGCAGCCCGGCGACCGAGGTGCGTGGCGTGGACGCACTCTGGGGGTGCACGAGCAGGAGTGGCCTCCACTCACTCTCGAGTGAGTGCGCTGATTAACGGGATCTGATTGGGCGACGCCGTGCCCAGTTTCTTTATGTCACAACAACAACACAACAAGGTTTCCGCCTACCTTCACGTATTTGCTGCTTATGTCTGCGTGGTCCAACAGTTTCTTGTTCAGCAGGCGGATTTCATAGGACTGACCTGCGTGTCAAATGAATGAGATGTGAACGAGAAGACAGAGGCTGGATGTGAGAGGAAGTGGCGTGAAGGCGGCTCGTCCCCTCGCAAAAACAAACACAATAAATTAAAATAAATACATTTGCACTATTGGCTTTGAACTGGGTAAAGTCTATGCGCCCCCTGATGGAAGAGGGGCGAACACCACGACTAATGATGGACAAATGGAGGGAGTGATCTGGTCAGGGTGGATGCTTCCTGGCTGCACATATTTTATGGTTTTGCCTGTTGTCTGTGTTGAGATTGTTTAGTTTGTATTCGCTTCTGTCTGGCTAAAATGAATAATAAAGAAACAAATGAAAGGTTTTCCTGTATGTTGTGTCGTTTATTTGGCAACAAATGATGATATTTAACAGCATCACATCATCCTCTGCCTTCAGATCTCTGGAGATTGCAGTCGTGTGTGTGTGTGTGTGTGTGTGTGTGTGTGTGTGTGTGTGTGTGTGTGCAGTGGTGTAGGTATACGCTGTATAACCACTAGAAAAGGTCCCGAATTACCGTACAGCCACTAAGAAAATGCGTAAACTTTGGTATAATTTATCTTGTGACTGGCTGCTGTTTGTCGGCCAATGAAATTCCAGCTGTAAATGACTGTTGTATGTCTTGTGTTGCTTACAATACATTTACAGTTAGACAATGACATCATCAGTCTTGATGTGTACGTCAGAGTGTAGCCACTCGAGTCGTGGAGACCACACCGCTGAGTTAGCGTGAGTGAGCCTGACTGAAAGGTTCCTGCGCCGCCGCCTCTGGCGCCCCCTGGAGGCGGAGGAGCAGCAGTACCTTGGTTGAGGTAGGTGAGGCTCTCGTCCTGCTGGCGGACGGCCGGCGAGGTGGCGGCGCACAGGACGTACGTGAAGGGGCTCCTGGCGGCGCCGTGCTCGGCCAGCAGCCTCGCCTCCTCGCTCTTCAGGAAGGGCGCCAGGGCCTCTCTGAGGGGGGAGAGGAGGGGCGCAGGGGGTGAGACAGGAGAAGAGGTGGGGGAGGCTGAAGTCCTGCTCTCGCTGCCCGCCGGCACTTTTATCTAATCGAGCAGCCAGAGGCGCAAACGAGACAAAGGTTAATCCGACCAAATGGTCAGCCGGTTGTGGAGGGGCCGTGTTGTTGTTGTGTCTCTGACACCACACTCTGACTTCAAGAGTTCAGTCACGGACAAAAGTTTTCTGAGTGTGAGGTTTGGAAAGTTGAAAAACCGCCAAAGGTCCCCTGTGATGCAGAGCAAGGAGGGTCCGATCTCATCAGAGAATGAAGAGGTAGTTCTGATAACCAGACAACTACTACAACTAATGATGATAATATGATGAATAGTGCTGCAGCCCTGCAGGCCTGTTACCTGATGTACCCAGCAGAATGCTGCTGCTGCTGCTGCTGCTGCTGCTGCTGCTGCTGGTGCTGGTGGTGCTGCTGGTGCTGGTGGTAGGACTCAGGCTGCGAGTGGCAGAACAGCATGTTTCCAAGCTCCTTGGTTAAGTCCAGGCGAGGCCACTGGGGGGCGCAAGGCAGTGGAGGCGGACGTGGCAGATTATTTACTTTCCTCCTCTTGTCGGTCGGCGGAGCGGCTGCGGGTCTCTCGTGACTGTGCGGCCGAGCGGCCGCAGCCGCCTCTTATAGGGGCCCGGTGACGTCGTCAGGATTCCCATTAGCATACCTTGGATGACCTTTTGGGGAAGTGGGAGGGCTCTGAGGCTCCGCCCACTCCCTGCCCTGCATTAAAGAGTGTCTCTATCCTGTCAGGTCTCTACTGGGTCTGTTTTTGCTGGACGTTTTCAAAAAGGTGTCTGTAGCTGCGCTTCTGAAAATTTCTAGAAGAAAACTAAATATGTCAATAAAACCCGGCGATGCAAACGGCTCGACTTGGAAAAACCTCTCAAATATGGCTGAAAGGTTTTGAGGCTCTCATGAGGTGGTTTTTCCATATATATCCATACAGAGGAATATTTCAAAAGTGTTGTGGAAACACTTTTTTGGCATTGACACGTCAGCGGACGTCAGTTTTTGACCAGAGTTACAGATTATGCCTTTCGCACCATTCAATGGAAACACCTGCAAATCTCAATTGTACTCTGTTGAGATGTTAGAAACAACTGTCACGTTACGCAGCCTGTGATGTCACAAAGGGCTCCAATACCTCAGGTCAGCGACAGCTGTCATCCTCAACCTCAAGGCTCGGAGACGGCCTTGAGGCTTTTTTTTTCTGTCCCCCTTCTAAACACGTGGAAGGTCCAACAGAGGGTCAGTTTTAGCAGGAGGCCGTACACAGCGGGCTAACTGCTGCTGCTGATGCGCAGATGCAGCGAGGTTTTCTCGCGCAGCCTGCTCAGGGGTTGAGAGTTAAAAGACGTGAACATGATGCGGCTCCTTCACAATAACTCGTGCTGGGAGTTCAGGGAGCAGGTCATGTGACTCGGGCCTCAGGTTAATGTTTAGACGCGGCAGCGACACCTCAGCGCTCGGACACCAGCGGCTGAGCAGGCGGCCGCACTGAGCCGGCACCAAAAATCTGTTTTAAATTAGGAAAAAAAAATAAAATCTGGGGGGGAAAAAAAAAAAGAAAAAAGACAAATTCTGCAACTTGGTTCTTGTTCGTTTTATTCCTAC
The DNA here is from genome assembly GCA_009823395.1 of Thamnaconus septentrionalis. Taxonomy (NCBI): domain Eukaryota; kingdom Metazoa; phylum Chordata; class Actinopteri; order Tetraodontiformes; family Monacanthidae; genus Thamnaconus; species Thamnaconus septentrionalis. The sequence continues at coordinate 20,781,791 of CM020514.1, read as the reverse complement.
AGCAAACAACGGTTTGTTTGTATTGTTTGTTTCTGTTGTTGTTTTTTACATTGATGCAAATCTAATCACAGGTGGAAGTTGAACAAAAAAAACCCCAACAACTCCTATGTACAATTTAATAATGAGGACAAAATAAAATACATAAATACAGGAAGCAATATTACATGAGGGTTGGAGACTGCGGAACATGCATAGTGCGCAGGGTGTGTGTGCGTGTGTGTGTGTGTGTGTGTGTGGGGCGCTTCAACTGGTTGAACTGAACACAAACGACCAGAGTGAAGTGCAGGCGGACGTTGCGTTGCCGTGGCAACCAGCAGGACCACCGCCAACATCCTCAGTACCGCCACTGAACAATAATAATTATTATTATTTTAAAAAAAAACAACCAACCTATATATAATTACACTTTAGAATTCTGTACATTCATAAACTTAAATAAACCCACCGCCCAAGTCTGACTGCACAACAACACAAACTGTGAGGCAAAGTTGGTTCTCAAGCTGAAATCAGCAATATTTGAAATAATTGTCAAACAAACGCCTTCCAGTTGACCGACTGTAAAAACTCATTTCCAGAAAAAAGCCAGTGAACTCAACACAAACACAATTTTCACGATGTTTATCTTTTCTCTTTGTAAAACTCACACCCAACCCTGTTTTGTGTCGTTTTGTGAGGAGTTGTCGCTTCTCACGGCTCCACGGTGTGCACTTGACTCCCTCTAGAGGATGGAAAAATCAACTGATTTTATGGCAACGCAAAAAAAAAAAAAATGTTGCAACACTGCAAAAATAAATTACCGCCTGGACAAAAATAGTTCCCAGAATCCTTTGAAACCCCGCCCACTCACAACGCACCGTGTGTTTTTTGTTGTTTTTTTTGTTTTCAGACCTGAAAACCAAAATGTATTTTCACAGAACGTAACCACACAGATCACGACTGAACAACTCAGTCACAAAGCTCAAAGACACAATGAAGAAAATCAAGAAAATGATGAAAACGTGTTAAAAGTCATTTGTGGTGGGATGAATGAATGGCACCGCTGAATCCACGGGATAGCCAGCTAGCGAGCCAATTAGCGAGCTAACTAGGCTAGCTGGCTAGCTCAGAACATCCTTGGCTGTACACAAGTTTATATATGTGTGTGTGTGTGTGTGTGTGTGTGTGTGTGTGTGTGTGTGTTACACAGAGTAGGCAGGACTGAAACACTGCCTCTGAATTGTAACCAGTTGTTGAAGAAAAGGTGTCTTTTTTCTTTCAGGTGTAGTTCCCTCTGCCTCCATCACACAGCACAGGATGGACAGACGGACAGACAGATGGATGGATGGATGATGGATGATGGATGGACAGATGAACGTCTCCACTCACTCAACTCTCATCGTCAAACTCTTACAAATGGATCGTTTTGGTCTTATTTTTGCGTTTTTTTGAGATTTTTGCTTCACGTTTGGTCTATGATGATGATGATGATGATGATGATGATGATGATGATGATGAGTCGGAAGTCAGAAGTGCACTTTATAACAGAGTCTTGGGAAAACAACTGCACAACTAAACCCATCAGAAGCTCCTGGAAGCAACAAGCCAGTCGCTGCCATGCAAAACACCAGCAGTGTGTTGTGTTGTGTTGTGTTGTGTTGTGTTGCGTTGCGTTGCCCAACACGTGTGTGTACAAACCGAGTGTGTGGAGCTTCTGGAGCTCAGAGGGAAGTGAAAATCCTGCAGGCTGCAGCGGCAGGAGCAGATCTTCATGTTTGGAATGACTCAGTGGGACCAGGTCAACGCCAGTGTGTGTGTGTGTGTGTGTGTGTGTGTGTGTGTGTGTGTGTGTGTGTGTGTGTGTGTGTGTGTGTGTGTGTGTGTGTGTGTGTGTGTGTGTGTGTGTGTGTGTGTGTGTGAGGGAATAAGGCCAGTAAATGTCTCGTCCATTTGATTGGCTGCTCCACAGACGGGCTGCTTGGCTAAGTGACGATGATGATGATGGTGATGATGATGCAGCGTTCCTGCACATTAAAGTTCTTTTTAAGACCACGAAAAGAAAAAAAAAAAAATCAGGCAACTTTAACAGCATTTTACATGGAGGGAGGTGGAGTTGGGGGGGGGGATTGTCACTTTGAGCAGTGGAGTCGAACCCTGAACCCTGACCGAGCTGCTCCGTCTCAATGTTCCCTTTTTCAATATTTGGTCTCCATCTCTCAGTCCGTCCACGGATCCATCACTGGTCCAGCCAAATGACACCATCACCAACCACCCAACCAAGCATCCACCCACCCAAGCATCCACCCACCACCACCCTGAAAGAACTCAGCCGTCTTCCTCTTCAGTCTGACGCTTGTTTGAAGCAGAGTTGAGAAAACTGGAGGCTGAGGAACAGGAAGGGGCTCCTGATGAGGAGAACATGAGGAGGAGAGGGGGAGGTGGGGCAGGAAGGGGAGGAGGAGGAGGAAGAGGAGCAAAGTGCATCTTCATACAAGCTGATAAAAGCCGCCGTCCCGTCCAGTCGCTCGTCAAACGCCGACGCTCAGTTTACATTCCAACGTTCTCTGGTGGGACAGCGAGGAAGAGGAAGAGCGAGGAAGAGCGAGGAAGAGCGAGAGAGAGAGCAGGTGTGTGTGGTGGAGGAGGAGGAGGAGGAGGCGGAGCCACGATGAGAAGGTGGAGCAGGAGGCGTGGTCCTGGCTAGCTGTGTGAGGAGACGTCGGAGGAGCTGCTGCTGTTGCTGTTGGTGGTCTGAGCTCGTTTGATGTACAAGTTGAGGAGCTTCATCTGGAACACACACACACACACACACACACACAGAGGCTCAGCCACACACCAGTGATGGGCGCTAACGTCATTTTTAAATTCAACATGATTCATTTTGACGCTGCTACATCAGGGGGCGGAGCCATGCAGAAGAGACCCGGAGAACCAAAAACTTCCCCATCCACCGAGGTGGGATTGGGGGGAGGGGGGAGGGGGTGGGTGGGGGGTTGTTGATGGTGGGAAGGGGGAGGGTCCCGCTCAGGTGGACTTCCACACTTACATAACCTCAAGGACACACACACACACACACACACACACACACAAGTGCGCAGTGAATGTGGGGCAAACAGGACGGCCGAGGTGCTTTCACCACGGCGAGGAGCAACTGTGTGTGTGTGTGTGTGTGTGTGTGTGTGTGGGGGGTGGGGGGTGATAAGAAGAGGCGGCGGTGGCGGCGGCGTCCGTGAGAACTGGCTACCTTGCTGCCCGTGAGCTGCGCCAGGTGGGGCTTGAGGTCCTCGCCAATCACAGAGTAGATGGCCACCAGGCAGAACACGCTGGCCTTGCGAACGCTGCTCTCCGTGTTGTCGTAGCCCTGCGGGGAGGAGGGAGGGGGGGGTGGGGGGCACAGGTAGCATCAGGCAGGGCCGCGCACGCCGCCGCGCACGCACGCACACACCGGCCGGGGGTCAGCGGGAACGTGGGAGGAGCCGGCGGCCCCGGGTGCAGAGTACACGCAAACATTTCCAGGGACAAATAAGGCAAATAAGCCCAACTGTCCAAATAAGCACAATGTCCAAATAAGCCAGTGAGCAGCTGAGGGCTCAGACTGGACCACCATGGAGAGACAGCACAGCAGACTGCTGGGGAACGCTGCCACTGTGGTGTTATATACCGTATATATGAACGCCGGCTATTTTAGATCATGTCAAATATAACGAAAAAGTGTTTTGATGCCTTGAGCGACAATTTGGAATGTAAATTCTCACTCTATATATATATATATATATATATATATATAGAAGTCTTAGACCTTTCTATATATATATATCTATGAAAATTTATTGTTATATATTCAATACCAAATTTATTCACACATACGCACACGTAATCGTTAAGATTAATGACCTTTTCTATACCTCTATATAGAAAAACTTGTTAATATTCAAGAGTGGCTTCCAGGCATTGATGTGTTAATGACCTTTGTGGTGAACTACAGCTTGATGTGTTCGGTGGTGAACAGGGCATCCAATCCAATAGGATCGCTGCACATGCATTTTCAAAGCACCATTGCCACCAATGCAGTCGGCAATTTTTTCAAAGTTTTTCCTTTCCTGATGTGTGTATACATTATTTAGACTGACTCTGTATATATATATATATATATATATATATATATTTATATATTTATTTATTTATTTTTTTTTTTTTTAAGTCAACTTCAAAAGCTGCCTTTTTTTGCAAATAAATAAGGTTGAAATATTATGAATACATCAAAAAAGAGTCTGAGCACTGCTTTTTTGGAAGGTCTAGTGCTGTTGGTGTCATTTGACTACTAATGAATAAATATCAATAACTCAAGTAAATTAAAAATGCTTCTTTGCAGCAGCACTTCATCCAGTCACTGTTGCGTTGCGTTGCGTTGCGTTGCGCTGCGTTGCGCACCTGCAGAAGCCCCGGGATGATGTCGATCAGCAGCTGCAGCAGCGAGTCCTTGGCGATGCGTTCAATGACCTTGGTCTGCATCTTGATGGCGGCCAGGTTGATGGGGTAGTCGGCCGTCTGCACGATGGGGCACAGCACCTTGATGCACTGCTCCGGGTGGATGGAGCCCGCCAGCGTGGACGCCGCCTCCTCCGCCGCTCGCACCACCTGCACCAGGACCCACACACACTCACTGAGAGGGGGCGCTGCTGCGGCGTCCCTTCAACACTTCAGGGCTCTTCAAACTGAAGGGCGCTGAATCAGAGAGATGCACCGATACCAGTTTTGGTATCGGTATTGGTATTTGTACCGATACTGGTTTCGGTATCGATCAATCGTACCAGTATTGAGTATATACCAACAGACAGCGATATCCAATACTGGTATCGGGTATTGATACCGGGTATTGGTATTGATGCCTTACATGTATCAAGAGTTCAGAATCCGAAACTGAAGGGTTCGGGATTCAGAACTCTTCAATTTAAAGTATTGGGTGTCGGTACCAATACCGATGCCAATACCGATATCGGTATTGGTATTTGTACCGATACTGGTTTCGGTATCGATCAATCGTACCAGTATTGAGTATATACCGATAGACAGCAATATCCAATACTGGTATCGGGTATTGATACCGGGTATTGGTATTGGTATTGATGCCTTACATGTATCGAGAGTTCTCTTCAGTTTCGGATTCAGAACTCTTCAATTTAAAGTATTGGGTATCGGTACCGATACTGATACCAGTACCGGTACCAGTATCAATACCCGATATTACCAGTATAATACCCGACCAGTAAAATGCGTGCCAATACCACAGCACCGATACCAGTTGTGCATGTATGTACAACTGGTATCTGGTAAATTTACCTCAACAAAAACGAAAATACAAGACACACACAAAGCCTGATTGGTCTTCAAATATTGCATTTCTGGTTCCTATTTTCAGTTCAGTTCTCCTTCAGGTGCTTTCCAGGAAATTGCAGGGTGACACTTTGAGATATGGATTAATAAATAATAAACGGTTGAGCGTATCCCCGGACCGGGGAGGTGAAAGGTTGCGTGTATAATGTTCAGTCAATATTATTGTCCTCCTCCTCAGGCTGATAAAGCCTGACTGCGTGGGTACTGCAGCCGGGCTGATAGCGCCACACGGCGCCCCCTGTGTCACACAATCGCCATGCACAATCACGCAAAAGTATCAAAGCAACACAAGGTTGTGACGGCGGCCTGAAGAGTTTCCCGGGCTGCCGTCTCCACCCGAGGGGTCACATGGTCAGATCCCACCAGGCAGGGTCAGAACAAAAACGGTTGCGTTTTGAATGGCGTTGATTGAGTGCTGAATTAAAACGTTCAGTGGTTGGTTGAGCAGGAACGTCTGCAAAATAATGAGATTGATTTTGCTGATTATTTTTTTACTGACGGTGGCCTGCGCTGCGCTGGTGTGGTATCCCAGAACAATCTCACAGTGAGAAGAGGTTCTGAAGTTTGGCAGTGTTGTCCCAACAGCTGAGAACCTTTATTCAATAAAAACCATATTAAAAATAATCAAAATGTATTCAAATGTAATCAGTTACAACACTAATGGAAACAGTTCTCCACTCTTACTCCTGTAGTTACTACTTTATTATAATAATTTGTAATTACATTTTCAATTGGGTAACTTCTGATTGCAACCAATTACATCTGCAAAAAAAAAAGCCATCTCATTATTGCTTCTTTTACGGGCCACAAGCAAAGACGATCTGAGTCCCTCTCACAGACAGACACACACACACACACACACACACAGACGTTCACCTCCTTGTGCGAGTCCTTGTGAGCCTCCAGCGTCTTCATGATGGTCAGCTCAGCGTAGTTCTTGAAGCGGGCCGGCTGGTTCCTCAGGATCTCCTTCAGGACCCGCAGCGCCAGAGCTCGGATGGTGTGCTGGAGGAGATGGAGACACTGGCTTAGACTCAAGGTTGGAGCCGGCAGCCAATCAGGGCGAGGAGGAGGAGGAGGAGGAGCAGGAGGAGGAGGAGGAGGAGAGCTTACGTCCTTGTCGCCCAGGGTCTCCAGCAGCAGCAGCAGGATGGTCTTGAAGTGCTCGTCCCACACGGCCACGTTGTCCTCACGCGTGATCTTCAGCAGCTCCACCAGGGCGCCCTTGCGCTCCTCAGAGCGCTCGTTGTGATTGGACAGCTCCTTCAGCAGGTCGGCCACCATGTCCGAGTGGTCCTGGCCGACTGCAGGGGGCGACAGAGAGGGAGGTTCACACAGCTGGAGGTGGCAGCGGCGGCGGCAGGCGTCTTCTCAATTCCATCTCATGTGAAATGATTGTGTGTGTGTGTGTGTGATTTTTGTGGTCTTGTGATGTCATACAGTGGTCCCTCACTGTAACGCGCTTCACCTTTCGCGGCCTCGCCAATTTTTTTTTTGTGTTCCTTTTTTTTTCTCACGCCATACAGTATGAACACGCATTGTGTTCTGCGTCCTGATTGGCTGAAGGACTGTACTTTACGACACCAATCGCCTCCTATTCACCGTCGGAGGGGCTGTGAAATACGCATAGTACCTCGTAGATTGATCATTAAAATTAAATTTGTTCAAAATGTTTGGGCTTGAAAACAGGTTTTGATCGTTGGTTTCATTTACTAATATGGTACTGATTTATTTATTTATTTTAAATCGTGAAAGTTTGAACTTTGAGAGTTTAAATAAGAGAGAAATGTGAGAAAATGTGAAGCGCGTGGTTTGGGGTTTTACAGCTTAAAACATGTTGAATAATTGTGAAAAACAAAGCTGATTACTTGGCGGATTTCGTCTACTGCGGGCTATTTTTAGAACGTATCCCCCGCGATAAACGAGGGGCCGCTGTGAATACATTTGATTTGTGTGAAGTGGCCAGAAAATCACGACTGCTTGAAAAGATGGAAGCGGAAGAAGTGCTGCTTGAAATAAAAGAAAGAAAGACGACGTGGCTGCAACACAACTGTGCTTGCAGTCAAGGATTAACACCAGTGTGTTAGTCAAAATTATTGCACACACACACACACACACACACACACACACACACACACACCTGTCTTTATTTTTTGGTCAATAAATTCTCATCAGTTTGGCAGAAATTAGAAACATTTCTGCTGCACAGTGCAGTGCTGTGAGTGGCTAAGGCCAGACACACACACACACACACACACACACACACACACAGCAGACGGGGTGAGCGGAGTGAGTGGCGGTGGAGGAGTGAAGGCGGAGGGAGGAGCGTCTGGGAATGTTTACCGGGAGCAAAGAGTTTTGGCAGCGACTTCTTGTTCTCGCCGCCGTCCTGACGACGACCTGCTGCTGCAGAGGAGGAGGAGGGGTCAGGGGTCAGGGGTCAGGGGTCAGGGGTTGGGTGGGATGGAGATGGAGGTGGGAGGGGTGAGAGAGGTGGGAGACAGAGGGGGGAGGGGGGAGCAGAGGATGTGACGTTGAGCCGCGCACACACACACACAGTTGATGGCTGCTGCCAGCAGGGGGCGCGGTGGGAGGTGCGAGCACGCGCGAGACTCACAGTCGCGGAAGTGCTCCACGTCGTCGTCGAACACCGCCTCCTTCAGGGCGCTCTTGTCGTAGGCGCAGATGCTCTCACCGAAGCCGTACGGCGAGAACTCGCGGCCGCGCGGGCCGGCGAAGGAGCGCGGCGACGGCGTGTTGAGCAGCGACGTCTTGTTGTCCAGCGCCGTGCGACCGCCGCCGCCGCCGCCGCCCGCCATCCACCGACACCTCCACCACCGAGCCCGAGCCCGGGGGAGGCGGGGCCACGCCCTCACGACCCGCCTGGAAGACAAGACAGCAGGAGGTGAAGGAAGAGGAGGAGGAGGGAGGAGGAGGAGGAGGAGGAGGAGGAGGAGGAGGAGGAGAGCAGGAGGAGGAGGAGGAGGAGGTTGGACTCACGGCGTCGTCCCTCTTGCCCTCAGGCCTCAGCTGGTTCAGGTCCTCCTGGCTGCGGTAGCTGAAGCTCTGGATGGCCTCAGTGACGCCTCGCAGCGAGCTGTAGATCTCCTCCGAGTTCATGTTCTCCGTGTCGTACTCCATCATGCTGCACACACACACACACACACACACACACACTGTCTTTGAGTCATCTGAACAGAGGGCAGTTCAAGGTCACTCACTCTCTTCTCCAGCAAGTCACCTGCCTATTCTCACTTTGGCCTTCAGACGGCGCTACATTTCAAAGAAAGAGGAGCTCCTGCATCGCAGTGTTTGACCTCTTTACATTCACCCTCCCCCCCATCCCCACCCCTCCCACCCCCACCCCCACCCCCAGCACCAGCACCAGCACCAGCACCAGCACCAGCACCACCCAGAACTCTGCCGACCCTGACTAGTGAGGAGGAAGTGAAGGGCAAAACAAACCAGTGCAGTGAAAGAGAAGATAGATAGATGGATGATGATGGATGGATGGATGGATAGATGGATAGATTGAGAGACAGAGAGATCCTCACCCCCCTCCCTCCTGGTTACCTGGGTGAGAAGGCTCGGCGGAGGACCCTGAGGGAGGGGGCGGCAGGGGTGGAGGAGTGGGGCTGAGGAGGAGGAGGTGGTGGAGGAGGAGGAGCGGGGGGGTGCTTGGACAGTCCGTCAACGCCCCAACCCCACAGCCGACTGAGGCCAGAGGAGGAGGAGGAGCAGGAGGAGGAGGAAGAGGACGAGGAGGAAAAGAAGGAGGAGAAAGAGGAGGGGGAGGAGGAAGAAGAAAAGAAAGAGTGGGAGGAGGAGGAGGAGGAGGAGGACAACAGGTGTGCAGGAGGAGAAAAATAGAAGGTCAGGTCAGAGAGGAGAGGGTTCAATCAGAGGAGACAGCAGAACGTCACAGTCGACCAATCAGAAAGAGGCGTGTTGACAGCAAGGAGGAGGAGGAAGAGGAGGAGGAGGAGGAGGATGAAGAGGGGAAGGAGGAGGAGCAGGGGGAGGAGGAGAAGAGGGCAGGGAGAAGGAGGAGGAGGAGGACCAAGACCTGGAGGAGGAAGAGGAGGAGGAGGAGGAGGAAGAAGAGAAGGAGCAGGGGAGGAGAAGAAGGAGGAGGAGGAGGAGGAGCAGGGGAGGAGCAGGGGAGGAGGAGGAGGAGGAGGAGGAGGAGGAGGGAGGAGGAAGGAGGAGGAGGAGGAGGAGGAGGAGCCTGGAGGCTGGCAGCACTCTGAGCAGCTCACTCTGCCTCCTGCTGGAAGGCCATTGTGATGCGGCCCGTAGAGACGGTCACTACCGCAGCGGGCAGCCAGGGCGGCGCTGTGCCTACCTGGGCGAGAGGCCTCCGTGGGAGCAGTTGGTGGGCGAGGTGAGCGGGCTGGTCCTGCTGGGGGTGTGGCGCTGCGCCGGCCGGCCAATGGTGTTGCTCGGGGATCCCTGCGAGGGTTGGAGGGAGACGGCCATCAGAAGAGACTCGGCTGGAGAGAGAGACGCCCCCTGCTGGGGCTGCGCTGGTCCTACCACGTTGCTGCTGCTGTTGCTGGAGTTCTTCAGGTGGTTGTGCAGCAGCTTGGTGGCGCCGTCCTGGAAGGTCTTGGGCAGAGCGCCCAGCAGCATGGTGAACTCAGGCGTGTTGAGCTCAAACAGGGAGATCAGGACCACCTGGGCCGCCTGGAGGAGACATCGAGAGGGGGGGGCAGGTGAGGATGGAGAACATCTCAGGAGGACGAGGAGGAGGAGGAGGAGATGGCTGCCCTCGTTTCAGGCAGAGTGAGAGAACTGAAAGAGTTCTGCACGGTTCTGGGAAGCCATCTCCTCGGCTCCTCAGTCAGAAGGTCTTCAGGTCTTCTGGTGGCTGCACGATGCAAGAGGTCACTGAAGAAGCGTTAGAACCGCATTCAGTGGAACCACACTGGACTTCACGGCAACATCATGCAGGTGGTGAGTACAGACCCAGTGGAGACGGTTGACTTCCTGTCAAGCTCAACTTTGCCAATTCTGCTAATCTTGAATGTGCACGGGTGGACCAGAGGCCGCTGCCCCCGGTGGCCTCTAGGGGGCTTCAATACCAATGACAGCCCACTGAGGTGAGCTTGACTGCAGCTGGTTGTTATCTATTGTGACCTCAAGCAACTTTCGTTTTCAGGCTATTTGCAAAGCACAACCACTGTCTCATGTAGCTAAAGTGTTAGCCACCACCGCTAACTCCATGTTCCCCTGGTGTGCGGTGTCTGCTGGCAGCGAAACTGAAGAGGCAGCGATTCAGTTTCGCTTCGTCGAGCGATTTTAACGCTGCTAGCCTAGCGTGTTAACATCTGTTGAATGAAGCTGTCGCTGATTTGTGCTTTGTGTTTGTCGTACCTGAAACATCCTGTGCTATATGTTAAGAGCCTCTGCATCAGGAACCAGGAAGAACACGCAGTAAATGTAAATGAAGAAGTGTGCTGAGGGCTACTCTTCCTCAGGGGAGGCAGACAGGTCAACTTATCTGAGTTAGGTCGCTATTGCTAAGTGGACATGTCAATTTTAAGCTAGTCCCATATAGTACAGTACATCTTCTCTGCTAGGGACTAAGTCAACAGCATTAAACAAAATCATTTTCAGCCCTTCTGAAATGTTTTATAAAAAAACAACAACAACAACAACAACAACAACAACACGGCCTGCTGGATTTGTTTTTCCCTCTGAACATCTCGTGCAGCAGCTGCACTGAGGACAATGAAGACCTGGACCTCTGAGGTCTTTATCTCCAGGATGGTAGCATGCAGGTGGTGGAGGCGGAGTTAAAGGTGAGTAACTCAAACAAGACACTCAGCATTCTCTGCAGACCTCCATCATCATCATCATCATCATCATCATCATCATCATCATCATCATCATCATCATCATCATCATCATCATCATCATCATCTATTCCAACGCCACACACAAAACCCAACAGGCACTTTAGTGGGCGGGGACTCTTTTGGGGGGCGGCCCCGCCCACAGCAGAAGCGTTTCAAAATGGGTCAGAGGTGAGTGAGGAGCTGAGGAGTTTCTCCGGGTTGCTGGTTAGAAACCGGGCGAGCAGGCAGGGTGTAGGCAGGGCGTGGCGTGCCGTCTGTGCTGTGATTGGTCCGGCTGCTCTACCTGCTTGCACCGCTCTTCCTGGTTGCCCTCAGTGGACAGCAGCGCCAGGGCAGCAGCCGCAGCAGCAGTGCTGCACCTGCCAGCGAGCTCCTCGCTCGCCCAGCTGTGGAGGGTCTGGGCACAGTGGCGAGGCAGAGCGCAGTTACAACACCACACTACTCCATCTTAGGTGTCAAAGTTGGCAGCTGCAGCTCCACCTGGTGGACACCTGGTGCTGGCAGGAAGCCTTATCGTCTGGTCTGACTGTCATAAAGCAGCAATAATTGACGCGGCTCTTGACACATCTTCACGACGTGACGCCGGGCCAGATAAACCTGCAGGCACTCGGCCTGCAGATAAGCCCACTTGTTGTTGTTAGTGGTGGTGGTGCTGGAGTGATGTCGTCGTCACTTCAGACACACACAACCCCATAAATACATTTAAAAACACCTCCATATCTGCTGTGACCTAAACCTGGGCTATCACACTGACACTCATTAACCTTTAAAGGTCAAACGTCAAGAACGACACGGAAGGAGCTCTGGGGAGTTCTACATTTCCAAGAAAGGAGAAGCTAGTAGAAACTACGCAGCTGAACAAAAATACAAACACTCAACCAACCTGCGTTACATGTGCGTTTTTTGTCCAGATATTACATGAGGAGCCTTCAACAGAACAGCCAATCAGGGGCCTGCTTGCCAGCCTCCTACCTTCCTGACGTCGGAGCTCTTGGGCTCCGTGGTCCAGGTGATGATGCGGGACACGGCCAGTCGCGTCTCGCTGGAGTTGACAAAGTCTGCCGGGTCCATCTGCCGCGCCAAACACTCGATGTACTTGAGGATGGCCACCTTGACCTGGAGAGACCACGCCAGAGTCACTGCCAGTCGCTGAGAGTCGCTGCCAGTCACTGAGTCACTGAGTCAACACCACCAAAAGAGTGGGACTGGCGGCGGTACCTTCAGGTTAGGCGTCTGAGTCTGATCCACGATGAACCTCATCAGGATGTTGAACTGCTGGTCGAAGGGGAACGAGTCCCTGGAAGAAAGAAAAACATGAAAAAAAATAAAGTTTTAGGCTGTTTTGGGGGTATTTTTCTCTGTATTTGGCAACCGACTCACTGCTGTTCTAATAACTGACTGAACACTTCCTGATGATGACCACTTCCCAAAGTTATTCAAGACATCACTTCCAATATTGCAGCAAATAATGTTGTGAATATTGAATGCATGTTAAAAAAAAATATTTTAAAAAAAATGTCACAAATGTTGAACATGAGTTCACGCCACACACACACACACACACACACAGAGTGGAAGTGGCCAATAAAATCACCTTGTCAACTGTCAATCAAACTAATAAATTCTAGAAATCTGCAGAAGTTTTCAGGGGAAACACGAAACTTTTTCGTCTTATTTAGGCAACAATGATAACACACACACACACACACACACACACACACACACACACACACACACACACACCCGCCTGCTGGTTGGTTGCGCCATACCTGGTGATGTCCAGCGCCTTCTGGACTTTGGCCTGGACGGAGCCCAGCAGGTCGGCTCCCATCTTCTTGAGCAGCTGAGTGAGCAGCACGAAGAGCCAGTCCTGCAGGTCATCCCGGTGCACCAGCACAAAGTCCACCAGCGTCTCCAGGAACATGCTGAACACCTGCAGGCGGCAGCGGCAGCCACATTCACAACCATCAGAACACAACAACGACAACAACGACAAACACCTTCTGCTGGCTCAGGGTGAGGAGTTGCACACTTACTCTCTGCCGTTAGATCCACAGCAACCCACAGAGCGTGCAAACAAGACCAGAGCGTTAGTGTTTCAACCTGTGCTTCATGCCGCTGTGTGTGTGTGTGTGTGTGTGTGTGTGTGTGTGTGTAAAAACGCCAGCGTTACCTTGCTGTGCGGGTCAGCAAACATCCGGGTGAAGATCTCACAGAGTCTCTTCAGCTCCACTCGGCTGCAGAGAAGAAAGGATTGAATAAATAAAAGAGATGAAAACACTCTGACGGTTTCTCCTGTGATGCTTGGTTGTCGGTGGTCCAGATCATCAGGCGTAGGCAAACTGCGGCCCGGGGGCCATATGCGGCCCGTTAAGCTCTTTAATCCGGCCGAACTTGAAGAAATGATGTCGATCATCGGTAAGTTACAAAGTAGCTGCATTTCCTCCATGGTTCCAGCGTTAAACACCCTGGTGGTTCTGGATGGTTCCGGGTGGTTCTGGATGGTTCTAAGAGCTAAACACCCTGGTGGTTCTGGATGGTTCTGGATGGTTCTGGGTGGTTCTGGATGGTTCTAAGAGCTAAACACCCTGGTGGTTCTGGATGGTTCTGGGTGGTTCTTTCTAGATAAACACCCTGGTGGTTCTGGATGGTTCTGGGTGGTTCTGGGTGGTTCTCAATCGTCACTCTTGGCCATATATCGACAAGCGGTAAAAAAAACAAAACTAAAAGTAAAACAATGCAGATAACCATGGTTTTTTTTTTGATCTTCCCATTCGCGCTACCTCAGTATTCTCTGGCTCTTGAGGAGGTTCTGCAGGCCCATCAGGCCCTCCTTCCTCTCGGACCAGTTGGAGCTGGCGCAGTGGTTGAGGATCTCGGCCACGTCCTCCGTCTGCCGCAGGTAGTGGGGGATGGCGCCGTTGCGGGAGCTGTAGGAGCGCTCGGAGCAGGCGCTGGAGGCGTCGCTGTTGGCGTCGTCGTCCGAGTACATCCCCGGAGACTCGTAGCGCCGCCTCATGGGCTTCCTCTGCAGGTGCAGGGGGAGGGAGAGAGAGGGAGTGTGAAGACTTGGTGCTCTGCAGGTCGAGGAGCTTTCAACAGGTAAACTCAGCTGGGGGTGGGGGGGGCGGGGGCGGGGAGGGAGGGGTCTGGCAGCCATGCTAGTCGTTGTCACAGGTAGATGTCATGACAAGGTGTGTGCAGCTGCGGTGTCGCTCACTGACAGCTGGTCTGCTGCAGATGAAGGGCAGGAAGTGGAACCTCAGACTATCCAGTCTTGATTACACTTCAGTCTGAGCTGAAAATAAAATTTCCAGCTGCTCTCTATAGTGAAGACAAAGCCGCTGTTTTTGTTTGTTTGTTTGTTTTGCTTGGCTGAAGTTTGTGTTTCTGCAACTCGACATGAAAAACCGCTTTAAAGGACGCTGGAGTCCAGTTTGGTCCATTTCTGAATCTCTTCAGACTCGGACCCCCCCAAGGAGCAATAGCCTGCAGGCCTGCTCTAAAAATAGCACAACTCATTGAGCAACGTCTAAAGAACTCTTCTTCATCCAAGCCACTGTTGATGTTTCTTCAGAACTCTCTAACGTGATGGTTGTGAGGGAGTAGGAGAGAGTAGCAGACTGGTTGCCTTCATGTCACCCAGCAGCTCTCACTGGCACAATACAGCTTCTCTTGACTTCCTGCCCCCCCGCCCCAACCCCTCCCCTCTGGACCCCCGTCATGATCAGGTGACCGCAAACAAACTAGCAGGCAACACACACACACACACACACACACACACACAGGTAAGACCGTCTTTGGCTTTGGATGCAAATGTAGTGGAGGGGAGGAGCCAAAGCCAAGCAAAACAAATACTGAAAAAATGAGGCGCAACACAGAGATATAAAAAAAAAAAAAATACACTGCTGGTGCCAGTGATGCAGGCAGACACTTCCTGGAGGGGGAGGAGTCACAAACATCCAGGGCAAAGTCAAAACAAAGTCTGAGAGAAAATAATCATAAATAAATAAATGAAAAACAAATTGAATGAGTCATTGGAGGAGGGGGGGGGGGGGGATGAGGCAACACAATGAGGCGAGCTGGTGGTCCACTGTGGTCTGGACCAGTGTGGAGATGGCGGGTGTCTACCTTGTTCCTGGAGTCACCTAAAAGCTGAGGAGGAGAACCACAACCGAGAGGGAGAGAGAGAGGGAGGAGAGAGAAGAGAGGGAGGCTTTAACAGGTGGGCTACAGCTGCTGCTGCTGCTGCTGCTGCTGCTGCTGGGTCAGAGCTTCAGGCTGGAGGACCATCGACTACCAGCCATCCAACAAAAACATCTCAAATCTCAGCCAACTGGTGCCTTCACGCAGCGACTCCTGAGTCTCGTGGAGCTTCTCGACGGTCCAGTCAGTCGACTGAAACCCAAACGCCTGGCTGACTGGTGCTGAAGGATGAAAAGTGTAAAAAAAAAAAAGAAAAGCAAGGAGTTACCAGAGCGTCGGCCACGGCCGCCTCCACCTCGGTGCCCGTGTTCAGCACCCTCATGGCGTTGACCGAGGCTGAGATCCGAGCCTGGTGGATCAAACCGTAGCGATCTGAGCAGGAAGTGGAAGAGGAAGAGGGAGAGAGGGAGAGAGAGAGAGAAGGAGGGGAGTGAAACTCTGAGAAGTTGCTGCTTGAAGCTTACCTGCGTGACTAAAGCGGCTTTCACCAGCAGACCTTCGGTGCTTTGGGACACCTTGGACGTGTTAGGACGAGGCAGAAATAATCAACCGCATGAAAAATTAAACCCCCCAAAAAAAAAAAAAGGAAGAGGAAATGATTCCGATTCCACAGCCACCAGAAGCCAAAATGAAAAGGTGGGAAGTGAAGGACGAGCGAATCCTGGAGGTCAGAGCAGGCGACCCAGGCTGAACCCAGATCAGCCTCACCACATCAAATCACCGCAAGACAAGAGGCGAATATGCACGGATCAAAAATGAAACTGAAACAACGTGAAATTAAACTCTGAAGCAAAAACCTAACAAAGCACTGTGAGGGTCCGATGACGTCATGCTGGTGGGGTCAGCTTACCTCCTCCGGCTGCTGGGAACGCTCAAAGAAACAACGAGAGGCCACAACACCACGGACGCTCACTAGACTACAAACACAGTCACAGCATGCTGCCGCTACTCCAGTGGTTGGGATGGGGGTGTCGGGGGGGGGAAAGGGGGAGGGGTTGCTGCGGCGTCGGGGGCACGTGCAGGAGGTCACCTGACTGGCTGTGGGGGTCGGCTGAGGACAGAGCGCTGGTTGAGCGGGAGTGACGTCGGGAAGCTGCAGAAGGTGAAGCCACAGCGGAGACGGAGGACGAGGGAGGTTAGTGAGACACACAGGAGCACACACACACACACACACACACACACACACACTCCGTCCAATAGGGGCTGTTTGACACTACTGGCCGGGTGATGAAATGTGACTGGTCTTTATTGAAGGTGATGGACAGAGAGTTGGTCACTCAGGGGACGTTGGGGTTGATTTGACTCGTTAGAAGTCATGTGGGAAGAAGATGTGTTTGTGTGACAGGCGGGAAGCCCGACGCCTGCACCAGACCCACTGAGGCTCCTGCCTCACTATCGAGTTGAGGCAAATGTGCTGGGCAGACGCAAAGAAACACAACAGAGGTGAATTGATGGTGATGAAGATGTAGATGGTGATGATGATGATGATGATGGAGATGGTGATAATGATGGAGATGATGGAGATGGTGAATTGATGGTTAATTGGTGATGATGATGATGATGATGATGATGATGATGATGATGATGGATGATGATGATGATGGAGATGGTGATGATGATCACACAACGAAACATTAATTCCATTAAAGTGACGTTAAGAAAAACAATATCTGACATTTAATGAGGCGTCATGGTGCTGCAGCACCACACTGTGTGTTTGTGGTCCCAGTGAGTGAAAGCACGATGATGGGCGACAAAAATACACCGTGTTTTTTCTTCTTCTGATGGAACAATAAAGTTTCTTCAAGAAGTCAGTGCATGCAGAGAAGGACAGGCAGAAGCGACAGGACGAGGAGAGAAGACGACAGCAGACGGGCTGATTCAGGTGCCCACCCCCACACCCTCCAGTGGGGGTCCCAGTTACTCACCCAGAGGAGCGAAGCCCCGAGCGGGGCTGGTGTCGCGGCTGCTCTCGCGACTGGTGTCGCGGCTGCAGCCCTGACTCATGCTGGGTCGGGGGATGCGGCTCCGGGCTAGCGTGCGGTAGGGGAGAGCAGCGGGGAGAAGAGCTTTACCACACAGGCTGCGGGCTGTCAGGACAACAAGTCAGGGAGGGGAGGGGGGGTCAGTGAGTGCTGCATGTCCGTTAGAGAGGAAGAGGAGGAGGAGGAAAGAGAGAGAAGAGGAGGAGGAGGAAAGAGAGAGAAGAGGAGGGCGTGGCCCGCAGAAGAGAAGGATGGAGAGGTGGCTCAGGTTCACACCACCAGGAGGCAGCGCGGGTGCGTTTCAGAAGGGTCAAACTGCACCACTCTGGTAACATCACATCACGACTGCATCAGTTGCACCATGTAGAATCATTCAGGTAGGAAGTATCTACCTAGTATCTATATACCTAGTATCTATCTGTCTAGTATCTATTTATCTAGTAACTATCTATCTAGTAACTATCTATCTAGTAACTATCGGTCTAGTATCTATATGTCTAGTATCTATCTGTCTAGTATCTATCGGTCTAGTATCTATCTATCTAGTATCTATCTGTCTAGTAACTATCGGTCTAGTATCTATCGGTCTAGTATCTATCTATCTAGTATCTATCTGTCTAGTATCTATCTATCTAGTAACTATCTATCTAGTAACTATCGGTCTAGTATCTATCGGTCTAGTATCTATCGGTCTAGTAACTATCTGTCTAGTATCTATCTATCTAGTAACTATCTATCTAGTATCTATCGGTCTAGTATCTATCTATCTAGTATGTATCTGTCTAGTAACTATCGGTCTAGTATCTATCTGTCTAGTATGTATCTGTCTAGTATCTATCTAGTATCTATCTATCTAGTATCTATCTGTCTAGTAACTATCTGTCTAGTATCTATCGGTCTAGTATCTATCTGTCTAGTATCTATCTATCTAGTATCTATCTGTCTAGTAACTATCTATCTAGTAACTATCTGTCTAGTATCTATCTGTCTAGTATATATCGGTCTAGTATCTATCTGTCTAGTATATATCTATCTAGTAACTATCGGTCTAGTATCAATCTATCTAGTATCTATTTATCTAGTATCTATCTATTTATCTAGTATCAATCTATCTAGTATCTATATATCAAGCATCTATTTATCTAGTCCCAGGTACGTCTGCAGGTAGAATGGCTGAGGCAGGAAGTCAGTGATGTGAAAACACGGTGGATCCGGTTGATTTTCATAATAATAGACAACCTGTTGGATTTAGTTTGTGCTGTAAACTGCAATGAAATGCAAATGTGAAGTGAAAAGGGGTTTTATGTTTCAATAGGTTTTGCACTTCTTTCTGCTCATTTTCAAGCATATTTAATTTTCTGGATATTTGTTTTCTTTGACTACTCGGTTCGTATACAGATTTATTTCCCATTTTATTTATGTTTTTTGTTTGGGTAAAATCCTGAGCACGCACGACTGATCCTAATCTGATGATGATGATGTTGTTGACCACTGAGGTGCAACTAGAACTGGATCAGAACTCTGGATCAGAGGTGGGGGGAGGTCCAGACTGAAAGATGAAGAAGAAGAGAGCGGAGGGAGGATGAGGAGGAGAAGTGAGTGAGTCAGACAGCCAAAGGTCAGTCTGCTAGTAGAAGGTTCTGCACATCCAAACAGCCACTGGGTTAGGCTTCAGTTAGCGGCTCACACAGGTTGAAAACCCGGCAACGACCAGACGAAGAGACTTGCGTCAGTCTTGAACGGACCCCCAGGACTGAGGGTCTTGCTCTGGACTTTTGTACGTAAAGAAATCTACAAATATGGCATCATTTCACCATCATTCTCAGCATCAACTGAGAGCAGAGGATGGTTTTCTCTCTACTAAGAAGATTTTTTTTTTTCCACTTACTACAATACCCATAACTCCCTCTGGTTCTAAAACAAACGGAGCAAAAACAGTGAACGTGGTTTTAAAACCAACTCAGAGACATTTTCAACATGGCTTTTCAACTCCTGCTCTTGCCTTGAACTCAGGTAATAAAACAAGAAATCATCTGAAAAACAGCATCGCTTTCTTTTCCATTTTCCTAAATAAAGTGCAGCTTGATTTGATTTCCTTTTCGTCCGTATCATGTGACCAAAAAGCCTCTTTTTGGATCATCACTTCGTGTCAATCCGGCTGACGTTTTAATTCTGTCTGCACCCAACAGTTCACAAACCTTTGGCTGGCAGTTTTCCTTATGTAACTTTACTCATGTGTGTTTTTTTTTCCTTTTTTTGCTCCAAGGTATTTTTATCTGCACTTGCTCAACCAAAAGTAAACAATGACACTTGTGTGGATCGAAAAGACAGCACAAGTGAGCCCCTTGTGGCCAAGATGAGAACTACAAAAAAAACTAAAAATATATATAACCACGTTTTTTGGAAACCCTTTTGCTCTGCTAAAAACAGTTGGCATTAAGAAGTAAACGGTCAAACATTTAAATTCTTCTAATTTTTCTTCAGTATTGTTGTTACAGAGGGGCAGAGCAGCCTTGGAGGAGGCCGGGTGAGATGCCCCTTGCAGGGCAGCTCCCCCCAGTGGCGAGCGGACGGTGGTCTTACCGAGGCCCAGCCGGCTGGGGCTGGTCTCGCGGCTGCAGCCCTGGCTGCGCGGGATCCTGCTGCGCTTGTCGGCCGGCGTGCTGGAGGCCGACACCGTGGCTCGGGGGATGCGGCCGTAGCTGCTGTGGCCCAGCAGCTTGCCCGGAGAGCTGGAGCGGCTGCCGGCTGTGGAGAGGTCAGAGGTCAAGGTTAGGTTAGGTGAGGTGAGGAGAAGTTAGAAGGCTTGGAGACCCAAGGTGGAGACACACCCGTCGCTGCAGGGACAGAAAAGTCCAAAAAGGAGTGATTGTTTTAGTATCTCACCAGTTCTGGTTCCAGTGAGTTTTAGAAAAAGTCCAAATAAGCTCATTTGACACCCCAGTTCCACCAGGTGCGTGTGCGTTGCGATTCCGTTCTGGAGCTGATGCACACAATATTTATATATAACATATATATTAGGGCTGTCCAAGTTAATGCGTTAATAATGCGTTAATAACGCGTTAACTCAACTTAACGTTTATTTAACACAAGCCGCTTCCAGTCTGGTGTGAACGGCACCATCGGTTAACAAGGGCGCCGAGAGGAAGCGAGCTCCATTCTCTAGCGCTGCACGGCACTTCCGCTTCCAGTGTGAACCCGGCCTTGCATTTTAAATGCATTATGGAGCGTATTAAACTAATGGAGATTAACGCTGACAGCCCATAATATATATTTCTAGCTTGGTTTCTTGCTAACATCTGATTCCCAGTGAGACGCTGTTACTTCAAATAACCACTGCATTGGGACACGTGGAATACGGCGGGTTAGCGAGGCGTTCAACCACGAGGTAAATGTCGCCACTGTCGTTGCTGTGGCCCTTGACCCGTGAGCAAGGCAGCGTTCCATTCTCTTCATCGCAGCAGGACCTCGGCCGTCTCACAACTTCTTCTAAACGCAGGAGCGGAAGCAGAATGGAATGGTTCCCACAACGCACAGGCATCAGGCCAATTACAGTGTGGACACACACACACACACACACACACACACACACACAGGATAGGTGGGAGGGGGGCAGTGAGGAGTCAATCACCGACGTCAAGAACAAAAACCAATGAACCAACTGTGAGAGAAGACAAAAAAAAAAAAAAAACGGCAACAACTTGTGCTGGTCAAGCTGTGGATGGGGGAGGGGACTAAATAGGTTGACCAGTGACGAGGGAGGAAGCATGCAACATCGGAGGAGGTGGGGGAGGGGCTGAAAGAAACAAGTGTGTGCCAAGCGTTGCATTGTTGCACAGAGTGGCGGCGCCTGGACGCCGAGGCGTCGCACCGACGAAGCTGCGGGGGGGGGGCCTTACCGCTGACGGGATTGGCCGATCTGGATCCTGGGAGGAGATGGAGGCGGGACAAGGCGGAGACACGTCAACATGAGACAGGAGGAGTGGCTGCGTTTGTCAGGCTTTTCTTGTTTTGTTTTGTTTTTTTACCCACAATGCAATGCAAACCCCAGGAGCTGAGAACACGTTGGCTTGGCCGAGCCTCAAACACACCACACGCAACACACACGTATGACCACAGCTGTTTGGTTTTTTTTGTTTCTTTCCCCCCCGTCTAGTGTAGTCGTCTCCAGACCACTGCTTACTGGTCTGGGTCTGGGTCTGGGTCTGGGTCTGGGTCTGGGACTGGGCGGACTGGGGATTTCTGATCCAGACCAGTGGACACTCAGCCAATACTGTAATAACACGAGAATAACAGAGAAGAATCCAGCTGCTGCTGTTTTACGCTCTGCTGGTGACACCCAGCGTGACACCCAGAGTGACACCTTGCCTTCTTATTCCGAGTTCATTGATTTGTTAATTTATGAAGCAAAGTTGGGTGTTTTTTTGAAAATGGTTCAAAATAGTTGGCAAAGTAGCAAAATGTTCAAGAAAATGATTAATTTATGGAATTTAAAAAAGATCCTATATTTTCTGTTTAGTGGTTATTTTTCTTCCATATCTAAAGTCTTGGTCTGGTCTTGGTGTCGATGCTCTATGGTCTCGAGAAGGTCTTGGTCTGGGTTGGTTGGTGCCGGCTGGACTACAGCACGACCCCTCGACCCCTTCACAGCCTGGTCAGACTTGGCAGACATGAGGAGAGATGACCCGTGTGTCTACGTACGCTGGGACTGGGACACCACTTTGGCTCGGCTGCGCCCCCTGCTGTCCACCACCGAGCTGCTGGTGCCTCCCGTGCTGCCGGAGCTCGTCCTCCTGGTGCGAATGCGACCTGGGTGGCGGGAAACACAGGAAAGAGATGAACGCATGAGTCGCTTTTTTGTTTCTGTCAATTGAATTTTAGCTTTTAACTCCAAACGATGGACAAGAAACGCTAGAAGAGAACAAGTTGGAGTTGGTGGGGTTGGGTGAGGTGAGGTGGGGGAGGGTGCAGAAGACCTAGATGAAGGTGCCCGAGAGTTTCCAGCCAGGAAAACCAAAAAATAAATCATCTCAGCGCTCTGTGGCTGCGAGTTAAATGACTTAAAACTGGAGCCACGTGGTCCAGCAGCAGTGGTCCTGCAAAAACACAGTTTGTCCACTGGCTCTTGTGTGAATCGCAGAAGAAAAGAAGAAAAAAAGAACAGGAAAAACCTCAAGCGCTCCATCAGCGTGATAAGAACCAGAGGGCGCCACCAGAGGGACGCCACCAGAGGGCGCCACCAGAGGGCTCTGAGTTCTCACGACAAGCCTCAACTCAACAGGCCAAAGAGCAGCAACACAAGAAGCAACTCAGAAACGCAAAGAAGAAACGAGTCTCTCGACGCTGGGAGGAGGCGCCGGAATCTATTCCAACAGAGAAGCTGCGTTAGAATCACGTTCAGCAGCGAAGTTCTGCAGGAGAGAAGAATGAAAAAGACGTCGACAGGTTGTCGTTGAGGAAAGTGGGAGGAGGAGGAGGAGGAGGAGGAGGAGGAGGAGGAGCTGATGAAACAGATTGTTAGGGTTCCAGTCAAGAGGAAGAGGTGAAGGAGGAAGAGGAGGAGTCCATGCAGACAGTCCATGCAGAGCTCCACCTCAGTGACGACCACTAGGTGGGGGTAGAGAGGGAGGAAAACACACGCAGGGCACACACAGGAAGAGAGGAAGAAAAGGATGGAGACAAGTTGCTCGGACACAGCTGACAAAAAAAGATTTGTGAGGACACACACACACACACACACACACACACACACACAAGTCTTACCATCATTTTTACCCGGAGCGCCATCTGTTGGTATTTTTTAAAAAAGGCGGCGGTGCGGCAGCGAGTGGGAGGAGAGGAGGTATAGAGGGAGAGATTAGTGTCGGCCGAGGCAGGAAGTGGAGAGAGAGCAGAGCAGGAGGAGGAGGAGGAGGCCCTCGGCGTTAGCGGCTAGCGCTAACCAGGTGTGTGTGTGTGTGTGTGTGTAGCTAATGACTTAAAAGAGGCTCCTGCTGGCGGAGCAGCGTAATGACGAGCTCAGCGGGCCGTTAATCAGCCCCGTCAGTCAGTGAGGAGGGGGCGGGGCCTAACTCCAGGTTAGAGGCTGAGCAGCCAATGAAAACATTCACGGTTCACAGCTGTGTGTTTGCTGCCTAGGTGACGGCTGGAACAGTGAGACTCTGTGCATGCAGAGGGGAGAGGTTCTAGTCTCAGTGTGAGGTTCTGGTTCTGTACCTAACGAGGCGTAGGAGCCCGGAGGGAGCGCCGCCGCCGAGCTGAAGGGCGAGGAGGCGGGGACGGTGGACAGGCGCGACTTGGCGCTGGAGGCGGCGTTGACGTCGATGTCGCTGCGGGAGCGCTGCAGCGAGCCCGGCGTGCTGTGGACCCGGGAGCCCACCAGCTTACCTGCAAGACAAGGAGGCCGTCGTTCCAAGCTGTTCTTTTCAAATCAATGCTAACTAGAGACGCAACAATATTCTGGATTTCACTGAACCGGGCTTCGAACCGTTGGGTGCAACCTGTTGGCTTCAATGTTTGTTTACTTTGATATTGAAACCGAGGCCCAAAAGCCCGGATGCATCCAGAACCGCGGTACTGATACTCAGTGTGTTGCTGCATTAAGGTGTCTTTGCATTGACGGTATAGAATCAATAATGGGTTCAGTCTGTTTGGTTAGTTTCTCAGGGAGCAGAACTTTGCTTAAATGTCAGTCTGGCTTCAGGCTCATGAAAAAATATGCCCCTTTGTGATGTCATCACAGTGAAGTCCCACTTTCTGCTCGAGAGAAACTTACTCCTGGTCATGCTGCCACCGATGACGCTCTTCACAGAGAAAGGCCGGCTGGGGGGGGGAGGGAGAGGAAGAAGAGGCCCGTTAAACACTGGGGGCTGCCAGCATTAATTAGTTCATCACAGTGAGATTCAGTATTTTAATCGCTTTTTAATCATTAATTGTTCACACATACAGGAGCTGTATGAAACCGAGGAAGGAACTCTTGTAGAAGGAATGTAAGATCATGGGTGGGTCTAGATCAGGCGTGGGCAAACTACGGCCCGGGGCCATATGCGGCCCGTGACGCTTTTTAATCCGGCCCACCCAAATTAAACTGATTTGGTTGTCACACTTTTGTTCATTTTCAATTGACAATTGAATCGATTGATCTATTTTTTTTCCTCCTATGAGGTAGGTCAGCAAAACACTCCATCCATCTGCTGCTGCTGCTCCGGCCCCTCTGTCACATTTTAGAACCCACTGTGGACTGGTGGGCACCAGTCAGAGTATTTTAAAAGATGAAGAAATTTAATTTGTTAGGTTAATTTAAAAATGTAATAATTTTTTATGGACATTAAAAAAAACTGTCTTGAAACACAAAAATAACAGCAATATAAACATGCAAATCAAAACATGATTAATCGCGGTTAACTATGGAAAGTCAGCTATTAATCTCCATTTTAAGAGCAAACCATGGTTAAAGCGGATGGAGGGCTAGGACCAGGGAGGGGGCGGAGCTTCTTACTTGAGGCTCTCCTGCGAGGACGAGGACGAGCGGTCGGACTGCGGCAGCGACACGATGCTGTCCGAGCTCCGCAGGTGAGACTGCAGCGCCTTCTGATAGGTGGACTCCAGCGCCTGGAACAGGTGCTCCGCCTCCCGGCTGTAGTGGCCGTGGAAACCCCAGTAGCACCTGAGGGAGGAGGAGGAGGAGAGGAGGAGGAGGAGGAGGAGGAGAGGTGAGACGGTGCTGCTGACACCTGCTGGCTGTCCTGCAGAAGACGCCAGACGCTCACTTCCTGGCGATGGACCTGGCCTCGGAGTCGGCGTCGTGGATGCCCTTCTTGATGGTCTCGGTCAGGACGGCCACGTGTCTGGGATAGTAGGGGAACATGGCGAACGCAATTGTAACGCTTTAACGGAAAAGTTGAAAGCGATTTGTCCCGTGGGTCCTCGAACGCAACACGAGGCAACGCCACGCAGCCGGGTTGGTCTCCTCCCTGCCTCCTGTTCCGACTCTTCCAGTTTGATTCCACCCGGAGTTTGCTCGCCCGTGGGCTCCTGGCGCGGCTTTTTAAAGACTCCGGCGTGGGTCGCCATGGTTACTGCGAGGGGAGCGCAGGACCTGGGAGCCTCCCGGCGGCAGTGGGATCATCAATCTCACAGGCCTCATCAGCGGTGCAAGCGGCGTTCAACGCTCAAATGTTGTTGGAAAACTGAAATGCCATCAGGCCTCTGGTCTACACACACACACACACACACACACACACTATGCACTAACTCCGCCCACCTCTCCAGTGTGTTGGTGTGCCACTCTTGCAGCATGAGGTCCAGGAACTCGTAACAGCGCCTGCAGAAAAGAAAAACGCGCAGATGCAACAAACATCGTATGAAAAAAATAAATAAATTGCGATCTGGATTTCTAAAGAATAAAATCTCATTTTGTCCAGAATGGTGCAGCCCTGGTGATGTGTGTGATGTGTGTGTGTGGAGGATCCTCTCACCGTCGGACCGCCACCGACTTGGAGGTGCAGTTACTGGTGATGATGGGGATGAGACGCGGGTAGTGAGTGTGCTGTCAGACAGGAAGGGGGCAGCAGAGGGCAGTTAGCAGTCATGGTCCAATCACAGAGGGGTTTTAAGACCAGGTGGGCGGGCTCTTACCCGCAGGATGATGCGGATGGCGGCCATCCCGGACGTGGCCATGATCTTGGCGCTGTTGGGCACCAGGTTGAGCAGCGTGGGCATGACGCTCTCGGCGCCGTGGTCGAACTTGTTGCCCAGGATGGACGACAAGTGTCTGTCAACCAACCAGCAGGGAGGACAAAAAACACACCGGTCAGTTTCCAGTTGAGGTTCAGTTCGGTTGGTTCATGGTTCCGCCTGGCATTGTCCCAAGTTATTCTCAAATCCTGAAACATTAGCTTTAGCTTTAGCATTAGCTTAAAAATTCCAACAAAGTACAATGGCAATTTGCAGGCGTTTCCACTGAATGGTGTGAATCGCATCAGCCGTAATTACGTTAAGTTTGCTGTCAAGAATGGCTGCTATATTTTTCTCTTTGATGACTCGCAATTGTACGCGACTCAAATCAAGACCACATGATGCTACAGTGAAAACCGAAACGTGCCCACTTTCAAGGTGTTTGATCCAGCTTTGATTTTTTTTGTGGTTCATTCTTTCATCTATTTCTCCCTCAATGCTGTGAAAGCAAAGGTTTTCCCCCTGGTGGTCGATTCATCACTCATTGCTCTTTCAGTGCGTCCCAGCTCGGTTCCACCTCATCGGTGTTCTATTAAAACCAGGATGAGCGATGTTTGAGAGCGGACAAGCGGCTGCTCGTCTTCACAGGCCAGCAGCGTCCACTGTCATTAGTGTAATCCTATTAAAGTGTAAAGAGGCGGGAGGATGGGGGGGGGGGGGGGTGATTACTCTCACACCCTGGTATCAACCCATTAGACTGGAGTCAGAACTTCCACGGACGTGAGATGTGGAAGCAGCAGTTGTTGTGACACAGTTGTTATATTTTTCAATGTAAAATATCATTGATTTGATTTGATTTGAATTTATTTTGAACATCATAGGTTCATTAATTAGCGATTAAAAGGTTAAATGCGATGTTTGTCGTTTATCACAGTTAAATACCTTAAACAGATTTCTGACAACTTCAATATTGAACTAATTTGCCCTGAATAACACAGTTGATCAGTGATCAGTATGTTACAATTCAGTATCAACGCTGGTATTGACAGGGGTTGGAATTCACTAACTACTGCCGTAAAGTAGCATTTACTGAAGTGAACTAGCGTTCGCTAAAGCTAGCTTGTTCCATGGCTTTCCGACGTGAGAAAAAACCTATTATGTACTTGCGTCAAAGGCTGATGAATAATTAACGAGCATGTAATAAGCATGTCATTCAAAAAGTATCTCCCAAATATCCATCCTCGGCGTTATGTGTGAACTCTGTGATGATACAGCGCCTCCTGTTGGTGTTGAAGGCGTATCGCCGCAGTGCTAGCTGAGCCTCACAGGGTTTGCTCCTAACGTGTCTCGCTGCTTCATTTACCATGAAAGATTTGATAAACTTTTCAGAGAAGAAGTCTCTCTTCTTCTTCTCTGTTTGTTGCAGGCGACACTGCCACCCTCAGGGCTCAGCACTGCGCTGCAGGCACAAGTGAACATGTAGCGGCCAGAGTGCGATTTTCATCATTCAGCCATTCTCAACAACACGGTGGTGCTCTCACCCCAGCGTGATGCAGGCCTCCCGCACCACCTGCGAGCGCAGGTCCTTGGCCGACAGCTTGAGCGGCACCTCCAGGAGCCGCAGCTGCTGCGGGAAGCCCTCGTGCTCGGCCGCCCCGGCCAGCATCAGGGAGCGAACCTTCTTCAGCTGCAGGACACGAGGAGCACACACAGCAGAGAGCGTCAGCAGAGCTCCACCTGAGCCCACCGCCCCTCCCCCACTGTGCGTCAGGACCCTCACCGCCACCACTCGATGCTCCCAGTCGTGCTTGTCGTCCGACAGCATCTCCCTGACCTTGCTCAGCTGGTCCTCCAGCTCTCGGTGGGAGTAGATCTGAGACACGGCCGAGACCAGGGAGGAGACACCAGCGAGTGAGTTCACACAAACAAGTTTGTCCTCACATCTAAAAAACAAAAAACTGCTTTCTGGCGGGAACGTTGAGCACTTGGTTCAGTTCTTCCACATATTGGACTGCAGGAATATTTGTTTCTTTTTTTTTTCAATTTGACAGGGGTGACACTGCGGCGCAGTGGTTAGTACTGTTGCCTCACAGCAAGAAGGTTGTGGGTTTGATTCCGGACCTGGGGCCTTTCTGAGTGGAGTTGGCAGGTTCTCCCTGTGTCTGCTGCCTTCTCCCCAGGTTCTCCCTGTGTCTGCCTTCTCCCCAGGTTCTCCCTGTGTCTGCTGCCTTCTCTCCACGTTCTCCCTGTGTCTGCTGGGTTCTCCCCAGGTTCTCCCTGTGTCTCCTGGGTTCTCTCCAGGTTCTCCCTGTGTCTCCTGGGTTCTCTCCAGGTTCTTCATGTGTCTGCTGCCTTCTCCCCAGGTTCTCCCTGTGTCTGCTGCCTTCTCTCCAGGTTCTCCATGTGTCTGCTGCCTTCTCTCCAGGTTCTCCCTGTGTCCGCTGGGTTCTCCCCAGGTTCTCCCTGTGTCTACTGCCTTCTCCCCAGGTTCTCCCTGTGTCTGCTGCCTTCTCTCCACGTTCTCCCTGTGTCTGCTGGGTTCTCCCCAGGTTTTCCCTGTGTCTGCTGCCTTCTCCCCAGGTTCTCCCTGTGTCTGCTGCCTTCTCTCCAGGTTCTCCATGTGAATCCATGTCTTAAACCACTTCTAGGTGTTCCTTCCAAACCTACCTGAGCTGCAGGCACATCTTCAAAGGCTTTGATGAAGTCCTCCTCGTCCACAGCTCCAGCGCCGGCTTCTTTACCTTTTCAAAGCAACAACAACAACAACAGCCAGGCTGGTCAAGAAACACACTGGTTTAACCAGGACTAGAACCAGAAGCAGCAGCTCAGCTCCTCAACCCACCTGGAGTCTTGGCTGTGGTGGCCGAGCTGGGCCTCCTGACTGAGCTCACCACCGTCCTCCGGCCACCAGAGGGAGCTTTGGAGGAGGAGGAGGAGGAGGACCGGCCTCCGTCCACAGAGTCCTCATCCTCAAAGTTCTTATCTGCACACGACCCGGAGGAGGCGGGAAGAGAAGGGAGGACAAACAAACAAACACATCTCGTCAGCCGATTCCACGTCATGATTCACTCTGAATCAATGATTCACCACCATTCAGCTCTGATTCAGCTCTCAGGAGAGGCGCGTCAATCTTCTTCTTCTCCTCCTGCAGAGTCACAGCCTCTCTCTCTCTGTGTTAAACCACCTCTGTCAGCTCGCGACTTCCTGCCCGGTCACCGTCCACCTGATGTTAATGCACTCTGGCAGCCCTGCGCAGATTCACAGCGCCACCTGCCTGGCGTGAGCGCTCACAGCGGGATTAGCCTGGGGCAGCCGCCACGGCGCTGCTGTCAGCTGAGGCAGCGTCAGCCAGCCCAGCCAGCTCGCCTCGATTTTTATGGCGACTCTCCTTTCAGTTTAGACAATTTGAAAGAGACGGAAATGTTTCACGTTTCCACCAACGCAGCCAATAATAATTCTGAAAATATTTAGTAAATAATCCAACAGTCCATTAAGATGTAAATATTGTTTTTTCTTTCTTATTGAATAAATATTTTATTTCTTTATTTCGGCTTAATTTATACAATTTTTTCCCTGTCCTTCCTGCCCACTGCACTCAGACTGCACAACTCAACCATGCGCTGACACACACATGCACACCACATATACACACACACACACACACACACACACACCCCCCTCGGTGTGTTTGTGTATTCTTAACTGCCTGCTCACTGCTGTATCATGGCTGCTGCCACACTGAAATTTCCCCTCTGGGGATCAGTAAAGTACCTACCTACCACTGCACTGTACACTGCTGTAATAATGCACATTTCCCCCAATGTAGGATAAAGAAAGGCATTCTATTCTATTCTATTCTATTAAATTCCACTGTAACCGTCAGGAAGAAGAAGCCACACGGCCGCACCGTAAAGCAGCGAGCTCGGAAGTCAGAGATGAGCATGATGAGGGGAAGCAACAGGCAGCAGGTGGAGGAGCAGAGGGAAGGCAGCGAGCACAGAGACAGGAAGTGAGAGAGAGAGAGAGAGAGAGAGAGAGAGAGAGAGAGAGAGAAGAGAGACAAAAGAGGAGAGAGGACGGTTCTTACGAGAGCAGATTCTCCGGCACACCAACTTCCTCAGCATCTCTGCTGCACCTCCAGCACACTGTCACTGGCATCTCTGTCAGGGTGTGTGTGTGTGTGTGTGTGGCTCCACTTATTCAAAGAGGGAGGAGTTCTATTGTTGTGACATCACCTTCTTAGTCACACAACCACATCACCATGTACTACCTCTCCACACACACACACAGAGCATATCTGGTCACTATGAATTTCAAAGACTGCCATCTAGAGGCGAACCCTTTTAAAGTTCAAAATAGTGAATTATTCTCTTTGCCGCTGCTTTCAAACGGCTTCCAAACAGTAATCAGTGTCTCTATCCTGCCAGTGAAAGTGTCCAGAAATGAAAAAAAAGTCCATGGGGTCAACATGGGGTCCCAAAAAAAGCATCAGTTTTATCAGGAGGCTGTGAACACAGGGCTAACACAGGTTTGTTCTTTGGGATGTGTCTGAGGCTATTGCTCCACTTGAGGCAGGATGTTAAACCTTACAGTAATACCTCATGGTATCCACTAGATGGCAGCACCAAAAGCTAAGGCAATGCTTTAAGTCAGTGTGTGATGCTGCTGATGCTGCTGATGATGGTGGTGGTGGTGGTGGTGATTTGGTGGAACCATGCTGGGAAGACGATGATGTCACCGTGACGAGCAGTGATGATGATGGAAGTTCTCCAATGACGATTAAACTACCAGGCTTTGGTCCAGTCCAGTCCAGACCAGACCAGTCCAGTGCGGTCAAGTCCAGTCCAGTCATTTTTATTTATATAGCACGTTTACAACCGGTAGAGCCGCACCAAAGCGCTTCACAATGAAAGTGTATAGAGTGCATGCACATTGACCTATACATATAAAAATAATAAAATACTACTACTACTACTACTACTACTACTAACAATAATAATGATGAAAAATGAGTAAGTTAAGAGACCACTGGGGAGACCTCGTCAAAAGCCGTGCGTACCAGAGTAGTTAACTTTACAAGCAATTAAACCAAAAATTCTAAATTTAAATTCCAAAAAATAAAACACTAAATCAACAGCATAGGTTAACTCTGAAATATTTAGTGTTGTTGAGAGTTTTGGTCAGAGAGAGAAAATTCAGCTTTCGTTGGAACAAAAAAAATAAACTTGAGAATCACATCTAGAATAAATGAGCATTGAGTTTCTGAAAGGTCTGAGATACGGCTTAGCACCCTGAACCTGTTCAGTCTGTTTCACAGTGATTTGATAGCTGGGATAAGGACTCCAGGGCTGGAGGGGGGGTGCAGTGCCCTGACGATGCCACTAGGAGGCAGCATGCACTCTGACCTGCAGCACTAGTTGCTGAGGCAGCACCAGCAGAGTCACCAGTTCATCCATCTGCTTTACGTAACGGAGACACTTTGGAATTCTCCTCCCCTCAGTGTGATTCAGAGGAGAAGCAGAAAGTTCTGCAAACAAACAGCAGAGGCGCCGTTCCACCAGTCCTGCATCCCCCAACTCATCTGGTGCCTCCCTGGGTTGGTCAGCAGCCACGGGGGAGGATTGTTATGTAAGGCGCAGCTGACTGCTGACGGGAGTTATATCACAACAAAGACGTCTTTTATCTGCTGACACACCAACAGCCAGCAGCTGCCGACGGAGCAGAAAAAAAACAAAACTGCTTTGATAAATATAATCTTTATATTTGGATTAATGAGAAATGATTGCGAATGGTTTGCTGGAAATAGTGACAGCAGAAGTAAGCAGGTTCCACAGTGTCGCTGCGAGTTTTAACTCTGACACGCAGGATGGTTCCGTTTGTTTTTGTTTATTGTGGGAGGAAATGAGAAGAGAAAAAGTGACAGACAGACAGACAGACAGACAGACAGACAGACAGACACTAGCTTTGAACTACAATTGTTTCTCACCTCCTTGTTTTCTCTTATTTTACTCCATATCCTTGATTTACTTGTTAGTATATTTCAACATAAGTATTTCAACTGCAAATTTTATCCTGATGTGTTGTTACTTTTTGTAAAGTGTCTTTGAGGACATTGAAAAGCACTCTATCAATAAAATGTATCATTATTATTATCATTATCATTATCATTATTATTATTATTACAAGCATTATTACAGAATGCTTGTTCTGTTTTTCTCTTTGATGACTTGTAAAAAATATTCCGTCTCCTCCTCCGCCCAATCATAACGCGCCATTTTCACTGGTCAGTCAACTGGTCACGTGACCCTGTACGTCACGTCCGCTGACGTGTCAATGCCAAAGAGTGTTTCCATGACACTTGTGCGATGTTCCTCTATATGGACACGTGTGGGAAAAACCACCTGATGAGAGCACATCTGGAGATTTCTGCTAAAAAAAACAACAACACCAAAAGGTTTTTTTACTCTGTTTCACAGGCAGAGGCTCCTCCACACTGAGCTGCAGCCAATAGTGTTAAGGAATGAGCACACACACACACACACACACACACACACACAGAAGAAAAGACGCTAATCTCCTCCAAGAGCAGGAATTTCACTCCTTTTGTGCAGAAATAGAATTTTTTTTGTGTGTGTGAGATGATCAAAGGGTTCCCACTTTGTTCCCCATTGCCAGAAACACACACACACACACACACACACACACACACACACACACACACACTGCAATTAGACATGCCAACAGAAAGTGTCACCTCAAGTGCACCAAAATGGAAAAGACGACAGACTGATGCATTCTGGGCCATGAGCAAGTAAGTTGGCTCCATGTTAAAATAAAGCACACAATGAGCATGTGTACACACACACACAAGCACACACAGCACACACACACAGAGCTGTGAGAATGAAGGAAACTACTAAAGTGTGTGTCCAGGGTGCTTGTGTTGTTGGGCAAACAGCACTGACGCAGCCGCAATTTAAGACACGCCTCCTGGCTGATGGCGCCCCAGCTGGTTAAACACACACCCTCCATCTATCTGAGCTTGTCCACCTACGTTAGTCATTGGTTGGCTAAAACAAAAAAAAAAAAACATCATGCAGACCAGGAAGGAAACAGTGCCAGTGTTGTGTGTTGGGTGTTGTGTGTTGTGTGGGAGTCACTCAGTGCAGAGAGAAGAAAGACCAGCAGTCTGCAGAGAGCTCTCACTGGGAGACTCCCAGCGTCAGGGCGGCGGAGAGATGAGGCTGCGTTTAGTTTCAGCTCCTGCTTTAACCTGCGTGACGAGTTCAGCAACCACCAGGAAGAGGTCGCCTGCCTTCTGAGGAGATGCTTCAGGCACAAGACAGAGTGACAACTGGGAGGTTAACACTGAAAGACAGAGCCACTGGTCTGGTCTGGTCTGGTCTGGTCTGGTCTGACTGGTCTGGTCTGACTGGTCTGGTCTGACTGGTGTTGCAATGAACAACCATAACTACCAATGAGGGTTTAGAGCCGTCACTGGATGACGACTGGAGAAAAACAGAGACGTGTCTCCTATGTGTGCAACATATAAATATATATATACACATATACATGTATAAAAATACAGTATGTATATATGTACACACACGGATGGATGTCTTCCATGATCAACTCTATGATACAGTATATTACTCTATACACACACACACACACAAATATAAACATATATAACAACATATATAACATACAGAGAGAGAGAGAGAGAGAGAGAGAGAGAGAGAGAGAGAGAGAGAGAGAGAGAGAGAGAGAGAGCAGGATTTCTGCAGCAGCGCAGCCACAACCAGCGATGCCTCTGACTGGAGATCAGGTCGCAGCACAAACCAGCCTTACATAAGTGTGTGTGTGTGTGTGTGTGTGTGTGTGTGTGTGTGTGTGTGTTCCCCCCTTGCCATCCCTACCTTCTCCGGCCGTCATGCTGCAGCGGCGCCGTCCTCTCTGAAGCCACAGCTCAAGAGCAGCTCATCTCTCTCTGGCTCTCTCTCTCTCTCTCTCTCTCTCTGCCCTATATCTCTCGCCCACTGTTTACCTCACACTGCTGCTGCTGCTGCTACTCCTGCAGAAATGGCTGCCTTTGTGTTTCTCTCTCTCTCTCTCTCCCTCCCTCCTTCCCTCGCTCCCTCTTCCTTAATCTCCTCCTTTGCTCCCCCCCCCATAAAACCCCAATTCCAGCCACAATCTCTGCTGCTAGTTAGCATCTGTTGTTGTTAGCGTCTGTTTGATGCCACAAGTTTACTGCGTCAGACAGCAGGAGAGCATGTGGTGGAAGGCAGGGAGGAAGGGGAAGAGGAAGAGGAAGGGGAAGAGGAAGAGGAAGAGGAAGAGGAAGAGGAAGGGGAAGAAGAAGAGGAAGAGGAAGAGGAAGAGGAAGAGGAAGGGAAGAGGAAGAGGAAGAGGAAGAGGAAGAGGAAGAGGAAGGGAAGAGGAAGAGGAAGAGGAAGAGGAAGAGGAAGAGGAGATCCGTGTGCATTAACGTGACAATGCAGGAGGAAAACACCGCAGACAGAGGGCGCTGTGACTCTGGTCCAATCAGCCGTCTCCTCTGAAGTTTTCAATAAAGTGCGTGAAGGACACTGCAGAGAACCAACAGTCCAGTATAAACTGAGCCACAGAGTGACCTTTGACCTCTGTGGTCAATCTTAGAAACTTGCAAGAAAAAAGAAAACTCAACACAATATGATGTTTATGTGAAGCTAACACACAACCTGACCGACGACCATCACTCCACCTGCAGCTGCAGCTGCAGCTGTGAGAGTCTGCAACCACTTTTTAAAAACGCATGCTTGGCTTCGCTTTCCAAATGCAAGAGACCACCGAGCGACTCCAAAACCAGCAAACCCGAACACCAGCTCTCACAAACTGACACCGGACTGAGACTACGGTGGCTGGTGAGGGTCAGTTGGTCTTCACCCCCACACAGAGAGGCAGGTCAGTTTGGAAAGAAACACTCGGTACGATCAGCTGATCAGCAACATCAACTCACCCGAGCCCGAGGACGGCACCATGTTCCCGGATCTTTGGACTTCGTCAAATTTGCTGAAGATTACATTCAACCTGCAACAGCGGACGGAGGAAAAATACATGAGAGAAATGTAGGAAATGTGACGTAGGTGCATTTATATCAGGCCGTTGCAGCAGACGAGCTGCGCTACCTTTGCCACTAGATGGCAGTACAGGCGGCGTACTGCAAAAACTGATGTAATAAAATGTGCAACCTGCAACTGGTTCGTCGCAAGCATCTTGCAGTGTGTCTACTCTGCCACCAGGGGGCAAAATGATACGTTTTAGTTTTGGCTGCACTTGTACATGAGGTGCAAGCTAAGGAAACACAAAAGAATAAAAGATGGAAGGAAGGAGGAAGAGACAGAGAGGCAGGCAGACAGAGAGGCAGAGAGACAGACAGACAGACAGACAGACAGATAGGCAGGCAGACAGACAGGCAGACAGACAGAGAGGCAGACAGACAGGCAGGCAGAGAGACAGACAGACAGACAGGCAGGCAGACAGACAGAGGCAGACAGACAGACAGACAGACAGAGAGGCAGGCAGACAGAGAGGCAGACAGACAGAGAGGCAGACAGACAGACAGGCAGAGAGGCAGACAGACAGAGAGGCAGGCAGACAGACAGACAGACAGGCAGGCAGACAGACAGACAGACAGGCAGGCAGACAGACAGGCAGGCAGACAGACAGGCAGGCAGGCAGAGAGACAGACAGAGAGGCAGACAGGCAGGCAGGCAGACAGACAGACAGACAGACAGGCAGACAGACAGACAGCAGCTTCCTGTCCACCTACCTGGACTGCGGCAGGCCCTTCTTGCTGAGATCCAGCCGCACTCTCTCGCCCACATGTCTGTAGATCTCCACCAAGCTGCTCATGGCTCCATCACGCACCTGGACAACACCGCACAGACATCACAGTAACATTATTACTATTGTTAGCATTACTATCATTATTAATATCCATTTCTTTCAATGGTCACCAGTGGCATCTGCATCATGTCAGGGTGCTGTGCACAGTTTACTGCTGCCTGTGTAAACGGCAGAGTGAGGAAACACTCAAGAGCCCAAACGTGTTGAGCCAGGATCAGTGGAGGTTTTTTTTTTTTTGAATGAATCATAAAATTGGTTTTCAACACATTGTAGAATTTCAATATCAGTGCAAGTGAATGATCAAAAACAAGATGACAAATTGGCCAAATAACAACTTTGTAATAATTACCTTGTTTATTTATTTATTGCACATACAACTAGCATCATACCTGACTGGTTGGGTCCCCCAGCAGGTTACATATGTGAGGGACAATCTTGCTGAGGGTCAGACCTTGAGCTCCGTACCTGGAGGGGAGAGAGCGGTGAGAGAGGAGGAAGAGGAGAAAACAATGGAGGGGACGCCACCCTGTGCACCAATAGGAGCCCTGCAGTTGTTACTAATTTGTTCAACTGGTTAGAATAAAATGGGATTGTCCAGCCTAGACTGACAGAAAGTTGGAGGTCAATCAAAGTTTCTCCAGTGTTCTTACAGTTGAATTCCTGCACTATATTGTAACTGGAGTTGTCTTTTGTCTAGATTTGTCTTTGGTTGTTTTCTGTTTTCTGTTTTCTGTCATCTAGTTGTATAAACTTCATTTAGTTCATAAGTCTGTATATTTATTTGAGTTTAGGGGTAGGTATATAGTTTATACTTCCTCCTACCCCTTTTCGGACATGAATAACATTATTTTAATGTATATTTCACTGGTGGTTGCTTACTTATCCTATTTTTATTTTTATTTTTTTCGTATGTTTTGGTTTTGAATCCCTTTAATTTTCTCATTTTATATAAATAAATAAATAAATGAAATTAAATTTAAAAAATCAAATCACAAGCCAGGTCTTTTCCAAACATTGACTGAGGGCTTGTTGCTGACTGGTGGGAACAAAGCCAACAGGTTTGTCCTGAGGAGGCGGAGCCGCCCGACAGTGTTTGGGGCTCTGACACCTCTGGAGAGGAAGGGCAGCAGAGACAGGCGGGACTCACGTGCTCAGCGTGGCGATGAGGCAAAGGCACACTCCTTCCCTGGTCCTGTTGTTCTTGTGCTTGAAGCCACCCAGCATCCGGTCCCACACGTACTGCAACAACACAACACACTACGGCCTTCACCCAACACTTTGTTTCAGTGTTGTACTGTAGAAAATATCACACCACACATTTTAAATCACTTTATTTTAAATCTTGTTTTTGATCGTTGTTTGTTCCCTGTTTGGCTACAAATATTTAGCCTAGAAATATTATATTATATATGATATTTATTTCTCATTTATTTTATTGAATTTATTTGTGTGTTTTGGTTTTGTTTCCTTTTTATTCTCTTTCTTTGTTTACATGTTTGAAATAAATAAATAAATCAAATAAACAATATTATATTATAATATTCTACTTTATTATTTCTTCAATATAATCTCCATGCTTTTCTATTATATTGTTACTGTAATTCTCCCCATTGTGGGATTAATAAAGGCTGCTTCTTCTTCTTCTTTAAAGCATCATAATAAAAAAAGAAACACTGTGTGTGTGTGTGTGACCCCACCTGTGGAGAGACCACTTGCTCCATTATCTTCAGCAGCAGCAGCTGATCCTGGTCTCTCACTTGGTCTTTAGCGTCTCCCAGTCGGTCGATGAGGCTCGGCAGCACTGAGGAAAGCAGGAAGCAGAAGGACTGAACTTCACAACAGACAGAAATAAACATAAAGTACATCAGGTGGAGGATTCTGGAGTGATAGACTCAGTTTTAAAAGGTGATTTTTTTTTAATAACTTCATTAAAAAGGGGTCAACAGCTGGAGAGAAGTCCAGACTTAATGCTGATTGGCTACGTGCAAAACAAGCAGGCGATGATGTAATGAGGGGATAACGAGGGTCATTGACAGACCCTCAGCTCCATGAGTCACATGATCAAAGCTCCAGTAGCTGCTGAGATCCCACTGAGAGTCTCACCTGTCCCAATATGGGCCCTGAAGCGCTCCTGTAACCGGGTCACTAAGGCAGAGAGGAGGTCCAGACCCAGCAGTGCCACCTGGTGGAGACACAACGAAGCACATCTTTGAGTGAGATTTCACAGGGCACGGTTTGAGGTGAAACAAAGCAGGAGGAAAATCCACTCAGTCGCCTGCAGACGGTTGAAGTTTGGAAAGAGATCAGTGACAATTTGAAAAACGTGTCGATCTTTGTTGAGTTTCAAAGGAACATTGAAGGGCAAAATACTTCATGATTGTAAGGATAAATTATGAAATTGTCAATCAATGATGAAGAATAATTTGAAGCATATTTTGTTTTGTTGTTGGTTTTGGATGTCGTACTAGTGATATTCCAGCTGATCTTCCAGACTGCATAGGAGAGGCAAGAATAAGCTTCAGCATCACTGAGTTCTTTTCTTTTTTTCTTGTGAGTGTATTTCATGAAGTTATTTTTCATTTTTGTCAGTGGATTGCCAAAGATTGCATTATTTTACACTGCAAACAAAAATAAACCATTCATTCATTCACTCATTCATTCAGTGTGCAGGTGCGTTTGGAGCTGCACCACCAGTGAAGGAGCCGTGGACCACACAGAGATCCTCCCTCTCTGGCCCCTCCCACTCCAACCGTCCTTGTCATGGGGTGAGGGAGCTGCTCAGTGAGCGCCTAGCGAGAGCAGCCCTGCTGACACCATCACAACAACACATCAGCATCACCTGGACTCTCAGTTCAGACCATGGTGCAATTTTTGGAACCCCCAGTAACTGGTCAAATTAAAAGCAGTGAGGCAGACAAACACAGAGGACACCTTCAAACCCCTCCTCCATGATTCCCCAGGTTGTTGAAAGACCTTTGAGGGTCACTTCACTCTTCTCATCCACAACTCTACTGCTGCAAATTATGAAAAAGTCAATTAAACTCCAAAAACGTGAGTCTTTTCTTTTGCTTGGTGGAGTTCAAAGTGTTTTCTCGCCTCCGGTTTGGACACGTTTTGCCTCTGCTGCCAAGTTCGACATCTTGAGGTTAGTCTTTGGAAAGATAAAGGAAAGACGGTGGAAAAAAAAAAAACACAACACGGCCGCCTCCCGTCCAATCACGGTCCAACTCCCTGGGAGGTTTCGGCAGCGCCAGTTCAACTCCGACAGGCAGGTTGCTGCTTGTCTGCAGATGCTGGCTGTGTTTCAGTCGCTGTCTTTTCAACCTCAATGACTTTCTCCTGGCTTAAACAAAAGGTTAAATATAAATAGGAAAACAGTGAACTGCTGTTGCTGTTTAACTGCTGCCCTGCTGCAAAGGATTTCTCAATATTTGGGGACGTCGTCCAACCAAAGTTACTCACTAACACAAATCCACCTTTTGCTGAGGGGGGAAAAAACAACAAGAAAAAAGCTTCTTGATCATCGCTGAAAACTGCCGGGCACCGCTGGCGGACCCCGAGCCGCCCCCCCCTCCATCTGTCTCCACCCAGCACCGGGCTTTCCCATCACTTCCTGTCTGTCTGTCGTCTCATTAGCAGATGAAAAGACCAAAAACACCAGTGCCACAGAGGCGTGTTTGCAACAATTTAATGTGAATTACAAGAACAGCTGCTCAGGTTCTGCTCTTCCCACAGGGAGCGCTTCAACACGGCAGTCATCAGAGTCTGGCATCAAGCCTATTGGTTGATGCTAGTGTGTCTTTTTTTAACAACACAAGCAAAAAACACAAGACAATTATTGCATTAACGATGACTTTGATATCTCAGTTTGGAGTTTTATCCATGGTTCTGATTACATTCAGGATACCAGGGACTGTTTGCCAGAGCGTGCGGGTTCGTCACTGCCTCTCAACGCCCAGCGGCCAATGTTTCATTCCATGGCGGCGGTGTGATCAGCCGGCAGTGACCGCGCGGTGACTCAGCGGCACTCAGGACCCCGAGCCTGGTGGCAGCTACAGGGTGGCAGAGTGTACAGTAAACACTCAGTTAGAGGAGACACACACACACACACACACACAGACAGAGAGCCACTCAGAAACGAATGCAGCGCACATAACACAAACACAAACACACTCCTATCAGCCCTTTCCAGTCCACTTCCTGCCTTTTCACGCTCGACTTCCTGCGGTAGGCTAGAAAGACGCAGTGGAAGCGGTGGGGGAAGCGGGGGGGCAAAGCGGGGGGGGGGCAGCGTCCTCCCGCAGACACGCTGCCACTGATACTCGTGCGTCTGGCTCGTGTGCACGCAGAGCTGCAGGGAGGAAATGTCAGACTTAATAATAACAGTCTGGAGGCGTGCGTGTGCATGTGGACGTGCACGCCGACGTGCAACAGGAGTGTCAAAAAAAAAAAAAGAAGAAGACAGAAAATGGAGGGAGGAATCGCGGCTGGGCGGAGGCCATATCCAGAATTGAATGTCTCAATACTTCAATATCGCGATATTTGATTGTATCGCAACACGAATCCGATATTGGATGATATTAAATATCTCACTGGATCCAGATGTTTGTAGTTACAGTGGAAACATGCAGCAGAGGGACCCGAGGAGAGCAGATGTTTGCCTCTCTTCTCTCTGCTGCGTTCGTCTTTCCGAGACGGTTCTTTTTCTTTGGAGAAGCGTCTCTCTCTGTTTTAGCGAGCTCGCGCCTCGCCTGAGGCCGACTCACGGCCAATCAGACGGCAACCACGGGACGGCGCAGCGACGACTCATGAGCCTCCTCCTGCTCCGGGGGGCCCAGAGGACTAAAAACAGAAGCAGCAAACTGAGCAGGGAGCACATTGAGGAGGAGGAGGAGGAGGAGATCCACCCTCTTGACAAACAGAAGGTTCCTGTAGTGGGGTGTTGGAGGTGGAGATGTGTCGAAGACACAGGCAGGAGCCGATTCCACCGACGGCCCACAGGATGGGTTTCATCCTGGAGTCACACGTTACCTCCGCATTGTTATAACCTGCACGGCTGAATGAGCAGACCAGTGACAACTGCAGGAAAGAAGGACGGCTGTTTGTTCCAGACTGATTAGCAGTCATAAGAAGCCTCTGGCAGGTTAAACAGCTCTCTGATTATTGGCCAATTACTGTTTTTAATACCACAACAAACCTGTTTTTTTTTTTATTTATTTTGCCTTCTAGAAATTTACACTCTTCTGGTTTTTCTCTTTGTTAGCAGTCTGTATATTTTTTTTTTTTCTGCCGGTGACCTTCAGGGTTGCGGCGAAGCTGCAGTAGTGAGCGAGTGTCACATCAGTTTATCCTCACCTCTCGCATCCATGCAGCGACAATTACACAACGTGCAAAGCAAGTTGTCGTCTGACTCGCGCAGCTGACGTCCACACAGCGTATCAAGAGCCAGAGTGCTGACAGCATGACGCAGCACTGCTGAGGCAGGAGAAGAGAGGAGCTGGAGGTAAAGAGTTCAGCACACACGCATACACGTGTGTGTGTGTGTGTGTGCGTGCGTGTTTGTTCCTCAGAGAAGCTGATTTTCTGCCTGTCTGGACATTTCATAAGCTGATCAGTGGAGAACAGGAAGTTCACGCAAACCAGGGATCTAGTTCACACTTGGATGTCTAAAGTTCAGCTGAGATACCAACACACACACACACACACACACACACACACACACACACACACACACACTCGACGATCTATGCGGCTCATTTGTTTTTAAAGGAACACGCACACTGAAACAGCCACAGAGCCACGTTCCTCTCACAGCAACCTCCAGGGGGCACCTGCGAGCTGCCAGGTCCACATGGCTGAAGGTAAAGACAACATAAAAAAAAAAAAAAAACTCAAAAAAAAACACACCTGCGGCTGTCAGCTGACAAGACACAATGGCACGTTGTGAACAGCTGTTGTACTTCCCTCAGGGAAGGTAGATGATATGAGGAAAATCTAACAAGTGCCCAGTCTGCCCAGTCTGCCCAGTTGGAGGGCAGCCAGACACAGGAATATAATCAGCTAAGGAGGGAGAGTAAATCCTCTCATTAGGTGGATGGTAGAGATGATGGAAAAGGGTTTTCTTGTGGGGGGGGGGTCTCTTTAAATCTTTTAATACTACAGTTCCTCATTAGGACAACACAAATCCTGGGGCTCAGTGTTTGCCCATCTTGAAGTCCAATCCGTCCATCCATCCATCCATCCATCCATCCATCCATCCATCCATCCATCCTTAGTTCAGGGTCACGGGGGTCTGCTGGAGCCTCACACAGGTGTCATAGGCACCCTGGACCAGTGGCCACTTCATCGCAGGGCCACAAAGAGACAAACAACCATTCACACACACACACACACACACCTACGGACAATTTAGAGATTCCAGTTGGCCTCACATGCATGTTTAAAGACTGTAGGAGGAAGCAGGAGAACCTGGAGAGAAGCCACGCAGACACAGGGAGAACATGCAAACTCCGCACAGGCCCGGGATCGAACCCACAACCTTCTTCTTGCCGTGTCTTGACGGAGTCATTGCGGTCGATTTGCTTCAAGAGAAACTTTTTCATCTTGGGCACGGCACAAATGTTCACGTCAGAGAGACACGAGGCCGCTGGCAACACAGTCGGACCTCGACGGAGAGCTTTGAGAGACATTCGGGATATAATGAAGCAAGCGCAGTGCCTCTCTCTACAATACTTCAGAAGGCAGTGATGGGTCTGACAGCTGTGTCCAGTGTGGCGCTGATCACATTTAGACACATTTTGATTTGTACACTCAACCAAATCGAGGTAATTTTAATGATGACAGCTGGAAAATACATCAAACAGCACCAACGCACGCACGCACACGTTGAAATGTAAGCTTAGCTGGAATGGAGGGGGGGGGAATCCTCGAGTTGAGCAGATTAAATGAGAGAGTAGATTATGGGTGCGAGGTCGGTGCCGCCAAGGTTCCCGTCACAGGACGGATTTTTACTGGCAACCATTTGGGGAGGGGCTTATAGCTGCTGCTGCTGCTGCTGCTGCTGCTGCTGCTGCTGCTGCTGCTGCTACCGCTGGTCTGCAGCCACTGTCTGCACATAAAAGCCTTGTAAACTTCAGAGTCAAATTTCAGCAAATGCTGACGACGGTGAAATCTGTTGTGTGTGAAAGTGAAGACAGGTGGCGGTGTTCACAATAAAAGGAAGGGACCAATTTACCAAAGGAGAAGAAGAACAAACAAACAAAAAAAAAAAAAGACAGAATTTGTTCATTCCAATGTTAAAAATACAAAAGAAAAACTTATGTGGAGTCCCAGAAGAGGGATGCAGCCACAACAAGAGTCGAAGGATGAAGGTTTTACCAACAAAGCTAATTTAACCAGTCGGTCTAATTGCAATTTTTAATCCCAGAATTAGAGCATCACACACTGCACTGCAGGTACAGGTGAGCATGTAGCGGCCAGAGTGTGATATTATCATTCAGCAGTGTACAATAACAATAACACAACGTGTTGATAC
Organism: Thamnaconus septentrionalis; assembly: GCA_009823395.1. NCBI lineage: Eukaryota > Metazoa > Chordata > Actinopteri > Tetraodontiformes > Monacanthidae > Thamnaconus > Thamnaconus septentrionalis. The sequence continues at coordinate 20,738,268 of CM020514.1, read as the reverse complement.
TCACATTTTCTCAATGACAAATTTTTATTATCGACGTTTTATTGTGGACGCATCATTGCAGCCCTATACACAGCCAAACTTCACCATCGCTGCCAGATTAGTGACCACGGCACCAACCACAAGCGTTGGCTCCGCCCCCTCCGACCACCCTTCTGAATGCAATAATACCAAAGCATCGACCTTTTATTAAGCATGGAAAGGTGAAAACCCAGGGCTAACTGAGCTCTTAGAGAGGGTTTATTATAGCAGCTTTAATTTTATGATGTTTTCAAACATTATGTAACACACACACACACACACACACTGCTGAGCTCGGTGTGATCCACAGGCTCTCTCTCTCTCTCTCTCTCTCTCGGTTACTGCAGTTTGGGATTAACGCTGCGGTGCCGACTGCCGCGACCTTTGGCGTTGACCCAGTGAGCGGACAAACTCACGTGGTTATAGAGGAAAAAGAAACATTGCGAAATGCCACTCGCAAGGTTTTTTCAGTAAAGCCACTTTCCATCCAAGCACTGCCGTCCCACAACCTGTGTCCTTTTCTACAGGTCAAACTGAGCATTCTGGGTAAATTTCTATACTCTGACACAGTGTGTTGATTGACCTAGCATCAGCAGCAGCAGCAGCAGGCTTGTGGTTCAAGTTAATCTTTTTGTTTCTGTCAGATTAATAATTTAATCTTGTCAGACCTGCTGTTATTGGAAGCAGGTGTTTTGAATCCAACCCTGTTAATATTTCTGGCCTGAATCCTCCTGAATGAGGACGGCCGAAGTTTGTTTCTTGTGATATAAACTGAAGAAGAAGAAGAAGAAGAAGAAGAAGAAGAAGAAGAAGAAGAAGGAGGAGGAGGAGGAAGAAGAAGAAGGAGGAGGAGGAGGAGGAGAAGAAGGAGGAGGAGGAGGAGGAGGAGGAGGAGGAGGAGGAGGAGAGCGGTCGATCAGATCAGTGTGGATGCTGCTGCAGACGGTGTGTCATCACAGCTGCACAGAATTTTAATTTTTAAAAAGGAGAACAAAGAAGAAGAAGAAGAAGAAGAAGAAGAAGAAGAAGAAGAAGCTTTATGGTCATTTGTACTGAATACAATGAAATTCCATTTGGCAACATTTCTCAAGTATCAGCATACACGTCAAGTTTAAAAACGAGATGAGGACGATGTCCTTGGAAAACGATGTTTTCGGCTTTATTCCCCCCAGCGATTTTCTGTTGGCTTTGTGTTTGCGTGGACCATCTGACTGCTCCACTTTGAAGGACACAGAGAACAAGCTGCCCAGTGCCTGGGCCAGCCAGAGGTCTTAATGGCATCTTAATGCTTGCTGGAATCAATGCAACAGATTCTGCAGAATCTGTTGCAACGCAGTCGCTGGAAGAAGAGAGCGTGTCTGATTCATATTCAGCTCCTACACACAGTACAGCAGCACCCTCAGGCAGTGCTGTAGTCAAGACCGCCCCAACCGAGACCAAGACCTTATCGAGACCGCGACCAGACCAAGACACTTGGAGTTTGAGACCAAGACTTCAGATGTCAAAGAAAAATAACAACAAGAAAGAAATAAACTACCAGTATCTTCTCTAAATTCCAGTTTACTTCTAAATGGAACAGCAACATCTCTTCTTTTGCTACTTTGCCAACTATTTTGAACCATTTTCAATAAAAACAACTTTGCTTCATCAAATTAAAAAAATCAATGGATTAGGAATAACGGCAGCGGTTGGATCAGTTTCTGTTATTATCGTGTTATTACAGTGTCTTCGCTGGTCAAAAATCCCAGTCCGTCCATCCAGTCAGCGACCGAGACCAGACCCAGTTAAAAATGCCTCCGGGTCCAAGGCGAGACCGGGCCCCTTAAAAAGCGGTCTGGAGACCAGGACCAACCTCCAGGACTGCAGCACTGCTCTCAGGTAAATTAGTGACTGGACTCCGAGGGCTGTTAAACCTTCATCCCCACCGTTCAGCTTGAAGGGGAACAACAAACGGTCACATGGCAGGGATCTTCACAAAGGTCTGCACTTTAAAAACGTCGCCCCAGGGAAACGGCCTTCTTCTCCCTTTAATGAGCCACAGTATTTGCAGGACTTTAAACAGGCGGTGAGACGTCTCCAACCTGCTGCCAGGTTTTTTTTACGAGTGGGAACTTCAAAGTGATGTCATTGGGCCGCAGCCCCGGAGCGTTTAGCCAGGCGTCACCACGGCCAATCAGCCGGCCCGGCCCGGCCCTCTGCAGCGTCCTCCAGTGGCTGAGCCCCTCAGGCCACCGCAGCTCCGCCCACTCTGGTATTTATCACACTCAAGACGAGGTGAGATAGCGAGGGAGACGGCCGTCCTAGTGCAGGGGGTTTCATTTTTTATCTGCAGAGCCGCATTCCTGAGTTGCCGTTGTCTTTGTGTTGCTTTTTCCTTATCAGCTCCAGGAGACCAGGAGTCGTTTGTTTGGAAGAAATTCCTTTTTGGAATCAGTTCACTTTAAAATCCTGATGTATTGAGTAAATATGAAGGGAAGGTTCTGTGTTGGTTGTTGAAAATGATGCATTTGCTTTGGCTTAAGATGGAAAAGGCCTGGTGTCGGTGACAAAGCATTTTGTATCCCATTGGACAAATCACTTTTCTCATATGTCCCTGTTTTTATAGGTTTGTAGGGATATTGTAAATTGACAAATGTATTGATCCGTGTCTAATACGGCCATGAGGGTTTGACTTTTTCAAGACGGGTCTTCAGGAATTGATCCCGGGAATGTCGCTGGCTTGACCTGGCGGCAAAGTGGCGATTGGAAGGAAGCAAGGTCCAAAACCACGGTGGTCTGTTGGTCAAACTCAGGGTCCAACTGGTCCGAGGGCGTCTCCCTCTGGTCCACCCTGCGCTGGTGGACCAGCAGCTGAGACCACCAGCTGGGAGGAGCCCACACACCCAGCTCGGACCACGACAACTGTGTGCATGACTCTCTCTCTCTCTCTCTCTCACACACACACACACTCAATCTCTCTCTCTCTCTCTCTCTCTTTGCTGGAGATTGCATGAGAGTGAATCACTAATTGCTCTATTTAAAAAAATAAAGAGCGCGATGAGCCCCGGCAACAGCCACCAGCAACAGTCGTACTTTTCCGCAGTCGCACAAAAATACGACTGTGCGTTTGGGTTCAGGGTTTTATTGGTCACAGTCGATTCTTTGTGCCAGGGACATCTGCAAAAAAAAGTTTTAGAGGACGATGCAGCGGCGGCTAATTATGAACTGGATGATTCTTATGAGGCCTCTACTGTCTTGTTGTGATGAGCTTAATATTTACTTTCCAAGTCATAATTTTCTGCTTCAAAGAAAAGGGGAAAACGTCCCGAGGCACTCGACAAGGCTTTTCACTCTGATGTCAGTGTGAAAAAAACACTGTGCTGTATGTTACAACACAACACAACACAACACAACACAGCAGCCTTCTTCGGGGGGCAGCGACAATCTACCTTCCATTATAAATTCCTCTCCCAATTCGACGAGGACCACCAGAAAAGAAGAAAGAAATGGCGGAGACGCCACTGAGCTCTGTGTGTATAGAAGATGACATCGTCTTCACACAGTCGCTGCAGTGTGCGATCAGCTAGGACGTGCAAACACGCTGCTTTTCAAAGACCAGGAACCCTCGCAGCAAAAACAGGACAAAAAGACAAATAAATGTGTCAATTTTGACAATATTGCTGACACGCAGACAAATATCAGCTATTTCCTGTCACACTGTCAGCTATTCTGTCCACTGAAGAGCCAACGTGAGCAGCGGGAACACACACACACACACACACACACACCTTAAAGTATGACTCGGCAGGTATGTTGTATCATCAGTCAGCTGTGTGTGTGTGTGTGTGTGTGTGTTTCACCTTTGCCTTGAGTCATGTGACAAATAGGGGAGGGGCCAATCACTAATTTCTCTGTGACTTGAACACTTTGACAGCTGAAAGTAGAAACAAAATGTGACTGCTATCTCGTTTCCTCTGAGGGTTTAGGTTTTTTTTTCCCCCTCTTTGTCCAAAAATATTATTTTTTCCTTTGACTTTTTAAACATCTCAGTTTATACTTGCCTTTGTAACATTTGTGTCTATGTTCTTTCATATATATATATAATCAAAGAAATGTGGCTGAACGCGACATTGTTGATTTGTTGGTGTTGAACTCCTTCCTGTCGAAGCCCAATCAGCTCTGTTTGTCGTCCAAACACCGGAGGAATGTGCGGCGGAGCAGCAGGGAAACACAAGCCAGCAGCGAAGTGGCTGAGAAGTCCACCAGGGTCCACGGCGGCTCTGGCTAAAACGCTGGTATTAGAGGCATCTGCCCAAAGCTCCATGTATGGAGAGCAAATCCATCACTGCTTCCCTCTTCCCCTCGCACTAAATACTTTCCACATTAGCTGCCAAGCGATCGACTGGCTCTGAGCGGAGGTTAAAGCCCCAGTCAGTCAGACTGGAGGTGGCGCCCCCTACAACACCCTCCCCTGCACTCTGTCAGCACCACTGGACCTCAACAGGACTAAACGTCAGAGCCTGTTATTTGACGTCCTGACAGGAAGCCACCAACGATATCCGACCGTCAGCAGGGCTTTTTTTGAAAAAGGAGAAATTTGATTTTCAGAAGCCTTTTCTCTGAAGCGCAAACATGGCCTCTGCAGACTGCACACTCTGCCAGTATGTCACTATTCAAGGCCTATGTGACCCGAAGGTCCTTACACACCGGGAGTGAATTTGCCAGGCGAATAATTTGCTTTTTTTTTTTTTTTTTTTTTTGAAAACCCCTTGAAGTCGATGCAAGCTTCCACGCCGCCAGCACATTTCCACAGAGCCATAAAGCTCTTGCGTTGAATTTTGCGGCGGCCAACGGGCGAACGGCTGGACCTCTGACCAATCAAAAGGACGACGACGCGCTGACCTCACCTCAGACATGTAGCTAGCCGCTGTTCCGGATCAATGGGCTCGGTAACGTTGTCTCCCTCTGCAAACGTGGAGCCGATCAACGTAACTGCTCATGTTTAAACAGTGGCCTCAATATGATCTCATATCATCAGGACACCGATGATTCCACGAGGACTCGTCTCCCTGCAACTCTGACTTCCAACATCCAACTTTTCCAAAGTGAGCCCTCACTTTTCCTCACTTTGGAAAAGTTAAGAAACAGCAGAGCAACGCACACGGAAAAGTGCAGCAGGCTGAAACCTCGACACCGCAGCCTTCGCTGAGATACAGGCTCGGCTTTGTTCGGGCAAATATCCCAACATTTCCGAGCTCCAGCGTGGAGAGAAAAAAAAGCTGCAAATCCCCACTTTGGAATGGCGGCTTGGGTAAAGAGTTTCGACGAGCAAATGTGGTTGAGGGCCTTTTCAAGAAGCACTGACGCAGTCAGCGTCTGACCAAGTTGTATCCTAGGATGGAGAACAATCAGTCGCGGAAGAACAGAGAGACTGGAAACCCTCACACTGACAGACCACAGAAAGCAGAGCACATGGCAGCACGACGACGGGGAAGTGCAGCGGGAAAAAAACACTATTCCTGGTTGTTCTCCGGGACTCCAAAGTCTGCATCCGAGGTGTGAGAAAGTCCGTCACACTGAAACTGTCTGAGTGACCGACACCAACCACTGTGCTGCAGCACACTGGTGCACCGGGCCACAATGTCAGGTGAGCCGTGGAAAATGATCAAATTTCACTCAATGGGTGTAAAATAAAAATAATAACATTCCACTGTGGAGTGACTGTGTGTGCTTTAAAAGGACTGTCGGCCTGTTTTCCTCCCGCAATTCTTCCCAGGATATCAGCTGCATCTAATCAGACCCAGGATTCACACTGACTGGGTACAAATAAAAACTTGCCGTGGCTCAAAAAAGGTTGAAAAACTCTGGCGGGAGGACTGTCGATAAAAAATGCTCAGTATTCCTATTGCTCAGTATTCCTATTGCTCAGTATTCCTACTGGCTAGTATTCCTATTGCTCAGTATTCCTATTGCTCAGTATTCCTACTGGCTAGTATTCCTACTAGCTAGTATTCCTACTGGCTAGTATTCCTATTGCTCAGTATTCCTACTAGCTAGTATTCCTACTGGCTAGTATTCCTATTGCTCAGTATTCCTACTGGCTAGTATTCCTATTGCTCAGTATTCCTACTGGCTAGTATTCCTATTGCTCAGTATTCCTATTCGGCTGCATGTGATGCGTTGTGTGTGAAGTGTCAGTGTGATTTCAGAAGAGCAGCACGCAGGGATCAGCGGAGCAGTGGTGGTCTTTGAAAGCCCCGCCACCACCATGCGTGCAGTTGTACGTGCGAGCCGTACCTTGAAGTTGCTGGAGTTGACCCAGGAGGTGGCGATGCCGTCCACCATGCGGTCCAGCGCCGTCTGATCCTGCTCCAGGTCGTGGGACTTGTCCCGGTCCGAGAGGTAGTCCACCATCTCCTGTCCCACCTGCAGCCGCCGGCCCACGTCTTTGTGCAGCACCTGGGCCAGGCAGCCCTCCATGCTGGGCTCCATCATGGTGGGCTTCCTCCTCTGGCGAGCAGCGACTGGCTGCTAGCGACGCTGCACCGCTCGCCGCCGCCACCGGTGGCACCGAGAGCGACGGCCAAACAAAAGGCGCTGCGGTTAATGAGGCCGACCCCGGAAAGGGGAGCACAAAAGAGGCGGGGGGTGGTGGGGTGAGGGGGGGGTACTCAGTCTGCTGGTGTGTGTTTGCTTCTTTTTTTAAACCCAGAAGCAGAAGCCAGGACTTTTGTGAGGCAGTGTGTGTGTTTTGGTGGGGGTGGGGGGGGTTGGGGGGGGGTGCTAGGTTGCTAGCGAGCTAGCGGCCCTGCCCTGGGGATGGATGGCTGGATGGGCGGATGGATTGATGGCAGCGGCGGGGCTGTGGGAATGGCAGCGACGCAGCATGTGTGTGTCTGGACAGCAGCTGGGGAGCTAGGTTCACTCCTCCCTCCTCACTCTCTCCCTCTCTCTCCCTCTCTCTCTCTCGCTCGCTCACTCACTCCCACTGGGCTTCGGCTTCCACTCTTACGGAGAGGTGGTGGGCCAGAATGCTACAGCAAGGGGAAGAGGAGGAGGAGAGGAGGTGGAGGCCCTGGTAAAAAATAAATAGCAAGCCAGCTTGTGGAAGAGGAGGAAGAGGAGGAAGAGGAGGAGAGGGGCTGGGCTCAGTGCTCCATGTCTTGTCCCGGGATCTGTCCTGGAGAGCCCTGCAGGAGGCAGAGAGGAGGCAGAGAGGAAGCTTCAGAAGGGCGAGCGTTCATAATGACCTCTTTATTTATATATACACTCCCAGTCAAAGGTTTGGACACACCTTCACATGCATTTTTTTTTTTTTTTTTTATCTTTACAACTTTCTACACTGCAGATACTGAAGACATCAAATATATGAGCAAGATACGTGTCAATATACAGCAAAGAAAAACACGTTCCATCACTCTGAATATGCTTTTTATGAAAGGCGGCTATTTGAAAGAATTTCAATATTGTTTCCGACACAATTCCATGTGTGCTCATGCGCAGTTTTGATGCCTCCAGTGATGTCAATAGTCATGAGAATGAAAGAAAAGGCATTGAGTTCATAGGGTGAGTCCACACTTCTGGCTGCTAGTGTGTATTTTTTCATTAGTTAGTAAAAAGAAACAAACCATTTATTCCAAAAAAAGACACATCCAGAATCTAGAATGAAAGGGAGCAGAAAGAAGAGTCATCTTCATCTTGTTTAAGACCTGTCCTGTGTTTACAGCAACACAGGACAGGTTCATTTAAAATATATTATATATAAATATACAGGTACTACCCGAAAATGAGAATATCAAGTAAAAGTTGTTTTATTTTGGCAATTTAACATAAAAGTGGAAACCAACAAATTTTATTGAGCCATTCCACGCAAATTGACGTCTCAAGCAGTTCCTTGTTGTAACTTTGCTGATTAAGATTTTCATAAAGATTTGACTTTATGTAACATTCTAATTTTCTGAATTTTTGAATTTGAGTTTTTTTTTTTTAAGCTGCAAGACCTGATCAACAAAAGCCAAAGAAATAAAAACTTGAAATGTATTGATTTGCATATTATTCCTTTCTATAATTTTCTGGGTAGTACTGTACTTTTCCTGAGTTAAACGTGCACAGCTGACGTGTGTTGCAGCAGCAGCAGCAGCAGCAGCAGCAGCAGCGGCAATGTGTGAGGCTGTTGGAAAGTGAACATGAAGACACTGCAGTGTGTTGTCTGCCGGCCGCACACAGCTCGATCATATGCCGAGTGGCCTTCGTCTCCGCAGGCCCTCTGTATGACGAGCTTATCTGCAGGACAGGAATGCTCCAAAAAAAAAAGCCTCCATCAGCTGTAGGGAGCCCCGAGTTTGGAAAAAAAAATTAAATTAAATACAAAAAAATAAAAATCTAAGCAGTGAGTGGACCTAATCTGAACTATGGCTACTCTGGCCTGGAGGACAATGACTGCTTGATCTTTGAACGGAATTCTGTTCAAGCGCCGTCGTCCATCGTGTTGCCGTCTCTTATTTGACTTTATTTTCTGTACTTGTTGTTTGCAGCGGGCGTGCAGAGGTAACGTTCAAGTCCCAGCAAACTATCAGCAGGTTGACTTGACACTGTCTGACACTGCGACAGACATGAGGAAACAAACAGCATATGTAGCCCTGTGTTTTCACCTTCCTGCCGAACCTGACGCTTTGTCGGACCGACTCACATATTTGGAAAGGGAGAGAAACAAAGCAGTCTCAGAGGGCGGGGCCAACACCTGGCTGGGCTTGGGGGTGTGGCCACCACCCTGAGAGCGCTATGACGTCATCAAGGTGAGGGGTTGTTTCTCCACACAACAGCCGGACTGACTTTTCCTATTTCTGCGGTGTTGATTGGCAGGCTACAAACTGGAAGGTCTGGGATCTTCTATCATCCCTTCCTCATCCCTGCCATTTTTTTTTTATTTGTATCCTTGCGTATGATGTCATCTTGACATCACCAAATACAATCGCTGTAGTTTAAAGAAATTGTTCAGATAAATTGAGGTAGGAGTGTCCAAACGTCTAATTTAATGTGGTTGATTTCTACATTGTTTAGCATCTATTACAAGACACGACGGTGTATTTAGAAGTACATCCAACTGAATCTTTCAAGAAGGGGGAAAAAAAACACATTAACAGTCGGTGGAAGGGCGGATGAAGCCATTAATTGGACTGTGAAATTGATTAACATGCTCTTCGGGCGTATTATAATTGCATTTTCTAGTAGTTGGAAGTATGACCATTGTTTAGGTCAATGGTCCCTACCTTTGACAAACCACACACACACACTAATGTGTTCCCTTCATTTCCTTGCTGACAGTCAAGCAGCAGCTAACTAGCAGCAGCAGCAGCAGCACAGGAAGCCCCGAGCATCCCTGGCTGCCTGCCTGCCTGCTAGCAGCGCCTCTGACAGCAGCTTCAGTCACAGTTCCACCTGAGACTCATCGTTCCCTCGTCATCCCCCCCTTCTTTTGTTTTCCATTTTAACCTCTTCCTCTTTTGTTTCTCCTCGAAACAAAGAAAAAAATAATAAGAAAGAAAGAAAAAAAAAAAGTGGCGAGTGGCCTTTTCCCTGCGTTCAGGAGTAGGTGTGTGCTGCTGCGGGTGGCTAAAGGCTAGCAAGCTCCCCGAGCGGAGCCCTGCCTTCCTTTCAATGAACCGTCAGTTCGCACACAGACACAGACACAGACACACACACACACACAGGCAAGGCAGGCAGGCGGACGGACGGACGGACGCGGCGGCCACAAAGAGAGCCTTTTCGCCAGGCTTAACATCAGCAAAGATCAATCCCACTCACCATACCCTGCTGTCGGAAGAGCTGCTCCGACTGTGGACCTCCGCCTCCGGGTTGTGCTGCTAAAAAAAACAAAAAAAAACAACCCGTCCAGCGAAGGGGCCCGGAAAAAAAGCTGCCGAGTCTTTCTCTTTCTCTCTCACAGTCTCTCTCACACACACATACACTCTCTCTCTCTCTCTCTCTCTCGGTCGGTCGCTCTCTCCACCCGGAATTCAGTCTGCGGGACAAGAATGGGATCGTCGTGCGCATGCGCACTCGGAACGGGGATGATGTTGGCACTTGGAGAAACTGTCGCATGGCAATGGGAGGGAGGCGGGGCGGGAGGGGACTCGCCGCGCATGCCGTGGATCACGCGCGCCATCTAGCGGTCACTTGCGATAAAACGCTGAATAAAATAAACAAATAAAAAAATAAATTCTCGTCATATATATACAATAGATTTTTATTTATAACGCACTTTCCATTTGTAGGCAAGTCTCAAAGTGCACATATATATGTATATATACATAAATATTTCTGTGTGTGTGTACAATGAGCTGTATATATATTTTTATGTAATGTGAATGTACTTTGCATATGTATTTAATTCACTTCTGAGCTCTCTGGTTGGATGCCAACTGTATTTCATTGCTCTGTACTTGTGACGTGCAATGGCAATAAAGTTGAATCTAATCCAGTCTAATCATTTTAAAATTATACATGTATATACACATATATGCATGCTGAGTGGGTGGGGCTTCATGGTGAAGCTTGCTGTTGGTGGCAAGGGCTACACTCCATATACATCACTGGCCGCCAGAAGTAGTTAGCCAGCCAGTTCTTGCTACTTTGTGTCAATGCTGAAACCTTCTGAAAACACTTTAGAAATTTTCAAGGTCATGGACAGGTACGTTTTTTTTTTAATGTTATTTATTTTCATAAATCCAAGTTTACACATTTAAAAAAAAATAATTACACTTAGACACAAGTGTGGATACCACATTGGATCAAGCAGAGTCTTCAACCTGGACAGACACTTCAACAAACGTCCACATGGTGTCAGCCAGAGAGTCGGGCAGGTCCGAGTCCTTCTGCGATTCCCCATCACGGCTCAGTGACTCACACTGAGTGACCCTGATGTTGGACTCTTTGCTCTGCCAGCCAGAGCACCAAGTTCACCCTTCCTCAAGAGACGAGGTCCTGACTCTCACTCAGCCTCCTCAGCCTCCTCTTCGGACGGCTCCTCGCTCTCAGACTCGTCCTGCTCTTCGCCGTCTCCTGCTTCCTCATCCTCCTCTTCCTCATCCTCCTCATTCTCCACCGTCGGCATCTTGATGACGATTTCGTCGTCTGCGTCGTCGTCGGCGACCACGATGGACTTCCTCCTCTCCAGCAGCGACGGGGTGCAGACGGGCGTGGCGTCCTGAGGCGGGACAGACAAAGCCGGTCAGCTGGTCGCTGGGGTTCACAACGTCGCCATAAGTCTGCTCTCTGTGTGCCAACGTGTGATGTCGGTACATGGGTTTTATCACGCAGGCACGTTTTGGACGCGCAATAAGCTTAAATGTACCACAGTGCTGTCGGCACAGTTTTCTGACCCCGGGTCACAAACACACCCGGGGCCATTTTCAGTCTGTGCCTGATCCCCGTGTGTGTGTGTGTGTGAGAGAGACAGAGAGAGAGATGCTTACATCACTGCACGTGGATGCGTTCATGGAGTCGGAGGACTTCTTCTTCTGTGGTACCTGGGCAGCCTGAAAGCACAGGCGGAGCAGCAAAGAGTTAACAACAGAAAGGAAGAGGAGAACGAGTTGCAACTATTGTTGCGACTGTTGAAGCGATGTGAAGGTCCTTGAAATACGCATTTTGAAAGGAAGTTGCGTCATAGCACTGCGTGAAGGCTCCTCCCATTTCCCAGAAGTCCTTAGGACGCTCCAAATGCGTACTCGGAATGCGCCCTCGTTTTAGCCGATTTCCAAGGCTACACCGCTACTATCCTTTGCGTACTTATGTATCCCAGGATGCTTTGCGTGCTGCTGCAAAGCATCGTGGGATCCTGGGAAGTCAGCTGAAATTAGCGCCATCTACTGGCAAAGACTACATATAAATTTAAGCATTAAATTTCACATAAAATATTCAGTTTTAACGTCGGGTTTTTATTTATTTGAATATCAAAAGACATCGTTAGATGGCGAACCAATGGTTAGCCTGATGCTATGAAAACGTCACTTCCGGGGTTGGCCAGCAGGAGGGACCGGCGGTGACGCAACCAGGAAATACGCTGAAGGCTAGACCGTCCCGGGTGGCTACCGGGGAGGCGGGGTTTGGTCCGTCCTTCTAGGCCCTCGAAGGACGCTTCCTTCTGACGGAGGACACTCCGTTGGAAGGGTGCAGACCCTGAATTGAGACACAGCCCGAGACGCGGCACGTTTCACTTACAAATCCAGGGAAGTCGTAGTCGATGCCCTGCGCCGCCAGTCTCTTGCGCAGCTTGTTCTCTTTGTGCAGCAGCTTCTTTGTCGTCTTTGGGATCTGCTCGTCCGTGGGCCTCTTGTTGTAGCGCTTCACGGCGGGGTTCAGCGGCTTCTTGAACTCCCTGCAGGAGCCTTCAAACAGCTTCTCGTGCACCTTCTCCGCTGGCATGACGTGGCCTGGCGAGGTAGAATTGACAGCGGCACAAACATCTGTTCAGTCACAGGCGTCCTGATCAGAAGCAGGGGCGAGGAAGCAGAGTGATACTCACACTTGATGATTCTCTCTCCCATCAGGTAATTGTTCATGGTCTCTGCCACAATTTTGGCCACTTCGACGCAGTCAAACTCGATGAAGGCGTAGCCTTTGCTGCCGCCGGTCTGCAGGTCAAAAGGTTGGACTGTAATTGAACATCCGCTTCAAAACACTTTTGTTTGTTTGTTTTTTTTGACTGTAAAGAAACAGCAAAAGTCACGTCCAGGCAACAAATCCTGTATCACTGATAAAAAAATATATCAAACTGTAGAACCTTTAAAAGCCTTTTATAGGTTTCCTGCTGCTTCTGTGGGAACATGGGTTTTATCACCGTGCCACTGTCTGAGCAGGCAATAAGCTTAATGCACCAACATGCTGTAGGCTCAGTTATCTGACCTCAGACCAGTGTCACGTCTGAGCTCATTTTCAGACCGAGCCAAACATCGGAGGGAAAGAAGAAGGAACAAAAAATAAGAAGAGGACTGACAGTCCGCTCACCTTTTTGCTCCTGGACAGCCGCAGCCGCAGGACTTTTCCAAACTGTTCAAAGTAAGCTTTGAGCTGAGGCTCAAACAGGCCGACGGGTAGGTGACCAACATAGACCACTCCAGGTGCCCAGGGCTTCCCCTGGAAACAGGAAAAAGACGTCAGCTTGATGCCCATGTTCAGCCTGAAGGTCCTCAAAGGTCAAATGTGATTGTGCATTTTATGAGTAGATTCTAGGTGGTTGCGATTTATTTATTTTTTCCTCCCCAGTGTATTGTGCATGTGCGTAGTGTGGACACGTTGTAAAATAAACTGCCAAACCCAGAAAGGAATCTTTTCAATAGTTGCAAACTTAGGGCGTTTATTCAGATTTGAAAGTAGTTTTTCAATTAATTATTTGACTTTTTTTTTCCAAATAATTTTCATTTCATCGTCATAATTATTGCACCTAAACTTACTTTCTATACATTGATGGTGTAGGAAAACATTCCTTATTCGTCAATCTGCACAATCTTGACTGTCTTTTGCGCATACATAGACTGATTTGAGTGCTTTTGAAAATACTTTTTTTTTTTTTTTTTCCTGCAACAGTGTAGTTTCCCAATTTGGGATCAATAAATTATATTTATCAATCTATCTATGTCATATGACTCGGTTGTCCCTCAGCAAAGAAAATTCCCCTCTGGACTAATACGACATTATATTTACTTTATACTTTAATATTTGGTGATAGAAACAACCGCATGTGTACTCGCGCCAGGAGGATCATCAGACATCTGGACTGGATAAGAATTCAACTAAGTTAGGTGACACCTGACCACTTTCCAAGACGACCTGTTGAAGAAGAATTTCCCTCAAGTTATTTCAACATTTTCCCCCCCCACCACAGGGCCTCGCCACACGTGAAGACCCACCTTGACGGACTTGTCAGTATTTTTCTTCTTCCTCTTCTTCTTCGCCTCCTGAACCTTGCTCTTGAACTCCGACTCCTGTTTGGGGTCCAACGCCAGCAGCTCTTTGGCCGCTTTCGGCGCCGTTTCGGCCGAACTCTCCGTCATTTGTGTCGATTTACAACACAACACGAGACAAACACCGTTAAACAGCACGGAGCGCTGCACAGCCACCACCACGTTGCCGCTCACTTCCGGTCGCGCATGCGCCCAAAGCCAAAGGAAGAGCAGGCGGAGCAGCAGAACGCGTTGGCGGCATCTCCTCACAGCGCCACTCGTCGGCAGGGAGGAGAAGCGCAAGCAACAAACCGATGACGGCAGCGACGGTCTAGCCAGCCAGACATATGGGCAAACTATGGCCCGGGGACCATATGCGGCCCGTTAAACTTTCTAATCCGCCGAACTTGAAGAAATGATATTAATAGTGAGCAAGTCATAAAATATCTGTATGTCATCCATGTTTCCAGTGCTTTAAGAGTCATTTCAACAAAGACCGTGGGGCTTCAAAGACACTGATTTTGTTGTAACTTCGCTTTGGTTCATTTTCCATTGACATTAAAGCACATGTTTCCTACACATCCCATAATATTTCCGTTCTCCTATAAGGTGGCTCACCGAAACACTCCGTACATCTGCTGTTGCTCCGGCTGCCCAGCCCTGGTCCAAGCCGTTATGTGAATTAATTTCCACTAGAGGGCAATAGCACAGAGCGGAAGAGAAGAGCAGCTAGGTGCCATGTAGGAGGAGAAGCCCCCACCAGCATGAGAGCAGAAGGAATGGTGGGGGGTGAAGGCATGTGTTTGCTATGGCCAGCAGGGAGGCAAAGGAGTGGGAAGAGTCAGAAGGTGCAATGCTGAATTCATGTCCACTAAGCAGGCCTCTGCTGGTGAGTCCAGGCCAATTGAAAGTATGGTGAAATCCATCCATCCATCTTCAATACCTGCTTCTTCCCAGGCCAGGAATCGAACCCACAACCTACAGCATCACACAGTTGCTGCTGTGAGGTATAAGGGGGTGGGGTAAAGAGACGCGACATCTTGAGACACCACCTTTGATCCCCTCTGTGTTTTTCTTTACAGAACTTGCGATCATCAGATGAATGGTTTTATTAAAAAAAAACAAAAAAAACAAACACCTTTATTGAAAAAAGGCGCTCACTCAGACTGACATCACTGCACTGCCAATTGCTCGTGACAACAGGAGAAGTTTCCTCTCCAGCTTCCGAGTCCAAATCAACGTTTTAGTTAAATTTCACTCTGATGAGAACATTCTGCTTCCATGACCCAAGTAGATGAGTCATCTACTTCTTCTTGGCAGCGTTGGGAGATGGAATGTTTCATTTCCTTGTGTGTGCGACGGATGCCAAGACACTTGCCAATTAGAAAAATTGTCACAGTTTGATCTGAGTCCGCCGCTGCTGATGTTGGCACCTCAAAAACAGCAGCAGTGATCAATCTGAGATTCTATTCTTGGTGTGTTTAAACATCATTCTCCAAGTGGAGGCGTTTTGATGTTGACAATTGTTGCCTTTTGCACTGGGCTGACGTGTGTACTGTTACACTGTGGTTTTAGGACATCATGCTGGTTTGCCAAAAATCAATTCCGCCGATGTGAAACCGAGACTGGAACAAATGGATCTTCATTGGTCTCCACTTACACCTGGAGGCATTTTGACCTTTTCTAATTTGAAATTTGGAGTTTTGCAGGATGGAAGGTAACGTAACCTTCTGCTACCGTGGTCGTGCGACCCTGGACCTGAACTACACCTTCACAAAGGTGCCGCCCTGCAGAAAAGACACGGCCACGGGACGCTCGCTGCTGACGACAACAGACACTCTCTTTGTTTCCAGGCAGTTTTGTTTTATTTTGTTCTAGCCCGTAATTATAGACTCAGAAATTCAAGCACCAAACTACAGGACAGCAGCTTCAGTGTTTGAACAAGCGCACGACGCCTGATGAGACATCCGCCCATCAGCTACAACATTCAAACCACAGGCAAGCAGCAGCACAGACTTAGACAAAGCGTCTTGGTAAATATTGTCCCGGAAACCACTTTAAAAAACAAAACAAAACTGGAAAATAGTACCAGATCAAACACACAGTCCTGTGTCATTCCGTGACACACTCTTTTGTCACCAGTCCATCGGCAGGTTGTGTCTTGAGCACAGCGGAAAAAGGAGTCCAACTGACCTTCAACATACCTCAGACTGGGTTGAGCAATTAATGGGTCCACAACTATTAATGAGAGAAATGAATAGGAATTAATAGGGAAATATTGTCCAGTTTAAATGAAGGAAATAACTGCAGCAGCACCCACACAGCTCAGCTGATGACAGTAAAGCAGTGTCTACTGCCCTGAGACTGCAAGGTTGTGGGTTCAATGCCCAGCCGGGTCAAACCAAAGACTGCAAACATGGTCCCCATTGCCTCCCTGCTTGCCACTCAGTATTGGGGTTGGAATTGGGGGGTTAGATCAGCCAATGATTCCTGGAAGCGGCACCGCTGCTGCCCACCGCTCCCTCAGGGGATGACGACAAATGTCACATCCTTGGGGATGTGACATTCACTGGGACTTTAATCTGTGCATATTTTAATGCCATTTTATGAAACTATTGTTCAAATATATATATATATATATATATTCATTCATTCGTTCATCTTCTATACCCGCTTATTCCTATTCAGGGTCCTGGGGGTCTGCTGGAGTCTATCCCAGCTGTCTTAGGGCGAAGGCAGGACGACACCCTGGACAAGTCGCCAGTTCATCGCAGGGCCACATAGAAACAAACAACCATTCACACTCACATGCACACCTACGGACAATTTAGAATGTTCAATTGACCTCACGTGCATGTTTTTGGAGTGTGGGAGGAAGCCGGAGAACCCGGAGAGAACCCACGCAGACACGGGGAGAACATGCAAGGCCCAGGCCCCGGAATCGAATCGAACCCACGACCTTCTTGCTGTGAGGCGGCAGCGCTAACCACTGCGCCACCGTGTCGCCCATATGTGTGTATATATATATGATATCATTGTTTTATACAGCACTTTCATACAATTAAAATGTATGAAAAGCACATGTAGCATGTAGCTCACAGCCAAAAAACAAAACAACAAAACGGAAAACACTCCTCTGACCAAATTTAGTGGGAGAAGATTTAAACCGCCCATTTTCACTTGGCAGGCACAAAAAGGGTGGTGGTGTGTGTGTGTGTATGGGGAGGGGGCGGGGGGTTAAATGAAGAAATTGGATTGCCCCCCTCCCCCTAAAAAAAAAAAAAAAAAAGGTCCCACAGGGTGAACCCCACCGCCCGTCAAATCAATTACCCTCAGCGCCACCATCAGGGTGAGCAACAACAACAACAAAAAAAAGTCTTTTTGAAAACATAAAAGCTTGCTGTCGCCTTGCGAGTGTAGCGGAGCGAGATCGACTCAAATCTTCTGAAAGTGGCGCCAAAAAACAATACAAAAAAAAAAAATACAACATACAATCACTAAACTACAAACGCTTTCTGGTCGATGAGGATAAATGCTTTAGCAGACACTCCACCAGTCTGTCTAATGCAGGTCAATGAATTGAACTGAGAGAGAGAGAGAGAGAGAGAGAGAGAGAGAGAGAGAGAGAGAGAGAGAGAGAGAGAGAGGGAGGGAGGAGCGACAGAGGGAGGGAGGGTAGAGAGACCCTGGCTGACAGCGGCGGAGAGGGAGCCTGGACCGGGAACAATAGAGAGGAACGAAGCCAGCCGCCTCGAGTCGACACACAGCGAGCCGAGAGAAAGGAACCAGAACCAGCCGCCGCTGCTGGTGCTGGTGCTGCTGGTGGCGGAGAAGAACCATGAGGAACCAGGCAGCAAAGACGGGAACATGTGAGGAATAAGGCGAGGGGATTATTTTCCGGAGCGGAGGGGGACCCTTCTTCTTCTTCTTCTTCTTCTTCTTCTTCTTCTTCTTCTTCGTCTGCTTCTTCTTCTTCTCCTGCTTTGATTCCGCTCGTTCTTTGTGGCCGGATCGCTGCACCGAGGCGAGGCGAGGCGGAGTCCGGGATGAACCCCGCAGAGGCGGCCGAGGAGGCGCCCAGCGACCCCGACACGGATGCCTTCTACAGAACAGGTAGAGGAACCAACCAACCAACCAACCAACCGCCCGCCCGCCCGCCGGGTGGGTGGGTACACACACACACACACACACACACACACACACACACACACACACACACACACACAAGCAGCGGCGGCAGGACCAAAGGACCAACACAACAACTGGGGCTTCACAAGCAGCAAGTGAACACACACACACACACACACACACACACACACACACACACACACACACACGGCAGCACTCGGAGACCAATCCGCCCGCACCCACCCACCTTCCGTGCGCCTAGTTGTTGCTCTCCATGCCTCGTAATTGTGTTGCTTGTGTGTGTGTGTGTGTGTGTACGTGCGTGCGTGAGCGCGCGACCGCCCCCTGTGCTGTGCGCGCCCGTGCGTGTGCAATCCTGTGAGCTCATGTGTCTGATGCTGATGGTATCTACAAAAGGAGGGAGAGAGGAGGGGAGTCTTCATCAGATGTTGCTGGATGTGTCACCATCCTCAGTCAGTCAGTCAGGCTGTGTGTGTGTGTGTGTGTGTGTGTGTGTGTTTCTTACCAGCCTGCATCTGCAGTCAGTCAGTCCATCAGTCAGCTGACCGTGCTAGCAGCCAGGGGGATTGTTCCCATGGTGAGCTTGGATCACTGTGAGGAACCTGGAGATGAGATGTTTGTGGGGTTGTGAACTCCTGATGGCGGTCACCCTGCTGGCTGGCGGTGGGCGGGTCCTCGCTCTGCCTCTTGTTGTGGGGTTTTCCTTTAGCTGCGTTAGCTTTAGAAGGTAGAGAAGGTTCGGCCCACCTAGATTGCCTTGTGCGTCTGTGTTCATGGTGGATGGTCAACCTGTGAAGGGTGTAGCCCACCACCACCACACCTCCACCACCTCCTCCACCCAGCGCCGGCTGCGATGGAGCCCGGTGGAGCAGAGTGGACGATACTGACCGCGTTTTGTTAGCAGGAAGTGATGTGCGGCGGGTCAGAAGAGTCTGAAAGCCAAGTGTCAATGTCTCCATCAGACGGTTTTCCTGCTGGTTGTGTAGGGTACTGCACTTCAAATGTGCACTATTTTTTTATTTTATTTAATATTTTATATTTCTACATGTAGTCACAGGATGTATTGAATAGAAGTAAGGATGTGACGATATCCTTGATGTTGAAGTATTGCAGAAAAAGGAAAAGTGCCTTCCAGTGAGAAACTGCAGTTTATTTTAGCTGCAGTCAAGCAGAACAGTGGAAGGTGAAAATATTACTGTGAGCATCGACCTCTGCTAGTTGCTGAGTTGGGCGGAAGAACCAAGAACGTTTGTGAAATTGCAGAGTTTTAAATCTGACATGTGGAAGCATTTTGTTTTTTTTGCACGTCAGGCCGAGGAGGTGAACCGTAAGTGAGACTATCAAAATAAAAGTAGAGAGGATTATTCTGGCAACAAAAATCAAAAACAGAGACGACTCTTGACGGCTTCGGAGTCTTTCCTCAAGTGCAGAAGAAGGAGTGAGTGAACAGCAGAGACTTCCTCAGGCTGGCTGTGATCACTGCTGGGCAGCAGCTGAGTACAGCGGTCCAGGTGAAGGAGATGTCCCTGATTTACAGCTGCGAGGTGACTGAGGAGGAAGAGGAAGAACGTGTTGTGTTAGCAGCTGCATTTCCATGACAGATTTTCGCAAAATAAAAACGTTATTTTTAAAATTTTCGACAAAGTACAATTGCCATTTGCAGGTGTTTCCATTGAATGATGTGAAGCACGTAAGCCGTAATTCTCGTCAAATCTCGTCCCGCGATATTTGACGAGAATTACGTTTTTTCGTTTGTTTGCTGTCAAGAATGGTTGTTCTATTTTTCTCTTTGATGACTTGTAAAAAAAAAAGTCCGTCTCCTCCTCCGTTCAATCAAAACGCGCCATTTTTACTGCTGGGTGAACTGGTCACGTGACCCCGTACGTCACGTCCGATGACGTGTCTATGTGAAAAAAGTCTTTCCATGTCACTTCTGCGATATACGTCTATATGGACACGTGTGAAAAACCACCTGATGAGAGCCTCAAAACCTTGGAGCCATATTGGAGAGGTTCTTCCAAGTTCAGCTGTTTCCACCACCAGGTTTTATGGCCATATTTCGCTTTTGTGCAACTCTAGGGGTGATGGAAACGCAGCTAGTGACAGATCCCTGGTTGCAGTCTTCCAGATGATCCAACCTCTGGACCAGTTGTTGTTGTGTCACACGGTTGCATGCGTTTGCGTTGCCTTTTGCTCCGTGGACGTTGTTCTGACTGTTGTTCTTCCCTCCGTCACCGTTCTCCTCCACCGAAAACCCTCCGTTGTGCTGCTCCAACACCAAGGTCGTTCTTTAGACCGCTGCCCTTTATCTGTGATCACCGTCAGTATCAAAGCACTTTTTCTTTTTTTTTGCCTGACAGGCAGGTAGTGGTTCTCCAGGGGGCGGTGTCATGATTTATGCATCTAAAGCTGTCTGGATACAGACAAGGAAGTGAAAAAAAAAAAAAGGCCGAACGCAAAAGAGGCTGATCTCACTTTCATCTAAATTCAAGGGTGTGCGCACCCACCCCGACTGCGCCGTCAGTGTAATGCACTTCAACGACTTCATCACCGACTGCCTTGCCAAGGTGGCTTATTGAATCAAACACACACACACACACACACACACACACACACTGCCATATTATCAGACTGCCAGTCGTGGAGCGTTTCCAGGAGGCGGGATGAGAAATATCAGTGCAACCAATGAGAGAAAGGAAAAACTGGGATGTCTCTGGAAGGAAAGGGCAGGGTGGTGGGGGGGGGTAGGTGTTGATGTGGAGGACCTTCTCAGCTCCTCACCGATCTGCTGCTCCTGCTCCAGCTCCCTCTGGAGCAGCAACAGTCTGCACACGAGCATGTGACCGACATCTGCATGAGCAAAAAAACCCAAAAAAAAACAACACGTCCACAGGAAAGTGCAGGCGTCACCGCCGCGCAGTGTTACGCTAATCAGCGGTTTATAAATAGGAGTCTAAATGATGGAGATGGAAACAGGAAGTGGCGCGCGTGCACGTTCGTACCGGCACGCTCACGCAATCAGGCTGTTTTGTGAGACGGCTCGACGCCAGCTGTCTGTCAATAGTGGAGGAAGAACTGAAAATCAGCGTTTTTCTGACTCTGTTTGGGAAAAAAAGATAAAGACAAAAATAGAAAACAGACCTAACAAGCTGAGTGCGGCAGTGATGTTGGAAGATTATTGGAAAAGGCATGCTGGGAAATCATAAAGGTTGTCACCACCGCGGCCAAGGACTGAGGAACGCAGTAATAGCTCGGCGCTAACAGCTGCTTCTCCTTGCAGCCGAGTGCTCTGCACTGTGAGTCGAGCACTCTGTGTGTGTGTGTGTGTGTGTGTGTGTGTGTGTGTGTGTGTGTGTGTGTGTGTGTGTGTGTGTGTGTGTGTGTGTGTGTGTGTGTGTGTGTGAACCCAGTGGCTTTGGCACATAGTTGGACTGAGGCTTGATGACTCCCATCTACTCTCCTACAAGTCGGAGCTTTCAAGAGGCAGCAGCCTCTTGGTCTCCTTGAGCACGTCACCTGGTCATCAGAGGACCAGATGTCCAGGTCACATGATCGGGTTAGTCTGAGGGGTTCAGGGTTCGCACCAGGTCCAGGTCCCCGTTTTGTTTTTGTAAATCGCCCATAAGGGCTGCAAGAATTATTGATTTGTATCATAATCATATTGGATTAATCGTGTTAATCGTATGAAATTGTAATCTCGATTCATACTTCTGTGTAATCTCATTTGGAAATGAGGATGATCCTGGCTGTATGAGAACACGCACTCCTACCGCTGCTTTAAACAAAAGCTAACCTTAAGAAATTCAAAGTAAAACTCGGCAATGCGCGACTGTTGCAGAATCATAGAGTAGCATCTCTCAGTAGGTATTAAGAATCAAGGCAAGTCGTGAGAGAATCGTGATCTCAATTTTAAGCAAAAAAAAAAAAAAGTTATGCTCATTTTATACAGCATTGTGCCGAATTAAACCGACTTTCAGGGTTTGTGTGTTTTTTTTTGAGTGTTGTTATTTTGTTTTTTTTGTATTTTGTCCTGGTCCGAACCGGCCGATGAGTCGGTGAAAGGAGCCAAAATTCTGCAACACGAGTCACATGGGAACCTTTCACATCACTCCAGCGGCCAGATATGTATCTTGGAACGCGTTTCTTCAACTGTCAACGTAATCTACGGCAAGCCTGTCGGGCCAGAAAAGGCCTGTCATGTTTTTCTCCAGCGAGGTCTCGGCAGCTTTTGGCCACTTTCAGTCTCCATCACAGCCAATCTGCAGCCGCACCAAGGGGAGACAAATGAACTCTGGTGGCGTTTAGCCCAACCCGAGGAACCAGGTGTGACGGCGCCGACGACGAGCAATCCCCCTGACGCCGCTGGGTCCTAGAGAGACCGGACTTCATCCCGACCAGCGAAGGCCTCGCTACGGCTGGTTGACATCACACAAGTCTTGAGTGTGTTGGCTTGTGGATGCAGTTGGATAAGCATATGTGTGTTCTCTGTGTGTGTGTGTGTGTGTGTGTGAGCGCTGGAGTGCTCTTGGAACAGAGGCATTACACGGATGAATGGCCATTAATCCATTCACACAGACTCACGCTGCACGCTGCTTCCTCGGGGCTTGCAGCCAGCTTAGTGCGCTAAAAAAGCAGCGAAACTCCAGAGAGGAACCAGGACCAGGAGTGGAGGAGTGGAGGTGTGGAGCAGTGGAGGAGTGGAGGAGTGGAGGGGAGAGAGTCGGGCATGGGGGATTCTGTTTAGTGGGATTTAGCGGGGCTAATTAGACGTCCTTGTTAAAAAAAAATGTTATTTTGGGGTAAAATGCAGGAGGATTAGAGCTAATAATGACGGCTTTTTATTGTTTTAAATGCATGCCTGGCCGGTGCTCAGCCTCCGTCACCGCTGTGGGGACAGTAGGGGAAAGTTAATCCGGTGGAGGAATTTCTGTTATATAAGTTCGATGGCCTTGATGTGGTGATCCTGGAACGTGCACAAGTGACGGCGGAGACATCGGCACCGTTTGTTTTCACTCCTGCACGAGCAGATTTTCTTTCAGTTTTCAGGTTCCTGAAAGCCAAGCGACATCAGTGAGACTCCCTGCCGAGCCTCCCGAGTTCTTCCGAACCTGGAAGAGCTCAGCGACGTGTCGCTTCACACCATCAGCAGGATGAAGAGCCTCTCACAGTCGGGACTCACGATGGCTGTCACACATCAGAAGAAAACACTCGAAGCTGCAAATGCAAAAAAATATAACGCAAAGGAATCTCAGATGTCACTTACGGACCCGTCAGGGCGCAGCCAATCAGAACGAGCTGAGACTCAGCAGCAACGTGGTGACGTCACGCTGGGAATAAAATCTTTGCTGATGATTTTCTGGCCTTTATCATTTTTTTTTAACAACCAAAAGATCATATGGGAAAAATCTACAGTAGGAAGATTTGCTATGAATCACATTTAAGGTCAAAGGTCATCCTGCCAGCTGTTTTAAAGGCCTTTATTTTCGTATTTGCGGTCTATGGTGAAAAATGCTTTTTGGGCCCCATGGGATTTTTTTTGCTGCAGTACCTTGAGTGGCCACTGGAAAAAAATCGGCTCGCCGCCATATTGCCAATCCAGTTCTTATAATACATCCATGGTGTGCACACACACTTTTGAAAAATGGAGTAAAGAAGTTTTCTGATTGTTGTTGTTGTTGTGAAGGGGTTGTGGGTTCGATCCCCGGGGGCTATGGGGGCTCTGGGGCCTTGCTGTGTGTGTCCTCCTGGGTTCTTCTGGAGGCCCACTGGGAACCAATAAATCAGCCGCGGGTGCAGGTGGCTGTGTGTCTTCCTGCGATGAGCTGGTGAGGCGTCCAGGCTGTCAGCTGATCAGCTGATCAGTTTTGAACCGCATCCACTGGAGGGAGCAGGTCTGAAATAAAGCCTGGGCTCTTCCTTTCATTGCCGTCTGTCTGACTTCAACCGACTTCCTGTTCAGCTGCTCCGCCTGTCTTTTGCAAAGCGGTTTTTGGATGTGATGTTGTTTGAAATTTTCTCTTTCGCCGTCTGTTCTCCAAAAAATTCTCCCATTTTTCAGAACTTTTCATCTCGGCTCTGTCTGGCCGGTTCCGCCTGGCGGCTATCTCGCAAGATGAATTGCAGAGACGCGCACATGATTTACACGCGGCACGGAGCAAAGGTTCTGTACTTGGGCAACAACAACTAGTTGGCGTAGAGGAGATTTTAGGAGGAAATCGCTAAAGAGTACAAATTACACAGAAGATAAAATTTAGAATAGAGTTGAATAAACTTTATTGATCTCCCAAGGGGGAAATTTGTGTAGTTACAGCAGACAGAAACGGCATCAATGTTTCCCACAGCAGCAACACTATCAACAAAAGCATATCACAATGAATAAGATAAAGATAAAAAAAAAAAAAACCCTAATTAATATGATTAAGATAAATTTGACATTTGTTCTCAAAGATTATTTCACTTCTGTGGCTCTTTAGCTCACACCTGGCGTCGCAGATGGAACTTGAACCTGCTGGAATAAAGTGAAGGAGGAGATCAGAAGGTTGCTGTGCTGCGACGCTTGCCAGTGTTTTGTGTGTTTTTTTTTCTGAGGCCTCGCAGCGACGCCGGGCGAGGCGACGAGTGCGGCTCGCTGTCAGCAACATGCTGAAGCATTTGTGGTCTCCAGAAAACCATCTTCACTCTCCATCACACAGAGAGAGAGGAGAGAGAGGGAGGAGAGAGAGAGAGAGAGAGAGGAGAGGGAGAGTTCGGGACTTGAACCTATTATCATTCTTGTGCCTGCAAAGAAAAAGAAACAACAACACAACAACACTTGAGCTTGTTGGGACGAGGCGGCTGCGAAGGTGACGTAGGGGAGGTGGGCTTCAGGGGACTGTGAGTGGGACGGGGGACGGGGTAGCGGGGAGGGGGGTCGGTTGAGAGGGTTCACGGCCGGCCGACCACAGGCCCGCTTCCTGCCAGGAGGATGAAACGATTTACAGCTGCGACGATATTAGCCCCGCCCCCTCCTGAACCTCCGCAGCGCGAGAGCTCCGTGCCTTGAACTTGAAATAAGCATTAACAGCTGCTGACAAGAAATTCCCCCTGATTTAAGGACGTCGGAGAGCTTCTTAAAGGACGCAGATCGCATTACCCTGTTTGCCTTCTTTTCCTTTTTTTTCCACCCCGTCAATTCCCAGACCAGCGGCTCCGTCTGCTGCTGCTGCTGCTGCTGCTGCTGCTGCTGCTGTTCACATCTTCTCTCATTTCTTAGCAGAAAGGTGAAAGAAGCCCTTAAACAGCTGGGTGTTGTTTGTTTTTTTCTATAGGACATTCCCACACCGATGCAACTCAAAGTTTACATATTAGCAAACGAGAACATAAAAAGCAAAGATTATTGAGAAAGAAACAAGAGAAAAGAAAATAGAATAGGGTTTCTGGGAGTTTCTGGTAGTTTGTTCCAGCATGGGTGCATGCAAGCTCAATGCTGCCTCACCGTGTTCACCTCTGACTCCAGGTACAGATAGAAGAGCAGCACCAGATGATCTGAGCGGTCTGGACGGCTCATCGTTGAGCAGGAGGTCAGAGATGTACAGGATTTCATGCTTTGCAAACCATCAGCAGTGTTTTGAAATCTATTCTGTTGGTGGAAGCCAGTGCGGAGGTGTGACAGGGGTGGGCCTGGGGTGATGTGGTCCACTCTTGGTGTCACTGAGGACTCCAGCAGCGACTCGTGCTGTGTCTCAATTCAGGCTCTGCATCCTTGAAGGCTGCATTTTGAAAGGAAGTTGCGTCATAGCACTGCGTGAAGGCTCCTCCCAATTCCCAGAAGTCCTTAGGACGCTCCAAATGCGTACTCGGAATACGCCCTCGTTTTAGCCGATTTCAAAGGATGCACCGCTACTATCCTTCACGTCCTTATGTATCCCATGATGCTTTGCGTGCTGCTGCAAAGCATCGTGGGATCCTGGGAAGTCAGCTGACATTAGCGCCATCTACTGGCAAAGACACGACGTATTAATTTAAGTATTAAAGTTTCACATGAAATTTACAGTTTTAAGATTGTTTTTTTATTTATTTGATCATCCAACGCCATCGTTAGATGGCGAACCAATGGTTAGCTTGATGCTATAAAAACGTCACTTCCGGGGTTGGCCAGCAGGAGGGAACGGCGGTGACGCAACCAGGAAATACGCCGAAGGCTAGACCGTCCCAGGTGGCTACCGGGGAGGCGGGGTTTGGTCCGTCCTTCTCTGCCGGGTCCTCGAAGGACGCTTCCTTCAGACTGAGGACACTCCGTTTGAAGGGTGCAGACTCTGAATTGAGACACAGCATCGGCAGCGCTTTGAATCAGCTGCAGCTGCCTAATGGACTTTCCAGTGAGACCTGTGAAGACACCGTTACAATAGCCGAGCCTACTGGAGATAAACACATGGACAAGCAGAACTGGGCGAGGTCGCTGTGGGCTGCGTTCACAGCCAGGTTGAGCATTGTGTGTTAACTGCTGGCGGCTGAATCCCAACTTTCCATGGGATTCCGTCGGAACGCAGACTCACGGAAGTGGACTCGGCCGCTACGTTCCCCGTTCATTCACTGATCAAGTAATTATTTATTGAATCACAGCCACGTAGTTTCATTACCTTAAAAACAACACTGAGCATCGGCGTGGCGCCCACTGCTGGCCTGCCGTTGAACTACATAAGTTTGGCTGCTTCCTGTTCCTTTAAGCGAAAAGGCCTCAATCCTGAGTCATGGTGAGGAAAACATTGAGGGCGGAGCCACACATGTATTATTGAAGTGTGTGTGTGTGTGTGTGAGAGACAATAAGATGCTACTGCTGAGAGGAGAGACAGAGGCAGGGGTTTCCTCCTTCCATCTCACTCTTTGTCTCCCCGCTCACACTCCCTGTGTCAAGAACAGCAGCAGATGGGTGTGAAGAACCCTGTGTGTGTGTGTGTGTGTGTGTGTGTGAGAGAGAGATAGGGGTGTGTATGTGTGTGTGTGTGTTGGTGCGTCTTACATTTAGGGGGCGACAGAAGAGAGAGACGGAGAGAGAGAGGCAGATTAAGTGGATTATCCCTTATTACTCACCAGGGGACATATGAGAGTGTGTGTGTGTGTGTGTGTGTGTGTGTGTGTGTGTTTTGAATAGACAAATACAAAGCAAGGATTTCCTCCCCTCCTCCTCCTCCATCTTCACCTCTTCTTCCCTTTGTTTCCTCCCTCCTTAAAAGCTTTCGGCTCATCAGCCATATGGCGTGCGTTTTAGGTGTGCGTGTGTGTGTGTGCATGTGTGTGTGTGCGTGTGCATGTGTGTGTGTTTATATCTGTAAGTGTAAAGAGCAGTTTTAAAAAAAAATCCATCACACCTCCTTGTGCGTGAGTGTTTGTGTTTAGTGGTTCCAGCTAAAAGACAAAAGACCTTGAGGCTATTAACTGTTGCAGGCAGGTGTGTGTGTGTGTGTGTGTGTGTGTGTGTGTGTGTGTGTGTGTGTGTGTGTCTCCACTGCATTCAACCTTTTTTTCTCTTCTTCTTGTCCCATTTTTTTTTTTTTTTTTTTTTACAAACATCACCGCCACTCATATTGTTCTGTCTTTATTTCAGACTGAGGGTCCAAGACACACACGGACACAACAGCAGCCATATAACACATAGAATAGAAGAGAATACAACTAAAGATTTACACATTTGGTATCAAAGACAGAAGTTCTTATGAGGCAACAGACAGACACACCAGCGTCTCCAGAACACTGACTGGTTCCTGGTGGAACTGCAGCTGATGTGGGTGAAGCTGGTAATTATTTGATATTCTGAGGCATCGAGGCGACGCATCAATCAAAACATAAGGTTTCTGAGTATTGCATTAAAGGTGTTGACATGTGTATTTACCAACATTTCGCTTGCACTCAGCCATCGAGGTCTTTTTTAGTAAAATCTATAATGCATCGTAATATTATTTTGTCTTTTTATGTCTGGTGTACAAAGGCGTACAGTACACTTTGTTGTTGTTGTTGTCGTGATGCCGTCCCACAATGCAATGCAAAGCCGTGGTGTTTATATTAGCATAAGGAAAGAGCCTCCTGCAAGGCTGCGTGCTGCGCTGTGCTATGCTATGTTATGCTATGCTATGCTATGCTATGCTGTGCTCTGTGCTGTGCTATGCTCTGCTGTCATGCAGTGTGAGCTCGAGTTGACCAGAGAGAAATATGGACGATTGATTCAGAGAGAGAGAAAAAAAAACAAAAACATTTTTTTGGGAGCACGACAACACGGACCATTTGTGAAAACACCCATTAGTTTTGTTGGACACAGCGCATGCGACGTTTCTCCGGGTCGATGCGATTTTATTTTCCATGTCCGTGTCCTGGGTGGAAGCCCAGACACTCTGGATGCCTGCAGCCAACCAGCAGCAGAGAAAAACCTCCAGCGCCTCCTGAGCTCTGCTCTCCTGCTGCATCCGCGCTGACAGAGTTCTCAGGCGTTGTTTTTTTTTTTTTTTTTTTTTTTTTGGTTGCAACCGGCTCCGTTGTTTTCTCCATAGCAATTTCATAGCCATTATTCAATCAGAAAATAATATACAAACAATGGATGGATGAGAAAGCAACACCTTCGCCTCTTCTCGCTCCTGCTCTGTGGCTGACGTAAGCCAGTTGCGTAATGTTAGACAAAATCATCCGGGCGTGAGCTTGAATTTGGAATAAAACGAGTTACCGATGTGGAAAAAAAAAATTGGCCTCTGGGAAATTTCATTAATCAAGGTAATGAAGTTGGTCTCTAGTTCAGCCCCACATGGAAACAAGAGACCAAACTCAAACCTTCATTTTTTTTTTTCCAATCTGACTGGATGCTTCAGTAGCTTTGGAGGAATAGAATCTCTGTCTCTCTCACACACACACTCACACACTCACACACACACACTTGATAGAGCTTCCTTGGAGATCACCTGTATTGTTGACCTCGGATAATTACTCACCACCCTCCGTTGTGTGTGTGTGTGTGTGTGTGTGTGTGTGTGGCAGGGAGCGATGACTCCCCGGTGGCAGCAGGCTCAGCAGCCAGACAGCAGATGAAGGTCCTCAGAGAGGTGGCGCTGCTGAGATGTAAACGCCGCCGCCGCCGCCGCCGCCGCCGTTGAGTTTCTTCTGGCTTTTTGTTATGATGTGGTTTCAAATCTGGGTTCTAAAGGTGAAATGAATGTTATTTTGTTTCTCCGTATTAAAACGTTTGATTACCTTAAAGGCAGGGCAAACAACCAAAGACCTACTTGATTACCGTCCTTCCTTTCTTCAAGCTTTGAACTTCAACCAAGATATCAGGAACTTTTTTTGGCCAACGTGATTTGTAGGATTTGTTTAAAAATTCAAAAATAAATCACATTTTTGTTTCTGTTCACCACTTATAATGCTTATAATGGTATCTTCCAGTCGTACCTCAGATGAAGCAGCATTTCATCCTCCCAGCCTTCGCTATGGTCCCTGTTTCCAGCCCTGGCTGCTCGGCGGTGCTGCCGTGACTGTTCCCTCTTTAGCTCCAGTCAGCGCTGCTCATTAGATCCACTTCACTGCGCTCGGTAATTAACCAGCTATCCTGCACTACACCGCCGTAAAACACTTTATTGGCTGTCGCTCCGTCAACAAGGAAAACAAGGGGTCGTGTGTGTCTAGTTCTAGTCGTGTGTGTGCGTGTTTAAGGGGGAAATGTGGTTGGAGGAGGATCATGTGTTCTTAGTAAAACACGATCGCTGCTGGTAAACTTAACGCAGGATTTCTGGCGTTCGCCACTGGGGTCCTGCTCGGAGGATGAACTCTGAGGAGCCTCCGTCGCTGGACGCAGCGGCGGAACAACGCCGGCGTGCTGCTGTGATTTTCCCCCCAAACACTGGCCGCCTTGTGCAGGATCACATTGACCGCGTGGACCAATATAATTAGCCGTGGACCTCCTGAGGCCCCCCCCTGCCGGCTGCGGGCCCCTCTGGCTGTTCTCTGCCCTCACTACCTCGGTCTATTTATAGCCTTTTACGCTCTTGATTTGTATCACGTATTGACGCACATGACAGAGGCTAAAAATCAAGGTTTTTTTTCTGGTCCCACCAGCAAGAGCAACACAAGTCATTCAGTGTTGAGAATCCAGTAAAAGTCAATAAAGGTTTGATGCTGCTGGTATGTTGGAGATCTGTTTCAAATTCCTCTGAAACATGTATTCCCTCCATTCCGTCAGCGATACAAGACAATCCTGAGACCAGCAACCAGAAAAAAAAGACAATCTGGCAGCCATCGCAACCACTCGCAGGTTTTCTTGAATTAGCGTTGACATTGTCTTTGGACTCGGCACGACTCGATCTGACGGGAAGCGGGAAGATTTTTTTTTTTTCTTCCCGAAAGCCAGATTTCTGCTCCAGTGGCCAACAAACCCAGTTTTCAGAATGGACCGTGAATTTTTGGACTTGCGTGTCAAACAGATCCGGGGGATTTGGAGGGGGGATCCAGGAATGTCTGTTTCCAGTTGGTGTGTAATGCTGGTTTTATGAGGCACAGAAGCCTCATCCGTGTTCCTCCGAGATGAGCGAGGCGATGCTGTTAGGGACTTCTGGCCGCAAAGGAGCGGGTGTGTCAAAAAAGAATGCTGCACCTTATAAAAAGTAAAGGCGGTTCGGGTTGAGTCGGGGTCGAAGGTGGTGGGGATGTGCTGAGTTATTTACAGACGATGTTCCCTTCGAAGACAAGGTGCTGAAAGCATCCAATCTCAGGACCTGCTAACTCTCTTGATTCACGCAGTCAGTTTTCGAGCTGGTCGAGGATCAGAGTCTTTGGTGCTCAGCCTCATTTTCATGCTCCAGGACCTCTGCGCTAATGCCAAGAGGTTCTTGTTGTTAGGCGTTCCTACACCAAAGCCCACAGCTCAAAGGCTTTTTGCCATCCAAAGACAAATCTTTCTGGAAGAAATATACCAAATGCAAATGGATTGGAGGCACTGAATGTGTTGAGCGTATGATTCAGATCCTGAGTGAAGGAGTTTTGAAAGGATCCATTTGTTTAGTACTGGGTTATGGTCCCTTGACCCTTGAAAGGACTAATACTGGTTTGCCAGAAGGTACGTTCACGTGCTCACTTTTTTTGTCAATCTTATTGAATAGTTTCAAATTGAGAGACCAGATTAGGGAACTAACTCTCACCCTAACCAGTCTGAGACCAACCCAAACTTAAACCCCGACCTTAGCAGTAACCCTAACCAATCAGGGACCGATGGAGACCGGTCGGAAAGCGAAGAGGCAGGAGGAATGTTGGTGTAGTAGGATTCGTAATTTCGGAACCTTGATCCCACACCCAGTTTAGGACAAAGCGGCTAGCTAATCAAGTTCGCTGGTTTTCCTTTCGCATTTCTTTTCAAATTGCGCCGCTAGAGAAACGTCCTCCTTGTGGCACCATCGTCATTGTTCCGTTGGAGGACATGCGCACAAAGCTGCGCCAGTGGTAGGGAAATGCACTGCGTCGTTGACTCTGATCTGGTCCTCCAGTCTTCCGATCTCCAATTTCGACCCAGTTCCATCGGAACGGAGTGTTTACGTGATGTGATTTTTATCGGGTCGGCGTTTACCGCAATTACTCACCGTGGATGTAAGTCAACTAGTCGACTCGATCCAGTCAGTGGGAAACAATCTGGCGTCCTCAGGCTTTTTCAAACATGGACTCTTTGTTCCGCTCGTTGTAATACCTCGGCGGCAGCTCAGCTGCTCACAAAACCAAAGGTCTGACTGGCAGCGCTGGACCACGGCGGAGGAAACTGTAAGTCCTGAGCTCAGCGGGGTATTTATATCTTTCTAGCTGTAAATGTTTTTGTTATGTCGCCGTCTGCCGTGACTCATCCAGCGATCTGCGAGCTCCGGAGCTCCCGTCCAATCAGAGGGTGACGTCAAGGCATCGATGACAGGAGCTCCACTCATCCTGTCCGAAAAGCAATTCGGTCCAGTCGCGCCGTCCAATTAGAGGAGGTCAAACAAAGGTCAAGCACACGCCAAGTTCACCTGCGTGCCGTGCGACTGCTTATTGATGACCGCCGGCTTTTTTATTGACGAGCCGTCGCCTGGTTGGTTAAAAGCTTGTCCACTTCTACTCAGCCTCAAGCTTCCAACCAGTCAGACCCATGGACATTTAGCACACTGCGGCTTGGCCCAGGCTAGTGTGTGTGTGTGTGTGTCACAGACGGATGGAAAACACTCTGGTGAAACCACAACTAGGCCTTCACCATTTTGCAGTGGAGTCACACACACTGCATTGGCTTTGATTGGAATCCTGAATTTCAATCACTATTTTCTCAGCTCTCTCTCTGCTCGCTCACTGTTTCCATTCACTGAAGGAAGGAGTTTTTCCGGCAACGTTCTTTTCTTACTCCTTCACATGCCTTTGTGAACGTGTCGATGCTAATGGTGCCGTGTGATTTGACCGGCTTGCCCTCTTTCATTTATTTCCATCTTTGCGTTCTGGCTGTCGGTGACGCTGCTGCCCTCTCGGATTCCTTTGGATCTTTTTTTTTTTCATTCTTTGAGCAGAGTGCCAATGAACGCTTCTCCGTCACTGGCTACACACACGGAGGAACATTTGTGTCAGGCTGTAATTGAGCGAACAGAACCTGGATTACTGCAGAGTATTAATAGAACAGGAGGGGGAAACAAGAGTGGAAACATTAATCTGTGATATTCCACCAGCTCGGGGCCGCAGTCATCGTCTGATCTTCTGGGCTTCACATCCAACCATCTGACACTTTTGTCACTTTGTCTGGCTGCTTCCTACCGGCTGCTGGGTCGGTGAATAAAGAGCTGATTTGGACGGTCGAAACCTCAGCGTCTGTTCCCTGCGCCTGCCGACACGGAGCCTTGGATGAGCGGCCAAACTGGGCGACAGAAGCTACTGTATGGGACTGAGGGAGTGGTGGGGGGGGGGGTGTTCCACTCTGACTAGAGTTCTTCTCAGGGATGTTGTAGTCGTAGTTTGGATTCTTCTCGCTGACACATCCCGATTCATTTTGTATTGAAAATAAAGGATTGTTTTAGGATTATTTTATTTTATTTTGAAACTTCTTTCTCCGTCCGCTGTTTTTTTTCCCCATTGGTTAATAACTGCGTTCACATCGCTTGGCATGATTCCAAATCTGAAATGTCTGAGTCCATCTCGTTCATCTCCAGTAAACATGCTAGTTGGATTGCGGTCTATAACAATTTCAAAAATCGCAAAAGAAAAATTTTAATTTCAGAATAGCTTAAAAGCAAAACCACCCCAAACAAACAGCCCGGACTTGTAGTGATGAAGGTCAGACAGCTGCTAACTGGTCTGCCGTGGGTTTCCTGGGTGGAGAAAGCAAGGGGGGGCGGGGGGGATCCCATGACTTGCGAGTCTCGCCAGTTTGAAAACATGTGTGTAATTGCAAAGTCGCTCACTTCAAAAATACGGCTCATCGACAAAATGACACAGCGGCGCCGATGACAGTCGGCGGCCGAACGTCGCTGTCGCGGCCCGTATTTACACACACACACACACACACACACACACACAGGAGGGAGAGAGAGAGAGAGAGACAGCGATGGGTAATTATAGCAGTGCCACCACGACACCAGGCCAGGATTAGAAGCTCCGACGGGGCCGGAGGATCTCGGTGTTGGGGAGTTTCTTCCCACAATCCTCTCTGGCTGGGACTCGGATCAAACCACCCGAATATCACAGGAAAAAAAAAAGTTGTGAATCCAGGACCGGCTCGTCACACACACACACACACAGTCTAGCGTAGGCATGGGCAAACTACGGCCGGGGCCATATGCGGCCCTTTTAATCTGGCCCATGAAATGACATTAATAGTCATTCAGTCATGAAATAGTTGTGTTTTCAATTTTTTCAGTGTTTTCAGAGTCATATCAATAAAGAGCTAAATATGGGTGGGGCTTCAAAGACGCTGAAACATGTTCTCCATGATATCCCATGATAGACTGTTTCCTCCGATGAGGTGGCTCACCAGAACACTGCATCCATCTGCTGCTGCTCCGCCTCCTCTGGCACACTGTAGAACCCACTGTGACCCACCAGTCCAAAAGCCCCCCCGGTCCCGTGTCACTTTGACGGCGACGCTGATATTTCTCTGATCAAAGACGCTGACGTGATCCGCATGTTTCCGAGTGAGTTTTGTCAACACTCTCTCTGAGGTTGTGTGTTGATTAGCGACTGCATCCAGTGACTGATTAGTGACAGCAGTGTTGTGTGTGTGACCAGAATTCCTGGCTGGAATGAAGTCACTTTAAGAAGTCAAAAGGAACAAAAAAAAAAAAAAAAAAAAGAGGATCAGTTCAAGATGTTGGATCCATCCGCTGCTCGTCCTGCCACTTTTCAGGAGGCCGAGCCGCACAATCAGACAAGCCCAACTTTGTCGTGTCGTCAGAGGATCCCCTCAACAAACCTCCTCAGCAATTCCCCAATCCAACGCCGGTTTCCTGCGTTTCCTGGATGTCACCTGACCTGAAAAAAAAAACAAAAACGTTTTGTGGCGTCTCTCTGGGAATGTGGAGGCTGCCACCAGTCCAGCAGCCTGGACACACACACACACACACACACACACACAAGCACTGACACGCTCGTTTACAGTTTCATTCCATGTCTGAGCAGTCGCTCAGAGTTTTTCCCTCCACAGACAGACAGCTGCTGTCTGGAGACTGAAAGCTGATCCAGAGAGAGAGAGAGAGAATCATCGCTCGCC
>CM020514.1:20688465-20698465 GCA_009823395.1 Thamnaconus septentrionalis | reverse complement strand
AACTGGCAACCATTTGGAATATTTGGGAAAGTCTGATCCACTTATTTTAAGCGGATACATTGTAGAATTCAAATGACCATCACAGTGTCTACAGGTGAACTTACTCTTTCCTGCCACTACACTGTTAGAATATTATCTACCCGTGTAAAAAATGTTCAATTAATTACGACTACTTTAATTGAATGGATTAAATTCTTAATGGACAATGAATCAATAATCGATGAATTGCTAACGTCCCTATTTTGAGTTCTTTGCTTCCCTGTTTCAGCGCCATGGTGTCGTGAATATGAAAAAAGCTTTTTGTTTTGATCTCTGTCTCCTGAGTCTGATATTTTGCAGACTCTGTGTGTGTGTGAGAGGTCGCGCGCGTGTGTTTGTTTGTGTGGGGGTGTGTGGGTGGGGGTTGCCAGCCAGGCCTTCGCTCATCCAGTGCACACAGTTTGGTTCTTGTCTTCTGCTGTGGTTGAAAACACGGCAGGCGGAGGAGCGGAGAGCGAAGTGAGGCAACAATGACAAAGGATGGAATGTTGACGGGATTAACGCAGTACCCTCTGTCCACCTGCAGGGTCCCTCCGGACGGAAGGCATCAAGGCGTCCGAGGTCCTCCCGGTGCTGAAGGAGAAAGTCGCCTTCGTGTCAGGTGAGTTTCATCCACTCGGACTCGGACTGAGAGACGCACTCGGAGACCGCACGGACGCACGCGTTCACCAATGTTGCTCTCTGGAGTTTGATTGGAGGGTTTTCCAGTTTATTGTGCGTCTGTCGGCAACTCCCGTGCCGATTCCAGAGTCCCAGTGAATCATTTTGCACGGCTACACGTCGCAAGACACGAATCAGTGCGACTGGTTGAAAAAAAAAAAAAAAACAAATCAGGCTGGTTTTCACACTTTTGACTGTGCAGTTTTAATGCACGGAGCAGCGGGATGGAGTTGCTTGAGGTCCTCACTGGAGGAGGCGACTCTGCCGAGAACTCTGCGGCATCCGACTGCTGAGTTTGCTTTGAAAATCACATTATTTTGCGAGTGATTCTGCAGTGATTTGATTTGGATTTGAATAGAAACGGACCTTTATCCCGCTGATGCACCAAATCTGGCCCGTCTGTCTGTCTGTCTGTCTGTCTGTCTGTCTGTCTGGTTAGATGGCTGTCTGTCTGTCTGTCTGTCTGTCTGTCTTTGTCTGGTTTTCTGTCTGTCCGTCCGTCCGTCTGGTTAGATGGCTGTCTGTCTGTCTGTCTGTCTCTGTCTGTCTTTCCGTCTGTCTGTCTGTCTGTCTGTCCGTCCGTCCGTCTGGTTAGATGGCTGTCTGTCTGTCTGTCTGTCTCTGTCTGTCTTTCCGTCTGTCTGTCTGTCTGTCTGTCTGTCTCTGTCTGTGTCTCTGTCTGGTTGACTGTCTGTCTGTTTGGATGGCTGTCTGTCTGTCTGTCTGTCCGTCTGTTTGGATGGCTGGCTGTCTGTTTGTCTGTCTGGTTGGATGGCTGTCTGTCTGTCTGTCTGTCCGTCTGTTTGGATGGCTGTCTGTCCGCCCGTCCATCTGGTTGGATGGATGTCTGTCTGTCTGTCTGTCTGTTTGGATGGCTGGCTGTCTGTCTGTCCGTCTGTTTGGATGGCTGTCTGTCTGTCTGTCTGTCAGTCCGTCTGTTTGGATGGCTGGCTGTCTGTTTGTCTGTCTGGTTGACTGTCTGTCTGTCTGTCTGTTTGTCTGTCTTTTTGGATGGCTGCCTGTCTGTCTCTGTCTGCTTGACTGTCTGTCTGTCTGTCCATCTGGTTGACTGTCTGTCTGTCTGTCCGTCTGTTTGGATGGCTGTCTGTCTGTCTGTCTGTCTCTGTCTGGTTGACTGTCTGTCTGTTTGTCTGTCTTTTTGGATGGCTGGCTGTCTGCCTGTCTGTCTCTGTCTGCTTGACTGCCTGTCTGTCTGTCCATCTGGTTGACTGTCTGGCTGGCTGGCTAGCTGATTGGCTGGTGGGCTGGTTGGCTGTCTGTCTGTCTGTCTGACTGGCTGATTGGCTGAAGAGCTGGTTGGCTGTCTGTCTGTTTGATTCTCATGTTTTTATGCAGCACAGACGTCCAGTTTAGATTCTGACAAATCCTGTCCAGATGGGACATTTTAGGCCGGTTGTAAACTCAACAAAAACAAATTTCTGGAGCCGAGTGTCTCCATTTCTTCTTCCTCTTCTTCTTCTCTTCTCTTCGTCTTTGTCTTCTTCCAAAGTCTTCTCCTTCTTCTCCTCCTCCTCCTCCTTCTTCTTCAACATCTGGAGCCTCTGGACGTGACACCAGAATGACATCACCCAGCCCCTGCGGGTCAAACAACCAGATCTGTCCGGCTGGGCGGCTCCGAGGTGCAGGAGCGGAGACAGGAAGTGGGCGGCGGCCGCCGTGGCAGGGCTCTTCACACCTCCAACACGACTCGTGTGCGCCCGGTGCCGCCTTGGCAGGCGCCGCCGCTCGCCACAGCCAAGATCAACAGCGCGAGGCGGCGGGAGAGCTGTTCCTGTTCGCGCAGCGCAAATCCACCCGTTTGTTTCAGGGGTGAAAACCCAACAGCACAGTTCTGGCTTGAAAGTGGCACCAAACACAAAATTCTTCAGAACCATTTGGAGCCTTCGTGTGGTTCTTTTCAATCTCTTTCTGGGACTTTTCGACACGTTTTGTCTCATTTTGCATAGCAACACAACCTTTGTGTTACGTTGTCATAACTCTTGAACGCTTTATGAGTCCAAGGGATTTTCTTTTTTTTTCACTACCATCTGAAAAAAGACTGGAGCTGCTTTTTTGTGCTTGCCTTATTTTGGGAATGGAGCTGATGCACAATAGCTTCACAACTCAGCCAGTTGACTGCGATTCCTGGAATCATCCCTCCATCTTCTGCTGCTTCCATCCCACTCTCCTTCTTCCCAACCAATGGCATGGAGGTCAAAGGTCACTGTGAACTGAAAACACTGTCTAAAAGTTAAAATAAACACCCTGCAATGAACAGCAAATCCTGGCTTGTCTAAATTGAAATCGAAATCTAAATACGTGTAAATCCAGCAGTGGATGTTTTAGACTGGGAAGAGGAATGTTTGACTCTAAACCTGACAAAAAAAATGCCAAAGAATGATTCACTGGTTGGCGTATTTCCAGAAAAGCTACCGTGGAGGCGGAGCTTTTCGAGTTTGGAGTTCTTTTGAGTTTCCATTCTGTGTTTTGCCATAAATTGGCTCAACGTCGTTCACTCCCGACGAGGCAGCCGCAGCTCAGAGCGTGAAAGAGTGACAGCGAGGAGAGGAGTGTAAGAGTGCCAACATCAGTCTGTCGTCAAGATTCCTGCCTGGATTACACACACACACACACACACACACACACACACACACACACACACACACACACACACACACACACACACACACACGCAGGCTCTCTTTGAAAAAAAAAAATCAGCTTTTCCACGTCTGAGTAGCACTTTCACCATCCTACTGGTTTGTGGTTCTTCCATTAATTCCAACACAAACATCGCTGCACACGTCCTTCCTCACTGCGAGGAGGAGGAAGAGGGGAATAGGCGGAGGAGGGGAAGGAAGTGGAGGATGATGAGGAGGAAGAGAAGGAGGAGGAGGCGACTCGAGTTACAGATTTGAGAGCTTTTAGTGTGAAACAACACGCAGATTGTGTCTGATGTGGTTGTGGTGGTGATGAAGGAGTGATGGTGGTCTGCTGCTGCCGCTGCTGCTGCTATGCCTCCACCTCACTCAATATCTTTTATTGTTGAATCCATCTGACCTGGTTCTTGGGGGACCGAGAGTTTGAAGATCTGCAGTGTCATTAGTTGGTCCAGAGCAGAGGTGGGCGACTCTTTGACTGGTGGGGCCGCAGTGGGTTTGAAATGTGCCAGAGGGGGGTAGCGGAGCAGCAGCAGATGGATGGAGTGTTTTGCTGAGCCACCTCAGAGGAGGAAACAATCTATCATGGGATATGGAGAAAACATGTTGCTTCAGTGTCACTGTAAAATGAAGTTGAAGTGAGCTCTTTATTGAAAACACTCAACCATGGAGGAGATGCAGCTGTTTGATGACTGACTGACTGTTAATATCTTTTCTTCAAGTTGGGCGGCCTGGATTAAAAAGCTTTATGGGCCGCATATGGTCCACGGGCCGCAGTTTGCCCACGGTTTGTCTCGTCTGACGGTGGTGTTGTCAGATGGTTGATGCTGCACCTGGGGCCGTGGAAATAGTCTCACATGAAGGTCAAAGAAGGACATGAAGGTCGTGAACTGGACCTGTCCTGTCAGAAACAGTCTTTATGGTTTTTTTCTTGTGTGTGTGTCACACACCAATGGTGTATGATTTTTTTTTTTTACAGGTGGGCGGGACAAACGAGGAGGACCTATCCTGACATTTCCCGCCAGAAGTAACCACGACCGAATAAAACAGGAAGACCTGAGGAGGCTGGTGACCTACCTGTCTACTGTTCCCAGGTGAACACACACACACACACACACACACACACACACACACACACACACACACACACACACACACACACACACACACACACACACACACAAGTGCCTTTTCCCTGCAGTTGTCAAAATCCGTCTCAATCAGACACATTCAGGCGAGATGAGAGCTCTTAGTGTTGAGTGCTCTGTGGAATCAAACGCTCTTTTCTCCAGGCTCTACACACACACACACACACACACACACACACACACACACTCAGACTGAGTGCAGTGTGATTAGCATCCCGGTGAAAGGCGAAGTGTTGGCCGCCAGTGTGAGACACTTGACGTCAAACGCCAGCAGGAGCAGCAGCAGTAGCCGCAGTAGCAGTAGTAGCAGCAGCAGCAGTAGTAATAGTAGCAGCATTAGTAATAGCAGCAGCAGTAGCAGTAACAGCAGCAGTAACAGCAGCAGCAGCAGCAGCAGCAGCAGCAGCAGCAGCAGCAGCAGCAGCAGCAGCAGCAGCAGTAGCAGTAGCAGCAGCAGCAGTAGTTACAGCACAGCAGCAGCAGCAGCAGCAGCAGCAGCAGCAGCAGCAGTTCTGGGCTGAAATTGTGTCTCTTGTGCTCAGAATTGTCTTGGTTTATCTCCTGCAAACAGCTGTGACTGGTCTGGACTGACGAGTGACGGCGGTGCATTCAGGGACAGTCAGATGTAAATGGAGGCTAATCATGGAACACTCAGGCAGTGCTCAGAATTGTCTTGGTTATCTCCTGCAAACAGCTGTGACTGGTCTGGACTGACGAGTTTTCAGGGAGGAATGGAGGCTAGTTGTGCCAAACCAGAGGTTATTTTTTGTTTTGGGGAATGGCCTTGTGCCAAACCAGAGGTTGTTTTGTGGGCGTGGCCTCCCTCGGCTGCGGCTGATTTGCCTTGATTGGCTCCTCCCCTCTCTGTGCTTCTCCAGCGAGGACGTCTGCAAGCGCGGCTTCACCGTCATCATCGACATGCGCGGCTCCAAGTGGGAGCTCATCAAGCCGCTGCTGAAGACGCTGCAGGAGTTCTTCCCCGCTGAGATCTGCGTGGCGCTCATCATCAAGCCCGACAACTTCTGGCAGAAGCAGAAGACCAACTTTGGCAGCGCCAAGTTCTCCTTCGAGGTCAGACCTTGGTCCTGTTGGTCCTGTTGGTTCTGTTGAGCTTTATTCAGATGTGAATGAAGACTGTTGAATTCTTCAGCTTTGCTGATTTACCTCCAAACACAAGTTCTTCAGGCTGTTTTTTCTTTGAGCCTTTTTTCAAGGTGGAATGGTGAAACCCGAGGAGATCCTCCTGGTTTAAGAACTGACTTCCTGTTTCAGACCAGCATGGTGTCGGTGGAAGGCCTGGCCAAGCTGGTGGACCCCTCCCAGCTGACGGAGGACTTTGAGGGCTCTCTGGACTACAACCACGAGGAGTGGATGGACCTCAGGGTGTCTCTGGAGGAGTTCATGTCCAGTGCCGTCCACCTGCTGTCCAGACTGGAGGACCTGCAGGTGGCACCTGGGGAGGAGCGAGAGCTTTCTGCTGGGTGGAAGTGAAGAGAAGATGTGACGCCTGCTGTGTGTTTCAGGAGCTCCTGTCCAGGAAGGACTTCCCCTCCGACGTGGAAGGATCCCGCCGGCTGATCGAGGAGCACACGCAGCTGAAGAAGAAGGTGATGGACCTTCCTGGACAAAGTGACTGCAGCGCCTTAGTCCTCCTTATCAACTCTCCTCCTCCTCTTCTTCCTCTTTCTTCTTCTCCTCTTCTTCCTCTCCTCCTCCAGGTGCTGAAGGCTCCGGTGGAGGAGTTGGACCGAGAAGGTCAGAGGTTACTGCAGTGCATCCGCTCCAGCGACGGTTTCTCCGGGAGGAACTGCATCTCCGGCTCGGCCGACTTCCAGAGCCTGGTGCCCAAAGTCAGTCCTCACTCCTCCGACCACCACACCCAGGCCAACGGTCCTCCATCAATCCTCACCACCGGTTGATTCGAAGCTTCACTCGCTGGTTTCTTCCAGGTGGCCAGTCTGCTGGACAAGCTCCACTCCACCAGGCAGAACCTCCACCAGATGTGGCACGTCAGGAAGCTGAAGCTGGACCAGTGTTTCCAGCTGCGCCTCTTCGAGCAGGACGCCGAGAAGGTGAGCGCTTCTTCTGTCACGTCACGTTGTGTCATGTGACGTGACGTCGTGTCATGTGACGTCACGCGTCTGATGTTTGTTCCCCTCGACTGCTGCCAACAAACTGCTGAGGCTGCAGGACAAACACAGAGAGAGCTGAGGTCACCACGCATGAATCCAGGGAGGCCCAGTGTTGCTGCTGTCCGGGTGTTTGTTCGTGTCCTGACACACACACACACACACACACACACACACACACACACAGTGCATTGCTCCACATGCAGCAGCAGTAAATATTTACGGTAGAGCAAACAGAGCGAAGGAGCCCAAGACGTAGAAAACATTTTTCTTTGTCCGCCTCGGAGTCGTCAGGTTGAGTGGAGGGGAGGGAGGGGTGGAGGGTGGGCGGAGCTTCCCACCGTGGGAAACCACGTCCGACCACGACCAGGTTGTTGTTCTCCAGGAGAACCGCCGGCCGCTCGGTTTCCCCAGCCTGACCTCCATCAGCTGTTGTGTGTTTGCTTGTTCTTCACCCTCGGCGGTGCCGGCGGCCGTGCTGCTCCGGCCGCAGTGCTGCTCCGCCCGTAGTGCTGCTCCGCCCGCACTGTTGACCTCACTCACCGTAGCGTCTTCTCACTGGCCTGCTCCAGGACCGGCCACACAGGCCGCACACACATTCCCTGGAGTTTTACTCTCTGTCTGAGAAACAGTGTTGCAGTCCTGGAGGTTGGTCTCGGTCTCCAGGCCACTTTTTAAGGGTCTCCATCTCCATGCTCTCTAGTCTTTCTCTGGTCTCCATCTCCATGCTCTC
Organism: Thamnaconus septentrionalis; assembly: GCA_009823395.1. Lineage (NCBI taxonomy): Eukaryota > Metazoa > Chordata > Actinopteri > Tetraodontiformes > Monacanthidae > Thamnaconus > Thamnaconus septentrionalis. Next base: position 20,691,096 of record CM020514.1, on the reverse strand, counting down.
TAGTCCTGGTCTGGTCTCCATCTCCATGCTCTCTGGTCTTGGGAAGGTCTCCATCTCCATGCTCTCTAGTCTTGGTCTGGTCTCCATCTCCATGCTCTCTAGTCCTGGTCTGGTCTCCATCTCCATGCTCTCTGGTCTTGGGAAGGTCTCCATTTCCATGCTCTCTGGTCTTTCTCTGGTCTCCATCTCCATGCTCTCTAGTCTTTCTCTGGTCTCCATCTCCATGCTCTCTGGTCTTGGTCTGGTCTCCATCTCCATGCTCTCTAGTCCTGGTCTGGTCTCCATCTCCATGCTCTCTGGTCTTGGGAAGGTCTCCATTTCCATGCTCTCTGGTCTTGCTCTGGTCTCCATCTCCATGCTCTCTGGTCTTGGTCTGGTCTCCATCTCCATGCTCTGTAGTCTTGCTCTGGTCTCCAGCTCCATGCTCTGTGGTCTTGCTCTGGTCTCCAGCTCCATGCTCTCTAGTCCTGGTCTGGTCTCCATCTCCATGCTCTGTAGTCTTGGCCTGGTCTCCATCTCCATGCTCTCTAGTCCTGGTCTGGTCTCCATCTCCATGCTCTCTAGTCTTGGTCTGGTCTCCATCTCCATGCTCTCTGGTCTTGCTCTGGTCTCCATCTCCATGCTCTGTAGTCTTGGCCTGGTCTCCATCTCCATGCTCTCTAGTCCTGGTCTGGTCTCCATCTCCATGCTCTCTAGTCTTGGTCTGGTCTCCATCTCCATGCTCTCTGGTCTTGCTCTGGTCTCCATCTCCATGCTCTCTAGTCTTGGCCTGGTCTCCATCTCCATGCTCTCTAGTCCTGGTCTGGTCTCCATCTCCATGCTCTCTAGTCTTGGTCTGGTCTCCATCTCCATGCTCTCTGGTCTTGCTCTGGTCTCCATCTCCATGCTCTCTAGTCCTGGTCTGGTCTCCATCTCCATGCTCTCTAGTCTTGGCCTGGTCTCCATCTCCATGCTTTCTAGTCTTGGGAAGGTCTTGGTCTCAGTTGGTACGATGAGGAAGTGTCCTCGCTCATCCCTGTAGTGGTAACCAAGTAGAAATACTTTGTCTCTGTACTTGAGTAGAGTTTCCACCTCTCTGTACTTGTTGTGTACTTTTTACTTTGACTCCCCCCAGAAACATTAGCGAGGGAGCAGGAGTTCCAGAACAATCAGCGGTGGTGATGATGGAACTTGTGATTAATGTACTGTTCTCTGTGTGTGTTTGTGTGTGTGTGTGTGTGTGTGTGTGTGTGTGCGCGCAGATGTTTGACTGGATCAGCCACAACAAGGAGGTGTTCCTGCAGAGTCACACCGAGATCGGCCGCAGCTACCAGCACGCCGTGGAGCTGCAGACTCAACACAACCACTTTGCCATGAACTCCATGGTAAGCGAGGCGTTCACTGTCTCGGGACAAGGCAGCGAACGCACCAGCGCCTCACTTCACTCACTCACTTTGACTCAGTTTGAGTGTGACGTTCTGTCGTTTTTGGATTTATTTGTCCGAACCGATGTTCTCTGCATTTCATGGTCGTTCGTGAAATGTGGAGCGTTGATTCAGGGAGAACGGAGCCTCATGGTTCCACGCACAGGAATAAGTAGGGAGTTCGACTACGTGCCGAAAGAAGTAGTTTAACTACAAAAGAGGATTTGGGCCGCAAGAAGAGAAAAAAATACTACAGGAAGGGTTTTTTCAAGTTGAAATTTTGACTTAAAAAACGACAATTTTGTGAAAAAAGTTTACATTTTATGGATAAAGTTGACGTAAATAAAGTGGAAAATTTTTGTGAATAAAGTGGAAATTTTGAGATTAATGATTCACACATCTTCGTCACTTGACAACATGTCTTCTGTGGGGCAACTTGTGAAATTGTGCGTTAAAGTTGGGTTTAGTAACAAGGAAATCCTTGCTCCTCTAGCACACAAACACAGTGTGGTAATAAGTATTAGGACGTTGAAATGAACGTCACGCCTGTTCAGAAGAAAAAACTTTCATCTCGAAATTTCAGCTTGATTCTCGATTTGGAAACTTGAAAAAAAGAAAAGAAAATCTCTCTTACTTTCTTTCTCTTCTTGTGGCCCTGATCCTCTTCCGTACTCCAACTCCAAGAGGCTGTGATGATGGCAACAATGAAGTTATTGTTAATCCTGTCAGTTATAAATGATATAACCAAGATAATACATTGAAACACGCACTCTCAAATAGAAATCTTGATATTAAAGAGGTGCGAGGCCCTGACAATTCCATCCAATTCCACAACCACCACTTGTGTTTATGGCTGATATCGCAGATGTGGTTCTTGCAATTCCAGTTTCCACCAAAGAGGGCACTAAATCCCAGCCTAACCCCAGCTGGAGCACAGTTCAGCCTGAAAAATGTTGTTGTTTTAAAGAGTGACTGTGCTTTATTGACGTCACATCAGCTTCACTGTGTTCCTGTGTTCCTGTCGTTTCTTGTTGGTTTGTTGTTTTTTTCCCAGAATGCCTACGTCAACATCAACAGGATCATGTCGGTGGCGAGCCGCCTGGCCGAGGCGGGCCACTACGCCTCGGCTCAGATCAAGCAGATCTCAGGTCAGCTGGACCAGGACTGGAAGAGCTTCGCCGCTGCTCTGGACGAGCGCTCCACCATCCTGGCCATGTCGTCCGTCTTC